>OX388352.1:4026545-4245458 GCA_947579665.1 Sympetrum striolatum
TTATTCTAAACAGTCCAAATTTTAGTATGAACTTAGTTATAGAGAACAGAAATTTGAAGTCAGTAATATTTTCCATTTTATATATTTCGGAAATTCAAAGAATGTTGATACTTATATTCTAATAGCGAGCAGTTCCAAAAGACAAGAATGCTACTTTGATCGCGGTACATGTGGATGCAGCTACCATCAGGATTCAAAAAATAAAACAGGTACTGCATAGAATAGCTTGGTAGCCTATGCTTGGTTTGGTACACTATTTCCAGAACACGTGAAATTAAATTGATAATGTATCTATTGGTGATCGCGAAATTACCTACTGCTGCAATCAAGACAATACAGAAAATTTTTGGACGAAGAAATTAAAGGGAAATTCAACGCAGTAAGGAAGTCAATATTGAAAAAGCAAAATTAAGTTTCATCAACGTAAAATATTCATTTCATCGAATTTTATAAATATTCTCTCCTTTTTATTTTGGTTAAAATCGCTCAATCTTTCATCAATAAATGTTAGATAAGGTATCAGATCCGAGCCTTTTGCGACAAAAACTCGATAAGTTCCGTTCGATTAATGGTCGCACCGAAAACACTCGGAATTATATTTTTGTATTGAATTATATTCTACTTTTGGGCGACAGCCATTTTAGTTTCCTCGATTATTGCGCATTTACTGAAGTTACACTAACGATAGAAATCAGTTGTTATGATGAATCCAATGTGAAATATCTCTGCAACTATGAGAATAAATGAAGATTAAATGTAAAAGGAGAAATTAAATACGTAAACCGATTTATCAGTAGCATATATAAGTAGGAATAATTTTAAATAGATTAATCCATCCCTGAACACCAAGTATTTCTTTATTTAGACATTTGAAGTACATGTCTGCATGTTTTAGTACATATTTGACATTGATACCTTCATTTGCCCCATACCGCACGCCCTCTGCAAATGCCTTATAAAGCCTTACGTCAACATGAACTATCTATTATATATAGATGCTTCTCCGGATTCATTCATCTATTATATATAGATGCTTCTCCGGATTCATTCATATATATACCTATATAGATAGATAGGATACAAATTCACAGCCTAAACTACAAGCGTCATTGATCTGAAATTTTTATGACATATTGGCCATAACGTGAAACCCCCAGGAAAAAAGAGACTTTGATCCTCAGTGTCATAGGTTCGATTCCAGAGGGCCCCAAAGTCCCGATTTTTCCCGTTTGAATGCATTGCCGTGATTTTCGGGGATTAAAAAAAAATACTTTCCGGATAGGTAGAGAAGTAAAACTCAAGGTGCCTATATTTATGGTCTTGGACTTTCGAAAACATCAATGACTTTTACAAAAGTTATCCTGGGTTCGATGCTAGGACGATGCAAAGATCTGCCCTTTAAAATACATGGGAGCCGTTTTTCATTATTTTTTTAGATGCACTTATCGAAATGTTAGGATGTTCGTGCTTGGCTGGGAGATGTATGGTACGAATTAGTTTTAGAAAAAAATTTTCATAAGACCGTACTGTTCCTGGGTTCGAAGCCAGAGCACAATAACGTTTCTCTCATAAGGAATATAAAGGAAAAGTAGGACGTCATTTGAGGCAGTTGTAACCAATATTTCTGCTTGAATTTGCATACGCGGTTAGAGATGGTGTTTTTCTGTTGAGTTGCATAGAAAGTATTTCCTGAAAGACCCGGGTTCGATGCCGGGCGGTAAAAATATCCCCCATATATAATACTATGGGGTATCTTTTCATTATTTTTTTATGCATTTATCGATATGTAAGGGAGCTCTAGCTTAGATGGAAGATGTATATTAACACTTTGTTTAAGAAAAAAAATAGATAAGACCATGCTGTTCCTGGGTTCGATGCCAGAGCACATTATAATTTCTCACATAAGGAGTGTATGTGAATAGTAGGACGTCGTTTGAGGTAGTTGCACCTAATAGTTTTGCTTGAATTTTCACACATAGTTTGATATGGTAATCTTCTATTTTGCTGCATAGTAAGTACACCAGGAAGACCGGGGTTCGCTGCCAGGCGATTAAATTGCAGCGAATTCTACGAATATTTTGAATTTTTTTTTTCTTTTGATGTCCGTCCCGATATGATGCCGATATGAAATTAGTGTTGTCGATCTGCTTGCAGTATGCAAGCTACATTTTACTCGTTATATATAGATGCTTCTCCGGATTCATTCATATATCATATATATACATATATAGAGAGGATACAAACTCACAGGCCAAACCACAAGCGTCATTGACTTGAAATTTTTACGACATATTAGCCATAACGTGTAACCCTCAGAAAAATTGCGATTTTGAACTACAGTGTCATGAGTTCGATTCCAGAGGGCCCCAAAGTCCCGATTTTTCCCGTTTAAATGCATTGCTTTGATTTTCGGTAATTTTTAAAAAATACTTCCCGGATAGGTAAAGACTTAAAACTCAAGGAGCTGATATATATGGTCATGATCTATCGAAAACATAAATGAGTTTTACTGAAAGTATCGTGGGTTCGATGCTAGGTCGAGGCAAAAATCGGCCGTTTAAAATGCATTGTGGCGATTTTTAAGATTTTTTTTGGACCCTTTCCCGATGGGATGGAAACTTGAAATTCTGCAAAGCTTCAGGTGTCATAAATATATTTAATAATCGAATTTTACTAATTCGCTGATGGTCCTTGGTTCGATCCCAGAGAGCCATTTACATTCCTCAATGCATTTCTTATGGAGATAAAAGAAAAAGGTTTTAGGTACTTCCTGGCATGATATCGACTTCAAACTTTGTATGAAATAAGATAAAGTTCTAATAAGTCATACTGTCGATTCACAGCTACCAATATTTCCTGGGTTCGACACCAGGCGTCTCTACAATCAGTAAATTAACCGATTTTTAAGAATGAATTTTTACCCCTTCCCTATAATATTAAAACATGAAATTAGGCATATAGATAGAGAACATAGCGACATTTTAAAAACATGTTTTAGATTTCCTAGATCGTCCTTGGTTCAAATCCAGAGGGCCATTTACATTATTGAAATGTAGGACGTTGTTTGAGGCAATTGGAGCCAATATTTCTGCTTGAATTTTCACACATAGTAAGAGATGGTGATTTTCTGTTGTGCTGCATAGTAGGTACACCAGGAAGGCCTTGGTTCGATGCCAGACGATTAATTTGCAGCGAATTTCAAGAAGATTTTCGATCCTTTTATTTTTCTTTTGAGGGCCTTCCCGATAAATTGCCGACATTAAATTAGTGTTGTCGATCTGCTTGCAGTATGCAAGCTACATTTCACTCGTATCTATTATATATAGATGCTTCTCCGGATTCATTCATGTATCCATATATATATACGAGTAATATGTAGCTTGCATACTGCAAGCAGATCGACAACACTAATTTCATCTCGGCATCATATCGGGACGGTCCTCAAAAGAAAAAAAAGGGGATTGAAAATATTCTTTAAATTCGCTGCAAGTTATTCGTCCGGCATCGAACCCGGGTCTTTTTGGTGATACACACTATGCAGCACAAAAGAATTTCTCCATCTCTAATTATGTGTGAAAATTAAAGCAAAAATATTGGGCGCAGCTGCCTCAAAAGACGCTCTAATGTTCACGAATGTAAATGGCTCTCGGGACTCGAACCAAGGACGATCGTGGAAATTTAAAAAATGTTTCTGAAAGTTATTAATGATCTCAATCCATATGCCAAATTTCAAGTTTCTATATTATTGGGAAAGGTTTCAAAATAATTCCTAAAAAATCGGATCAACTTCTGATTGCAGAGACACCTGGTGTCGAACCCAGGACACATTGATAGCTATGAATGCATAGTTTGATTTCTTAAGACTGGTTCTTCTATCACGCTAAGTTTTAAGTCGATAGCATGCCGGGAAGAACCTAAGATTTGTTTCCGTTATCTCCATAAGAAATGCATTGAGAAATGTGAATGGCGCACTGGGATCGAACCAAGGACCATCAGCGAATATGTAAAATTTGATTATGAAATATATTTATAATCTCCAACTCCATGCCGAATTTCAAGTTTCCATGACATCGGGAAGGGGTCCAAAAAAAATCTTAAATATCGCCACAATACATTTTAAACGGCCGATTTTTGCCTCGACCTAGCATCGAACCCAGGATATTTTCCTTAAAACTCATTTATGTTTTCGATAGATCATGACCATATATAAAGGCTCCTAGAGTTTCGATTCTCTACCTATCCGGGAAGTATTTTTTAAAAATTCCCGAAAATCTAAGCAATGCATTTAAACGGGAAAAATCGGGACTTTGGGGCCCTCTGGAATCAAACCCATGACACTGAGGTTCAAAATCGCAATTTTTTTGGAGGTTATACGTTATGGCCAATATGTCGTAAAAATTTCAAGCCATTGACGCTAGTGGTTTGGCCTGTGACTTTGTATCCTCTCTATATATATATATATATATATATATATATACGAGTAAAATGTTGCTTGCATACTGCAAGCAGATCGACAATACTAATTTCATGTCGGCATCATATCGGGACGGCCATCAAAAGAAAAAAGTGGATTGAAATTTTTCTTAGAATTCGCTTCAATTTCAGTGTCTGGTGTCGAACCCGGGTCTTTACTGTGAACATACTATGAAACACAATAGAACATCACCATCTTTAACTATGTGTGAAAATTCAAGCAGAAATATGGGCTACAACTGCCTCAAAAGAAGTTCTAATTTTCATGAATTTAAATGGCTCTCTGGATTCGAACCAAGGACGATCTTGGAAATCTAAAAAATGTTTCTGAAAGTTATTTATGATCTCTATCTATATGCCGAATTTGAAGTTTCTATATAATTGGTAAAGGGTTCAAAATAGTTCCTAAGAATTGAATCAATTACTGATTGTAGAGACGCCTGGTGTCGAACCCAGGACATACTGGCAGCTGTGAAAACACATTATGACTTGGTTTGACCTAATCTTATTAAAAGCAAAGTTTGAAGTCAACAACTTGTCAGGAAGTACCTAAAATTTGCTTCCGTAATCTCCATAAGAAATGCATTGTAGGATGTAAATGGCCCTCTGGGATCGAACCAAGGACCATCAGCGAGATCTAAAATTTTCTTATGAAATATATTTATGATATATATCCACGTACTAAGTTTTAAGTTTCCAAGTCATCTGTAAGTAATTAAAAAAAATCTTAAAAATCGCAATGTAAATTAAACGGGAGAATATTTGACCTGGCCTAGCATCGAACCAAGGATAATATTTGTAGATGTCTTTGTGGTTTCCTTTAGATATACACGGCATCTAGCGATCTCTAGAATTTCAACTCTCAACTCTTCCGGGAAGTGCCTCAAAAAAATTTTCGAGAATCCCCGCCAGGTATTCTTATGGACAAAATTGCGACTTTGGGGCCTTCTGGAATCGAACCCATGACACCGAGGTTCAAAGTCGGCTTTTTCCTGGAGGTTACACGTTATGGCCAATATGTCGTAAAAATTTCAAGTCGTTGGCACTTGTGGAACATGCTTAGACTTTTGATCCCCAGTGTATATCTATTATATATAGATGCTTCTCCGGATTCATTCATATATATAGCTATATAGCTATATAGGTATATAGATAGGATACAAATTCACAGGCTAAACCACAAGCGTCATTGACTTGAAACTTTTATGACATATTGGCCATAACGTGAAACCCCTAGGAAAAAAGCGACTTTGATCCTCAGTGTAATAGGTTCGATTCCAGAGGGCCCCAAAGTCCCGATTTTTCCCGTTTAAATGCATTGCTTTGATTTTCGGGAATTAAAAAAAAATACTTTCC
Organism: Sympetrum striolatum; assembly: GCA_947579665.1. NCBI lineage: Eukaryota > Metazoa > Arthropoda > Insecta > Odonata > Libellulidae > Sympetrum > Sympetrum striolatum. The sequence continues at coordinate 4,032,375 of OX388352.1, forward strand.
GGATAGGTAGAGAATCAAAACTCAAGGAGCCTATATATATGGTCATGATCTATCGAAAACATAAATGAGTTTTACTGAAAATATCCTGGGTTCGATGCTAGGTCGAGATAAAATTCGGCCGTTTAAAATGCATTGTGGCGATTTTTAAGATTTTTTTTGGACCCCTTCCCGATGGCATGGAAACTTGAAATTCGGCATGGAGTTGGAGATCATAAATATATTTCATAATCATATTTTATATATTTGCTGATGGTCCTTGGTTCGATCCCAGAGAGCAATTTACATACCTCAATGCATTTATTATGGAGATACCAGAAAAAAGTTTTAGGTACTTCCCGGCATGATATCGACTTCAAAATTTGTATGAAATAAGATGAAGTTCTAATAAGACATACTGTGCATTCACTGCTACCAATATTTCCTGGGTTCGACACCAGGCGTCTCTACAATCACTAAATTATCCGATTTTTAAGAATTAATTTAAACCGCTTCCCAATAATATTAAAACGTGAAATTAGGCATCTAGATAGAGAACATAGATGCATTTCAAAAACATGTTTTAGATTTCCTAGATCGTCCTTGGTTCGAATCCAGAGAGCCATTTACATTATTGAAAAGTAGGACGTCGTTTGAGGAAGTTGGAGCCAATATTTCTGCTTGAATTTTCACACATAGTAAGAGATGGTGATTTTCTGTTGTGCTGCATAGTAGGTTCACCAGGAGGGCCTAGGTTCGATGCCAGACGATTAAATGGCAGCGATTTAAAGAATATTTTTAATCCTTTTTTTTTCTTTTGAGGACCGTCCCGATATGATGCCGACATGAAATTCATGTTGTCGATCTGCTTGCAGTATGCAAGCTACATTTTACTTGTATATATATATAAGTATATCCGGAGAAGCGTCTATATATAATAGATATCTATTATATATAGATGCTTCTCCGGATTCATTCATATATCATATATTCATATATATATATATATATATAGAGAGGATACAAAGTCACAGGCTAAACCACTAGCGTCAATGGCTTGAAATTTTTTCGACATATTGGCCATAACGTATAACCTGCAGAAAAATTGCGATTTTGAACCTCGATGTCATGGGTTCGATTCCAGAGGGCCTCAAAGTCCCGATTTTTCCCGTTTAAATGCATTGCTTTGATTTTCGGGAATTAAAAAAAAATACTTTCCGGATAGGTATCGAATCAAAACTCAAGGAGCCTATATATATGGTCATGATCAATCGAAAACATAATTGCGTTTTACGGAAAATATCCTGGGTTCGATGCTAGGTCGGTGCAAAAATCGGCCGTTTAAATTGCATTGTGGCGATTTTTAAGATTTTTTTTGGGCCTTTTCCCGATGGCATGGAAAGTTGAAATTCGGCATGGAGATGGAGATCAATAATAAATTTCAGGATCGAATTTTACATATTCGCTGTTGGTCCTTGGTTCGATCCCAGAGGGCCATTTAAATTCCTCAATGCATTTCTAACGGAGATAACGGAAACAAATTAAAGGTACTTCCCGGCACGATAAAGACTTCAAACTTTGGACAAAGAAAGATTAAGTGTATACAAATCAAACTGTGCATTTTCAGCTGTCAATGTGTCCTGGGTTCGACACCAGGCGTATCTAATATCAGTAACTGATCCGATTTTCAATAATTATTTTGAAATTTTGCCAATAATATAGAAACTTCAAATTCGGCAGATAGATAGAGATCATAAACAACTTTCAGAAATATTTTTTAGATTTCCAAGATCGTCCTTGGTTCGAATCCAGAGAGCCATTTAAATTCGTGAAAATGAGAACGTCTTTTGATGCAGTTGTAGCCCATATTTCTTCTTGAATTTTCACACATAGTTAGAGATGGCGATGTTCTATTGAGCTGCATAGTAATTTCAACAGTAAAGACCCGGGTTCGATGCCAGACGATGGAATTTCAGTGAATCTTAAGAAAAATTTCAATCCTTTATTTTTTTCTTAAGAGGACCGTCCGGATATGATGCCGTCATGAAAATAGTGTTGTCGATCTGCTTGCAGTATGCAAGCAACATTTTACTCGTATGATATATGAATGAATCCGGAGAAGCATCTATATATAATAGATATATAGAGAGGATACAAACTCACAGCCTAAACCACAAGAGTGATTGAGCTGAAATTTTTACGGAGTATTGGCCATAACGTGTAACCACCAGAAAAATTGCGATTAGGATCCTCAGTGTCATGGGTTCGATGCCAGGGGGCTCCAAAGTCCCGATTTTTCCCGTTTAAATGCATTGCTTTGATTTTCGGGAATTAAAAAAAAATACTTCCCGGATAGGTAGAGAATCAAAACTCAAGGAGCCTTTATATATGGTCATGATCTATCGAAAACATAAATGAGTTTTACGGAAAATAACCTGGGTTCGATGCTAGGTCGATGCAAATATCTGCCGTTTAAAAAGCATTGTGGCGATTTTTAAGATTTTTTTTGGACCCTTTCCCGAAGGCATGGAAACTTGAAATTCGGTATGAGGTTAGATATCATAAATATATTTCATAATCGATTTTTATGCTTTCCCTGATGTTCCTTGGTTCGATCCCAGAGGGCCATTTACATTCCTCAATGCATTTCTTATGGAGATAACGGAAACAAGTTTAAGGTACTTCCCGGCATGCTATCGACTTCAAACTTTGCATATAGAAAGATCAAGTCCATACAAATCAAACAGTGCATTCACAGCTACCAATGTGACCTGGGTTCGACACCAGGTGTCTCTGCAATCGGAAGTTGATCCAATTTTTAGGAATTATTTTGAAACCTTTGCCAATAATATAGAAATTCAAATTCGGCATATAGATAGATATCATAAATAACTTTCAGAAACATTTTTTAGATTTCGAAGATCGTCCTTGGTTCGAATCCAGAGAGCCATTTAAATTCGTGAAAATTAGAACGTCTTTTGAGGCAGTTGTAGCCCATATTTCTGCTTGAATTTTAACACATAGTTAGAGATGGTGATGTAGTATTGTGTTGCATAGTAAGTTCACAGTAAAGACCCAATTTGATGCCAGACGATGGAATACCAGTGAATTTTAAGAAAAATTTCAATCCATTTTTTTCTTTTTATGGCCGTCCCGATATGATGCCGACATGAAAATAGTGTTGTCGATCTGCTTGCAGTATGCAAGCTACATTTTACTCGTATCATATATATATATATATATATATATAGAGAGGATACAAACTCACAGGCTAAACCACTAGCGTCAACGGCTTGAAATTTTTACGACATATTGGCCATAACGTGTAACCGCCAGAAAAATTGCGATTTTGAACCTCAGTGTCATGGGTTCGATTCCAGAGGGACCCAAATTTCCAATTTTTCCCATTTAAATGCATTGCTTTGATTTTCGGGAATTTTTAAAAAATACTTGCCGGATAGGTAGGGACTTAAAACTCAAGGAGCCTATATATATGAACATGGTCTATCGAAAACATAAATGAGTTTTACGGAAAATATCTTGGGTTCGATGCTAGGTCGGGGCAAAACTCGGCCCTTTAAAATGCATTGTGGCGATTTTTAAAATTTTTTTTGGACCCTTTTCCGAATGTATGGAAACTTGAAATTTGGCATGGGGATAGAAATCATAAATACATTTCATAATCAAATTTTACATATTCGCTGATGGTCCTTGGTTCGATCCCAGAGGGCCATTTGCACTCCACAATGCATTTCTTATGGGGATAACGGAAACACATTTTAGGTACTTCCCGGTATGATATCGACTTCAAACTGTATGAAATTAGATCAAGTCCTAGCAAGTCATTTTGTGCATTAACAGCTTCCAATACGTCCAGGGTTCGACACCAGGCGTCTCTACAATCAATCACTGATCCGATTTTTAAGAATTATTTTGAACCCCTTCCCAATAATATTAAAACTTGAAATTCGGCATATATATAAAACTTATAGATACATTTCGAAAACATATTTAATATTACCTAGATCGTCCTTGGTTCGAATCCAGAGAGCTATTAACATTCGTGAAAAGTAGGTCTTCGTTTGAGACAGTTGCAGCCAATATTTCTGCCTGAATATTCACACGTATTTAGAGAAGATGATCTTCTGATGTGCTGCATAGAAATTTCACCAAAAAGACCCGGGTTCGATGCCAGACGATTAAATTGAAGCGAATTTTAAGAATATTTTCAATCCTTTTTTTCCTTTCCGGGACAGTCCCGATATAATGCCGTTATGAAATTAGTGTTGTCGATCTGCTTGCAGTATGCAAGCTACATTTTACTCGTAACTTACTACCTCTTATCTGCTGAATGTCATAACCAAAGTAAAACGTTGGTCCTCCTTAGCCAGAAAGAGGGGACAGACATCTCTCAACATCTGCATTTAAAACATACCCAACATACATAAAGGAGTATTCACGGTGTATTCCGGGTCAGGGATGATGTAACTTTTTCATTTCACATTTCACCCGGATATATGTATGTATGTACCATTTCGTCAAATATCTATTATATACATCTATATCTATTATATATAGACGTTTCTCCGGATATACCTATATATATATACGAGTGCAATATAGCTTGCATACTGCAAGCAGATCGGCAATATTATTTTATTTCGGCACCATATGGAGACGGTCCTCAAAAGAAAAAAAAAAGGATTGAAAATATACTTAAAATTCGCTTCAATTTCAGCGTCTGGCATCGAACCCGGGTCTTCCTGGTGAACTTACTAAGTGGCACAATAGAAGATCACAATCTATAACTATGCGTGAAAATTCAAGCAGAAATATTTGCTCCAACTGCTTCAAACGACGTTCTACTTTTCACTAAGGTAAATGGCTCTCTGGATTCGAACCAAGGACGATCGTGGGAATCTAGAACATGTTCCTGAAATTATCTATCATCTCTACCTGTATACTGAATTTCAAGTTTCTATATAACTGGGAAATGCTTCCAAAAAATTCTTAAAAATCGGATCATTTACTGATTTTAGAGACACCTGGTGGTGAAACCAAGAAACATTGGTAGCTGTGAATTCACAGTTTGATTAGTAATGACTTGATCTTATCTTATGCAAAGTTTCAAGTAGATATAATATCGGGAAGCACCTAAAATTTGATTCCGTAATCTCCATAAGAAATGCATTGAGGAATGTAAATGGCCCTCTGGGATCGACCCAAGGACCATAAGGGAATATGTAAAATTTGATTATGAAATATAATTATAATATCTAACGCCATGCCGAATTTCAAGTTTCTATGCCATCGGAAAAGGGTTCATAAAAAATCTTAAAAATCGCCGCAATGCATTTTAAACGGCCGATATTTGCCCCGACCTAGCATCGAACCAAGGATAGTATTCGTAGATGTCTTTATGGATTCCTTTAGATATGCACGGCATCTAGCGATCCCTTGAATTTCAACTCTCTCCTTTTCCGGGAAGTGCCTCAAAAAAATATTCGAAAATCCCCGCCATGTAATCTTATGGGGAAAATCACGACTTTGGGGCCTTCTGGAATCGAACCCATGACACCGAGGTTCAATGTCGGCTTTTTCCTGGAGGTTACACGTCATGGCCATAACGTGGTAAAAATTTCAAGTCGGTGGCACTTGTGGAACATGGTTAGACTTTTGATCCCCTATATATATATATCTATTATATATAGACGCTTCTCCGGATATACCTATAAGTTATATATATATACGAGTAAAATGTTGCTTGCATACTGCAAGCAGATCGACAACACTAATTTCATATCGGGATCATATCGCGACAAAAAAATAAGGAAGAAAAAAGGATTTAAAATATTCTTAAAATTCGCTGAAATTTCATCGTCTGGCATCGAACCCGGGTCTTAATGGTAAACCTACTATGGAACACAATAGAAGATCACCATCTCTAACTATGTGTGTGTGAAAATTCAAGCAGAAATATTGGCTACAACTGCCTCAAAAGACGCTCTAATGTTCTCGAATGTAAATGGCTCTCGGGACTCGAACCAAGGACGATCTTGGAAATTTAAAATATATTTCTGAAAGTTATTAATTATCTCTATCTATAGGCCAAATTTCAAGTTTCTATATAACTGGAAAATGGTTCAAAAAAATACTTAAAAATCGGAACAACTTCTGATCGCAGAGACACCTGGTGTCGAACCCAGGACACATTGATAGCTGTGAATGCATAGTTTGTATTGCTAAGTCTTGCTCTTCTATCATGCAAAGTTTGAAGTCGATATCGTACCGGGAAGTACCTAAAATTTGTTTCCGTTATCTCCGTAAGAAATGCATTGAGGAATTTAAATGTCCCTCTGGGATCGAACCAAGGACCATCAGGGAATATTTAAAATTCGATTATGATATATTTTTATGGTATCTAACCTCATACCGAATTTCAAATTTCTATGCCATCGGGAAAGGGTCTAAAAAAAATCTTAAAAATCGCCACAATGCATTTTAAACGGCCGATTTTTGCCCCGACCTAGCATCGAACCAAGGATAATATTCGTAGATGTCTTTATGGTTTCCTTTAGATATGCACGGCATCTAGCGATCCTTTGAATTTCAAATCTCTCCTTTTCCGGGAAGTGCCTCAAAAAATTTTTCCAAAATCCCCGCCATGTAATCTTATGGGGAAAATCGCGACTTTGGGGCCTTCTGGAATCGAACCCATGACACCGAGGTTCAAAGTCGGCTTTTTCCTGGATGTTACATGTCATGGCCATAACGTGGTAAAAATTTCAAGTCGGTGGCACTTGTGGAACATGGTTAGACTTTTGATCCCCTATATATATATATCTATTATATATAGACGTTTCTCCGGATATCTATTATACGAGTAAAATGTTGCTTGCATACTGCAAGCAGATCGACAACACTATTTTCATGTCGGCATCATATCCGGACGGCCATCAAAAGAAAAAAATGGATTCAAATTTTATATGGTCATGATCTATCGAAAACATAAATGAGTTTTACAGATAATATCCTTGGTTCGATGCTAGGTCGATTCAAAAATCGGCCGTTTAAAATGCATTGTGGCGATTTTTAAGATTTTTTTTGACCCTTTCCCGATGGCATGGAAACTTGAAATTCGACATGGGTTTAGATATCATAAATATATTTAATAATCAAATTTTATAAATTCGCTGATGGTCCTTGGTTCTATCCAAGAGGGCCATTTACATTCCTCAATGCATTTCTTACGGAGATAACGGAAACAAATTTTAGGTACTTCCCGGCATGCTATCGACTTAAAACTTAGCGTGATAGAAGAACCAGTCTTAACAAATCAAAATATGGATTCATAGCTATCAATGTGTCCTGGGTTCGACACCAGGTGTCTCTGCAATCAGAAGTTGATCCGATTTTTAGGAATTATTTTGACACCTTTCCCAATAATATAGAAACTTGAAATTTAATATATAGATTGAGATCATTAATAACTTTCAGAAACATTTTTTAAATTTCCAAGATCGTCCTTGGTTCGAGTCCCGAGAGCCATTTACATTCGTGAACATTAGAGCGTCTTTTGAGGCAGTTGTAGCCAATATTTCTGCTTGAATTTTCACACATAGTTAGAGATGGTGTTCTTCTATTGTGTTACATAGTAAGGTCACAAGTAAGATCCGGGTTCGATGCCTGACGATGAAATTTCAGCGAATTTTAAGAAAAATTTCAATCCTATTTTTTTTCTTTTGAGGACATTCCCGATATGATGCCGATATGAAATTAGTATTGCCGATCTGCTTGCAGTATGCAAGCTACATTTTACTCGTAATAGATATAGATGCTTCTCCGGATTCATTCATATATCATATATTCATATCTATTATATATAGATGATTCTCCGGATTCATTCATATATCATACGAGTAAAATGTAGCTTGCATACTGCAAGCAGATCGGCAATACTAATTTCATACCGGCATCATATCGGGACGGTCCTCAAAAGAAAAAAAAAAGATTGAAATTTTTCTTAAAATTCGCTGAAATTTCATCGTCTGGCATCGAACCCAGGTCTTACTGGTGAACTTACTATGCAGCACAATAGAAGATCACCATCTCTAACCATGTGTGAAAATTCAAGCAGGAATATTGGCTACAACTGCCTCAAAAGACGTTCTAATTTTTACGAATGTAAATGGCTCTCTGGATTCGAACCAAGGACGGTCTTGGAAATCTAAAAGATGTTTCTTAAAGTTATTTATGATCTCTATCTATATGCCGAATTTCAAGTTTCTATATTATTGGGAAAGGTTTCAAAATAATTCCTAAAAATTGGATCAACTCCTGATTGCAGAGACACCTGGTGTCGAACCCAGGACATATTGTAAGCTGTGAATGCACAGTTTGATTTGTATAAATTTGCTCTTGTGTCATGCAAAGTTTGAAGTCGATAGCATGTCGGGAAGTACCTAAAATTTGTTTCCGTTATCGCCGTAAGAAATGCATTGAGAAGTGCAAATAGTCCTCTGGGATCGAACCAAGGACCATCAGCGAACATGTAAAATTTGATTACAAAATATATATATGATATCTATCGACGTGCCGAGTTTCAAGTATCCACGTTATCGGGAAAGGATCCAAAAAAAATCTTCAAAATCGCCGCAATGCATTTTAAACGGCCGATATTTGCCCCGACCTAGGATCGAACCATGGACCATATTCGTCGATGTCTTTCTGATTTACGTTGGAGTTGCACGGCTTCTAGCGATCCCTTGAATTTCAATTCTCTACGTTTCCGGGAAGTGCACCAAAAAAATTTTCGAAAATCCCCGCCATGTATCCTTATGGAGAAAATCGCGACTTTGAGGCCTTTTGGAATCGAACCCATGACACTGAGGTTCAAAATCGCATTTTTTCTGGTGGTTGTACGTTATGGCCAATTCGCCGTAAAAATTTCAAGTCAATCACGCTTGTGGTTTAGGCTGTGAATTAGTATCCTATCTATCTATCTATCTATCTATTATATATAGATGCTTCTCCGGATTCATTCATGTATATACCTATATAGATAGATAGATAGATAGGATACTAATTCACAGCCTAAACCACAAGCGTGATTGACTTGAAATTTTTACGGCAAATTGGCCATAACGTACAACCACCAGAAAAAATGCGATTTTGAACCTCAGTGTCATGGGTTCGATTCCAGAAGGCCTCAAAGTCGCGATTTTCTCCATAAGGATACATGGCGGGGATATTCGAAAATTCTTTTGGTGCACTTCCCGGAAACGTAGAGAATTGAAATTCAAGGGATCGCTAGAAGCCGTGCAACTCCAACGTAAATCAGAAAGACATCGACGAATATGGTCCATGGTTCGATCCTAGGTCGGGGCAAATATCGGCCGTTTAAAATGCATTGCGGCGATTTTGAAGATTTTTTTTGGATCCTTTCCCGATAACGTGGATACTTGAAACTCGGCACGTGGATAGATATAATGAATATATTTCATAATAAAATTTTACATGTTCGCTGATGGTTCTTGGTTCGATCCCAGAGGGCCATTTGCACTTCTCAATGCATTTCTTACGGAGATGACGGAAACAAAATTTAGGTCTTTCCTGGCATGCTATCGACTTCAAACTTTCCATGATACAAGAGCAGGTACTTACAAATCAAACTGTTCATTCACAGTTTACAATATGTCCTGTGTTCGACACCAGGTGTCTCTGCAATCAGAAGTTGATCCGATTTCTAGGAATTATTTTGAAATCTTTCCCAATAATATAGAAACTTGAAATTCAGCATATACTTAGATATCATAAATAGGTTTCTGAAACATATTTTAGATTTCCAAGATCGTCCTTGGTTCGAATCCAGAGAGCCATTTAAATTCGTGAAAAGTAGAACGTCTTTTGAGGCAGTTGTAGCCAACATTTCTGCTTGAATTTTCACACACAGTCAGAATTGGTGATCATCTATAGTGCTGCATAGTAATTTTACCAGTATGACCCGGGTTTGTTACCAGACGATGAAATTGCAGCGAATTTTAAGAATATTTACAATCCTTTTATTTTCTTTTGAGGACCCTCCCAAAATGATGCCGATATGAAATTAATATGCCGATCTGCTTGCAGTATGCAAGCTACATTTTACTCGTATCTATTATATATAGATGCTTCTCCGGATTCATTCATATATATACCTATATAGATAGATAGGATACAAATTCACAGCCTAAACTACAAGCGTCATTGATCTGAAATTTTTATGACATATTGGCCATAACGTGAAACCCCCAGGAAAAAAGAGACTTTGATCCTCAGTGTCATAGGTTCGATTCCAGAGAGCCCCAAAGTCCCGATTTTTCCCGTTTGAATGCATTGCCGTGATTTTCGGGAATTAAAAAAAAATACTTTCCGGATAGGTAGAGAAGTAAAACTCAAGGTGCCTATATTTATGGTCTTGGACTTTCGAAAACATCAATGACTTTCACAAAAATTATCCTGGGTTCGATGCTAGGACGATGCAAAGATCTGCCCTTTTAAATACATGGGAACCCTTTTTCATTATTTTTTTAGATGCACTTATCGAAATGATAGGATGTTCGTGCTTGGCTGGAAGATGTATGGTACGAATAAGTTTTAGAAAAAAATTTTCATAAGACCGTACTGTTCCTGGGTTCGAAGCCAGAGCACAATAACGTTTCTCTCATAAGGAATATAAAGGAAAAGTAGGACGTCATTTGAGGCAGTTGTAACCAATATTTCTGCTTGAATTTCTATACGCGGTTAGAGATGGTGTTTTTCTGTTGTGCTGCATAGAAAGTATTGCCTGAAAGACCCGGGTTCGATGCCGGGCGGTAAAATATCCCCCATATATAATACTATGGGGTATCTTTTCATAATTTTTTTATGCATTTATCGATATGTAAGGGAGCTCTTGCTTAGATGGAAGATGTATATTATATATATATATATATATATATATATATATATATATATATGGATACATGAATGAATCCGGAGAAGCATCTATATATAATAGATATGAATGAATCCGGAGAAGCATCTATATATAATATATATATATATATATATATATATATGGATACATGAATGAATCCGGAGAAGCATCTATATATAATAGATATGAATGAATCCGGAGAAGCATCTATATATAATAGATAGCGAGGATACAAATTCACAGGCTAAACCACAATCGTCATTGACCTGAAATTTTTACGACATATTGGCCATAACGTTTAACCTCCAGAAAAATTGCGATTTTGAACCTCAGTGTCATTGGTTCGATTCCAGAGGGCCCGAATGTCCAGATTTTTCCCGTTTAAATGCATTGCCGTGATTTTCGGGAATTTTTAAAAAATACTTCCCGGATAGGTAGAGAATCAAAACTCATGGAGCCTATATATATGATCATGATCTATCGAATACATAAATGAGTTTCACGGAAACTATCCTGAGTTCGATGCTAGGTCGAGGCAAAAATCGGCCGTTTAAAATGCATTGTGGCGATTTTTAAGATTTTCTTTGGACCCTTTCCCGATGGCAAGGAAACTTGAAATTCGGCATGGAGTTGGAGATCATAAATATATTTCATAATCAAATTTTACATATTCGCTGATTGTCCTTGGTTCGATCCCAGAGGGCCATTAGCATTTCTCAATGCATTTCTTATGGAGATAACAGTTAAAAGTTTTAGGTACTTCCCGGCATAATATCGACATCAAAATTTGTATGAAATAAGATAAAGTCCTAATAAGTCATACCGTGCATTCACAGCTACCAATATTTCCTGGGTTCGACACCAGGCGTCTCTACAATCAGTAAATTATCCGATTTTTAAGAATTAATTTAAACCCCTTCCCAATAATATTAAAACATGAAATTCGGCATATAGATAGAGAACATAGATACATTTCAAAAACGTGTTTTAAATTTCCTAGATCGTCCTTGGTTCGAATCCAGAGAGCCATTTACATTATTGAAAAGTAGGACGTCGTTTGAGCAGTTGGAGCCAACATTTCTGCTTGAATTTTCACACATAGTAAGAGATGGTGACTTTCTGTTGTGCTGCATAGTAAGTTCACCATTAAGACCCAGGTTCGATGCCAGACGATTAAATTCCAGCGAATTATAAGAATATTTTTAATCCTTTTTTTTCTCTTTTGACGGCCTTCCCGATATGATGCCGACATGCAATTAGTGTTTTCGATCTGCTTGCAGTATGCAAGCTACATTTTACTCGTATAGGTATATACATGAATGAATCCGGAGAAGCATCTATATATAATAGATATATATATAGAGAGGATACAAATTCACAGGGTAAACCCCAAGCGTCATTGACTTGAAATTTTTAGGACATATTGGCCATAACGCATAACCTCCAGAAAAATTGCGATATTGAACCTCAGTGTCATGGGTTCGATTCCAGAGGGCCCCAAAGTCCCGATTTTTCCCGTTTAAATGCATTGCTTGGATTTTCGGGAATTAAAAAAAAATACTTTCCGGATAGGTAGACAATCGAAACTCAAGGAGCCTATATATATGGCCATGATCTATCGAAAACATAAATGAGTTTTACTGAAAATATCCTGGGTTCGATGCTAGGTTGAGGCAAAAATCGGCCGTTTAAAATGCATTGTGGCGATTTTTAAGATTTTTTTTGGACCCTTTCCCGATGGCATGGAGACTTGAAATTCGGCATGGGTTTAGATATCATAAATATATTTAATAATCAAATTTTACATATTCGCTGATGGTCCTTGGTTCGATCCCACAGAGCCATTTACATTCCTCAATGCATTTCTTATGGAGAGAACAGAAAAACGTTTTAGGTACTTCCCGGCATGATATTGACTTCAAACTTTGTATGAAATAAGATGAAGTCCTAATAAATCATACTGTCTATTCACAGCTACCAATATGTCCTGGGTTTGACACCAGGCGTCTCTACAATCAGTAAAATATCCGATATTTAAGAATTAATTTAAACCCCTTCCCAATAATATTAAAACATGAAATTAGGCATATAGATAGAGAGCATTGATCCATTTGAAAAATATGTTTTAGATTTCCTAGATCGTCCTTGGTTCGAATCCAGAGAGCCATTTACATTATTGAAAATTAGAACGTCGTTTGAGGCAGTTGGAGCCAATATTTCTGCTTGAATTTTCACACATAGTAAGAGATGGTGATTTTCTGTTGGGCTAAATAGTAGGTACACCGGGAAGGCATGGGTTCGATTCCAAACGATTAATTTGCAGCAAATTTTAAGATTATTTTCAATCCCTTTTTTTTTCTTTTTAGGGCCGCCCCGATATGATGCCGACATGAAATTAGTGTTGTCGATCTGCTTGCAGTATGCAAGCTACATTTTACTCGTATATATATATATATATAGAGAGGATACAAAGTCACAGGCTAAACCACTTGCGTCAATGGTTTGAAATTTTTACGACATATTGGCCATAACGTATAACCTCCAGAAAAATTGCGATTTTGAACCTCGATGTCTTGGGTTCGATTCCAGAGGGCCTCAAAGTCCCGATTTTTCCCGTTTAAATGCATTGCTTTTATTTTCGGGAATTAAAAAAAAATACTTTCCGGATAGGTAGCGAATCAAAACTCAAGGAGCCTATATATATGGTCATGATCTATCCAAAACATAAATGAGTTTTACGGAAAATATCCTGGGTTCGATGCTAGGTCGAGGCAAAAATCGGCCGTTTAAAATGCATTGTAGCGATTTTTAAGATTTTTTTTGGACCCTTTCCCGATGGCATGGAAACTTGAAATTCGGCATGGAGTTGGAGATCAATAATAAATTTCAGGATCAAATTTTACATATTCGCTGATGGTCCTTGGTTCGATCCCAGAGGGTAATTAAAATTCCTCAATGCATTTCTTACGGAGATAACGGAAACAAATTATAGGTACTTCCCGGCACGATAAAGACTTCAAACTTTCCACTAAGAAAAATCAAGTGTATACAAATCAAACTGTGCATTCCCAGCTGTCAATGTGTCCTGGGTTCGACACCAGGCGTCTCTAATATCAGTAACTGATCCGATTTTCAATAATTATTTTGAACCCTTTCCCAACAATATAGAAACTTGAAATTCGGCATGTAGATAGAGATCATAAATAACTTTCAGAAACATTTTTTAGATTTCCAAGATCGTCCTTGGTTCGAATCCAGAGAGCCATTTAAATTCGTGAAAATGAGAACGTCTTTTGAGGCAGTTGTAGCCAATATTTCTGCTTGAATTTTCACACATAATTAGAGATGGCGATGTTCTATTGTGCTGCATAGTAAGTTCAACAGTATAGAGCCGGGTTCGATGCCAGACGATGGAATTTCAGCGAATTTTAAGAAAAATTTCAATCCATTTTTTTCATTTGATGGCCGTCCCGATATGATGCCGACATGAAAATAGTGTTGTCGATCTGCTTGCAGTATGCAAGCAACATTTTACTCGTACCTATATATATTTACGAGTGAAATGTTGCTTGCATACTGCAAGCAGATCGACAACACTAATTTCATATCGGCATCATATCGGGACGGCCCTCAAAAGAAAAAAAAAAGGATTGAAAATAATTTTAGATTTTTCTTCAATTTAATTGTCTGGCATCGAACCAGGGTCTTCTTGGTGAACTTACTATGCAGCACAGCAGACGATCACTATCTCTAAGTATGTGTGAAAATTCAAGGCGAAATATTGACTGCAACTACCTCAAACGACGTTCTACTTTTCACGAATGTAAATTGGACTCTGGGTTCGAACCAAGGACGATCTTGGAAATCTAAAAAATGTTTCTGAAAGGTATTTATGATCTCTATCGATATGCTGAATTTCAAGTTTCTATATTATTGTGAAAGGTTTCAAAATAATTCCTAAAAGTCGGATCGACTTCTGATTGCAGAGACACCTGGTGTCGAACCCAGGACACATTAATAGCTGTGAATGCACTGTTTGATTTGTATGGACTTGATCTTTCTATATGCAAAGTTTGAAGTCGATATCGTGCCGGGAAGTACCTAAAATTTGTTTCCGTTATCTCCGTAAGAAATGTATTGAGGAATTTTAATGTCCCTCTGGGATCGAACCAAGGACCATCAGCGAATATGTAAAATTTGATTATCAAATACTTTAATGGTATCTAATCTCATACAGAATTTCAAGTTTCTATGCCATCGGAAAAGGGCCCAAAAAAAATCGTTAAAATCACCACAATGCATTTTAAACGGCCGATTTTTGCCCCGACCTAGCATCGAATCAAGGATAATTTTCGTAGATGTCTTGATGGTTTCCTTTAGATATGCACGGCATCTAGCGGTCCCTTGAATTTCAAATCTCTCCTTTTCCGGGAAGTGCCTCAAAAAAATTTTCGAAAATCCCCGCCATGTATTCTTATGGAGAAAATCCCGACTTTTGGGCCTTCTGGAATCGAACCTATGACACCGAGGTTCAATGTCGGATTTTTCCTGGAGGTTACACGTTATGGCCAATATGTCGTAAAAATTTCAAGTCGGTGGCACTTGTGGAACATGCTTAGACTTTTGATCCCCAGTGTATCTATTATATATAGATGCTTCTCCGGATTCATTCATATATATAGATAGGTATATAGATAGGTATATAGATAGGTATATAGATAGATAGGATACAAATTCACAGCCTAAACCACAAGCGTGATTGAGTTCAAATTTTTACCGCGTATTGGCTGTAACAATTAACCGCCAAAAAAATTGTGATTTTGATCCTCAGTGTCATGGGTTCGATTCCAGAGGGCCACAAAGTCCCGATTTTTCCCGTTTAAATGCATTGATATGATTTTCAGGAATTAAAATAAAATACTTCCCGGATAGGTAGAGAATCGAAACTCTAGGAGCCTTTATATATGGTCATGATCTATCGAAAACATATATGACTTTACGGAAAATAACCTGGGTTCGATGCTAGGTCGATGCAAAAATCTGCCATTTAAAATGCATTGTGGCGATTTTTAAGAATTTTTTTGGCCCCTTTTCCAATGGCATGGAAACTTGAAATTCGGTATGAGGTTAGATACCACAAAAATATATCATAATCGAATTTTACATATTCGCTGATAGTCATTGGTTCGATCCCAGAGGGACATTTATATTCCTCTATGCATTTCTTACGGAGATAACGGAAACATATTTTAGGTACTTCCCGGCATGCTATTGACTTAAAACTTAGCATGATAGAAGAACCAGTCTTAACAAATCAAACTATTAATTCATAGCTATCAATGTGTCCTGGGTTCGACACCAGGTGTCTCTGCAATCAGATGTTGATCCGATTTTAAGGAATTATTTTGAAACCTTTCCCAATAAATAGAAACTTGAAATTTGGCATATAGATTGAGATCATTAATTACTTTCAGTAACATTTTTTAAATTTCCAGGATCGTCCTTGGTTCGAGTCCCGAGAGCCATTTACATTCGTGAACATTAGAGCGTCTTTTGAGGCAGTTGTAGCCAATATT
Source organism: Sympetrum striolatum (assembly GCA_947579665.1). Classification (NCBI taxonomy): domain Eukaryota; kingdom Metazoa; phylum Arthropoda; class Insecta; order Odonata; family Libellulidae; genus Sympetrum; species Sympetrum striolatum. The sequence goes on from OX388352.1 coordinate 4,048,884, forward strand.
TCTGCTTGAATTTTCACAAATAGTTAGAGTTGGTGATCTTCTATTTTGTTTCATATTAGGTTTTCCAGTAAGACCCGGGTTTGATGCCAGACGATGAAATTTCAGCGAATTTTAAGAAAAAATTAAATCCTTTTTTTTTCTTATGAGGACTGTCCCGATGTGATGCCGATATGAAATTAGTATTGCCGATCTGCTTGCAGTATGCAAGCTACATTTTACTCGTATATATATAAGTATATCCGGAGAAGCGTCTATATATAATAGATATATATAGGGGATCAAAATTCTAACCATGTTCCACAAGTGCCACCGACTTGAAATTTTTACGACGTTATGGCCATGACGTGTAACCTCCAGGAAAAAGCCGACATTGAACCTCGGTATCATGGGTTCGATTCCAGAAGGCCCCAAAGTCCCGATTTTCTCCATAAGGATACATGGCGGGGATTTTCGAAAATTTTTTTGAGGCACTTCCCGGAAAAGGAGAGATTTGAAATTCAAGGGACCGCTAGATGCCATGCATATCTAAAGGAAACCATAAAGACATCTACGAATATTATCCTTGGTTCGATGCTAGGTCGGGGCAAAAATCGGCCGTTTAAAATGCATTGTGGCGATTTTTAAGATTTTTTTTGGACCCTTTTCCGATGGCATAGAAACTTGAAATTCGGTATGAGGTTAGATACCATAAAAATATATCATAATCCAATTTTACATATTCGCTGATGGTCCTTGGTTCGATCCAAGAGGGACATTTGCATTCCTCAATGCGTTTCTTACGGAGATAACGGAACCAAATTTTATGTACTTCCCGGCACGATATCGGCTTCAAACTTTGCATATAGAACGATCAAGTCCATAAAAATCAAACATTGCATTCACAGCTATCAATGTGTCCTGGGTTCGACACCAGGTGTCTCTGCAATCAGAAGTTGATCCGATTTTTAGGAATTATTTTGAAACCTTTGTCAATAACATAGAAACTTCAAATTCGGCATATCGATAGTTATCATAAATAACTTTTAGAAACGTTTTTTAGATTTCCAAGATCGTCCTTGGTTCGAATCCAGAGAGCCATTAAATTTCGTGAAAATTAGAACGTCTTTTGAGGTCATTGTAGCCCATATTTCTGCTTAAATTTTCACACTTAGTTAGAGATGGTGATGTTCTATTATGCTGCATAGTAACTTCACAGTAAACATCCGGGTTCGATGCCAGACGATGGAATTTCAGCGAATTTTAAGAAAAATTTCAATTCATTTTTTTCTTTTGATGGCCGTCCCGATATGATGCCGACATGAAAATAGTTTTGTCGATCTGCTTGCAGTATGCAAGCAACAATTTACTCGTATAACTTATAGGTATATCCGGAGAAGCGTCTATATATAATAGATATAGGGGATCAAAAGTCTAACCATGTTCCACAAGTGCCACCGACTTGAAATTTTTACCACGTTATGGCCATGACGTGTAACCTCCAGGAAAAAGCCGACATTGAACCTCGGTGTCATGGGTTCGGTTCCAGAAGGCCCCAAAGTCGCGATTTTGTCCATAAGATTACATGGAGGGGATTTTCGAAAAATTTTTTGAGGCACTTCCCGGAAAAGGAGAGATTTGAAATTCAAGGGATCCCTATATGCCGTGCATATCTAAAGAAAACCATAAAGACATCTACGAATATTATCCATGGTTCGATGCTAGGTCGGGGCAAAAATCTGCCGTTTAAAATGCATTGTGGCGATTTTTAAGATTTTTTTTTGACCCTTTCCCGATAGCATAGAAATTTGAAATTCGGTATGAGGTTAGATAGCATAAAAATATATCATAATCGAATTTTAAATATTCGCTGATGGTCCTTGGTTCGATCCCAGAGGGACATTTAAATTCCTCAATGCATTTCTTACGGAGATAACGGAAACAAAATTTAGGTACTTACCGGCATGTTATCGACTTCAAACTTTGCATATAGAAAGATCAAGTCCATAAAAATCAAACAGTGCATTCACAGCTATCAATGTGTCCTGGGTTCGACACCAGGTGTCTCTGCAATCAGAAGTTGATCGGATTTTTGGAATTATTTTGAAAACTTTCCCAATAATATATAAACTTGAAATTCTGCATATAGATAGAGATCATAGATTCATTTCATGAACATATTTTAGATTTTCTAGATAGTCCTTGGTTTGAATCCAGAGAGCCATTTACATTCGTGAGAAGTAGAACGTAGTTTGAGGCAGTTGTAACCAATATTGTTGGTTGAATTTTCACTCACAGTCAGAGATGGTGATCTTCTATAGTGCTGCATAGTACGATCACCAGTATGACCCCGGTTCGATGCCAGACGATGAAATTGCAGCGAATTATAAGAATTTTTTCAATCCTTTTTTTTTCTTTTGATGACCGTCCCGATTGTTGCCGATATAAAATTAGTATTGCCGATCTGCTTGCAGTATGCAAGCTACATTTTACTAGTATATATCTATTATATATAGACGCTTCTCCGGATATACCTATAAGTTATATATATATATATAGGGGATCAAAAGTCTAACCATGTTCCACAAGTGCCACCGACTTGAAATTTTTACCACGTTATGGCCATGACGTGTAACCTCTAGGAAAAAGCCGACATTGAACCTCGGTGTCATGGGTTCGATTCCAGAAGGCCCCAAAGTCCCGATTTTGTCCATAAGAATACATGGCGGGGATTTTCGAAAATTTTTTTGAGGCACTTCCCGGAAAAGGAGAGATTTGAAATTCAAGGAATCGCTAGATGCCGTGCATATCTAAAGGAAACCATAATGTCATCTACGAATATTATCCTTGGTTCGGTGCTAGGTCGGGGCAATAATCGGCCGTTTAAAATGCATTGTGGCGATTTTTAAGATTTTTTTTTGACCCTTTCCCGATGGCATAGAAATTTGAAATTCGGTTTGAGGTTAGATACCATAAAAATATATCATAATCGAATATTAAATATTCGCTGATGGTCCTTGGTTCGATCCCAGAGGGACATTTAAATTCCTCAATGCATTTCTTACGGAGATATCGGAAACAAATTTTAGGTACTTCCCGGAACGATATCGACTTCAAACTTTGCATATAGAAAGATCAAGTTTATATAAATCAAACTGTGTATTCCCACCCATCAATGTGTCCTGGGTTCGACACCAGGTGTCTCTGCAATCAGAAGTTGATACGATTTTTAGGAATTATTTTGAAATTTTGCCAATAATATAGAAACTTCAAATTCGGCAGATAGGTAGAGATCATAAATAACTTTCCGAAACATTTTTTAGATTTCCAAAATCGTCCTTGGTTCGAATCCAGAGAGCCATTTAAATTCGTGAAAATTAGAACGTCTTTTGAGGCAGTTGTAGCCCATATTTCTGATTGAATTATCACATATAGTTAGAGATGGTGATCTGAAATTGTGCTGCATAGTAAGTTTACAGTAAAGACCCGGGTTCGATGCCAGACGATGAAATTTCAGCGAATTTGAAGAAAAATTTCAATCCATTTTTTTCTTTTGATGGCCGTCCCGATATGATGCCTACATGAAAATAGTGTTGTCGATCTGCTTGCAGTATGCAAGCTACATTTTATTCTTAATAGATATAGACGCTTCTCCGGATATACCTATATATATATACACTCATTCATTCATTAGGGATCAAAAGTCTAAGCATGTTCCACAAGTGCCATCGACTTGAAATTTTTACGACTTTATGGCCATGACAGGTAACCTCCAGAAAAAATCCGACATTGAACCTCGGTGTCATGGGTTCGATTCCAGAAGGCCCCAAAGTCGGGATTTTCTCCATAAGGATACATGGCTGGGATTTTCGAAAATTTTTTTGAGGCACTTCCCGGAAAAAGAGAGATTTGAAATTCAAGGAATCGCTAGATGGCGTGCATATCTAAAGGAAACCATAAGGACATCTACGAATATTATCCTTGGTTCGATGCTAGGTCGTGGCAAAAATCGGCCGTTTAAAATGCATTGTGGCGATTTTTAATATTTTTTTGGACCCTTTTCCGATGGCATAGAAACTTGAAATTCAGTATGAAGTTAGATTCCATAAAAATATATCATAATTGAATTTTACATATTCGCTGATGGTCCTTGGTTCGATCCCAGAGGGCCATTTGCACTTCTCAATGCAATTCTTACGGAGATAACGGAAACAAATTTTAGGTACTTCCCGGCATGCTATCGACTTCAAACGTTGCATGATAGAAGAGCAAGTCTTAACAAATCATACTTTGCATTCACAGCTATCAATGTGTCCTGGGTTCGACACCAGGTGTCTCTGCAATCAGAAGTTGATCCGATTTTTAGGAATTATTTTGAAACCTTTCCCAATAATATAGAAACTTGAAATTCGGCATATAGATAGAGATCATAAATACAATTCTGAAACATATTTTAGATTTCCAAGATCGTCCTTGGTTCGAATCCAGAGAGCCATTTAAATTCGTGAAAAGTAGAACGTCTTTTGAGGCAGTTGTAGCCAGTATTTCTGCTTGAATTTTCACACATAGTTAGAGATGGTGTTGTTCTATTATGCTGCATAGTAAGTTCTCAGTAAAGACCCGGGTTCGATGCCAGACGATGGAATTTAGGCAAATTTTAAGAAAAATTTGAATCCATTTTTTTCTTTTGATGTCCGTCCGGATATGATGCCGACATGAAAATAGTGTTGTCGATCTGCTTGCAGTATGCAAGCAACATTTTACTCGTATAATAGATAGACGCTTCTCCGGATATACTTATATATATGTTACACCCCAAACGTGAAATTGCCCATTTCATGAAATGGGCAACTTTTTTGCCCAATTCATGAAATGGGCAACTTTTACCCATTTCATGGATTGGGCAATTACACGTTTGGGGTGACAGGAACCCTACCTACCCTACTCAACCCATCGGCGCCGCGCATATTTAATTAATTAATTAATCTCCGCTACATATCGTGAAATATGCGCGGCGTCGATGGGTTGAGTGTGGTAGGTAGGGTTCCTTTCACCCCAAACGTGTAATTGCCCAATTCATGAAAACGGCAATTTTTGCCCATTTCATGAATTGGGCAACGCGCCTGCCCATTTCATGAAATGGGCAATTACACGTTTGGGGTGTAACATATATACGAGTAAAATGTTGCTTGCATACTGCAAGCAGATCGACAACACCAATTTACTGTCGGCAACCTTTCGGGACGGTCCTAAAAAGAAGAAAAAAATTGAAAATAATCTTAAAATTCACTGCAATTTTAATCGTCTGGCATCGAACCCGGGTCTTCCTGGTTAACCTATTATGCAGCAACACAGAAGATCACCATCACTAACTACGTGTGAAAATTCAAGCAGAAATATTGGCTGAAACTGCCTCAAACGACGTTCTACTTTTCATGAAAGAAAATGGCTCTCTGGATTCGAACCAAGGACTATCTTGGAAATCTAAAATATGTTTCTGAAACTTATTTATGATCTCTATCTTTATGCCGAATTTCAAGTTTCTGTATTATTGGTAAAGGTTTGAAAATAATTCCTAAAAATCGGATCAACATCTGCTTGAATAGACACCTGGTGTCGAACCCAGGACATATTATGAGCTGTGAATGCACAGGTTTATTTGTAATGACTTGATCTTGTGTCATGCAAAGTTTGAAGTAGATAGCATGCAGGGAAGTACCTAAATTTTGTTTCCGTTATCTCCGTAAGCAAAGCATTGAGAAGTGCAAATGGCCCCCTGGGATCGAACCAAGGACCATCAGCGAACATAAAAAATTTGATTATGAAATATATTCATGATATCTATTTACGTGCCGAGTTTCACGTATCCATGTTATCGGGAAAGGATAAAAAAAAATCTTCAAAATCGCCGCCATGCATTTTAAACGCCCGATTTTTGCCCCGACCTAGCATCGAACCATGGACTATATTCGAAGATGTCTTTTCGATTTTCGTTGGATATGCACGGCTTCTAGCAATCCCTCGAATTTCAACTCTCTCCTTTTCCGGAAAGTGCCTCAAAAAAAATTTCGAAAATCCCAGCCATGTAATCTTATGGGGAAAATCGCGACTTTGGGGCCTTCTGGAATCGAACCCATGACACCGAGGTTCAAAGTCGGCTTTTTCCTGGAGGTTACACGTCATGGCCGTAACGTCGTAAAAATTTCAAGTCGGTGGCACTTGTGGAACATGGTTAGAATTTTGATCCCCTATGAATGAATGAATGAATGAGTGAGTGTGTATATAGGTACGAGTAAAATGTAGCTTGCATACTGCAAGCAGATCGGTAATACTGATTTCATATCCGCATCATATCGGGACGGTCCTCAAAAGAAAAAAAAAAGATTGAAATTTTTCTTAAATTTCGCTGAAATTTCATCGTCTGTTATCGAACCCGACTCTTACTGGTGAACATACTATGTAGCACAATAGAAGATCACTATCTCTAACTATGTGTGAAAATTCAAGCAAAAATATTGGCTGCAACTGCCTCAATCGACGTCCTACTTTTCCCTTATATTCCTTATGAGAGAAATGTTAATGTGCTCTGGCATCGAACCCAGGAATAGTAAGGTCTTATGAAATTTTTTTTCTTAAAGCAATTCTTACCATACATCTTCTATCCTATTACGAACTTCGTAACATTTCGATAAGTGCATCAAAAAAACAATGAAATATTAACCCAATGTATTTTAAACGGGAGACATATTTACCGCCCGGCATCGAACCTGGGTCTTTCTATTAATACTTCCTATGCAACATAATAGAGGATCACCATCTTTAACTATGTGTGAAAATTCAAGCAAAAATATTGGCTTCAACTGCCTCAAACAACGTCTTACTTTTCCCTTATATTACTTATGAGAGAAAAGTTAATGTGCTCTGGCATCGAACCCAGGGATAGTACGGTCTCATGAAATTTTTTTTCCTAAACAAATTCTTAATATATATCATCTAGCTGAGCGAGAAAATCCTATCATTTCGATAAGTGCATCTAAAAAAATAATGAAAAACGGCTCCCATGTATTTTAAAGGGCAGATCTTTGCATCGTCCTAGCATTGAACCCAGGATAATTTTTGTGAAAGTCATTGATGTTTTCGAAAGTCCAAGACCATAAATATAGGCACCTTGAGTTTTACTTCTCTACCTATCCGGAAAGTGTTTTTTAAAAATTCCCGAAAATCTTGGCAATGCATTCAAACGGGAAAAATCGGGACTTTGGGGCCCTCTGGAATCGAACCTATGACACTGAGGATCAAAGTCGCTTTTTTCCTGGGGGTTTCACGTTATGGCCAATATGTCATAAAAGTTTCAAGTCAATGACGCTTGTGGTTTAGCCTGTGAATTTGTATCCTATCTATATACCAATATAGCTATCTATCTATTATATATAGATGCTTCTCCGGATTCATTCATATCTATTATATACGAGTAAAATGTTGCTTGCATACTGCAAGCAGATCGACAACACTATTTTCATGTCGGCATCATATCGGGACGGCCATCAAAAGAAAAAATTGGTTTGAAATTTTTCTTAAAATTCGCCGAAATTCCATCGTCCGGCATCGAACCCGGGTCTTTACTGTGAACTTACTATGCCGTACAATAGAAGATCACCATCTCTAACTATGTGTGAAAATTCAAGCAGAAATATTGGCTGCAATTGCCTCAAAAGACGTTCTAATTTTCACGAATTTAAATGGCTCTCTGGATTCGAACTAAGGACGATCTTGGAAATCTAAAAATTGTTTCTGGAAGTTATTTATAGTATCTATTCATATGCCAAATTTGAAGTTTCTATATTATTGGCAAAGGTTTCAAAATAATTCCTAAAAATCGGATCAACTTCTGATTACAGAGACACCTGGTGTCGAGCCAAGGACACATTGTTAGCTGTGAATGCACTGTTTGATTTTTATGGACTTGATCTTTCTATATGCAAAGTTTGAAGTCGATATCGTGCCGGGAAGTACCTAAAATTTGTTTCCGTTATCTCCGTAAGAAATGCATTGAGGAATTTAAATGTCCCTCTGGGATCGAACCAAGGACCATCAGCGAACATGTAAAATTTGATTATGATATATTTTTACGGTATCTAACCTCATACCGAATTTCAAGTTTCTATGCCATCGGAAAAGGGTCCAAAAAAAATCTTAAAGATCGCCACAATGCATTTTAAACGGCCGATTTTTGCCCCGACCTAGCATCGAACCAAGGATAATATTCGTAGATGTCTTTATGGTTTACTTTAGATATGCTTGGCATATTTTCATGTCGGCATCATATCGGGACGGCCATCAAAAGAAAAAATTGGTTTGAAATTTTTCTTAAAATTCGCCGAAATTCCATCGTCCGGCATCGAACCCGGGTCTTTACTGTGAACTTACTATGCAGTACAATAGAAGATCACCATCTCTAACTATGTGTGAAAATTCAAGCAGAAATATTGGCTGCAATTGCCTCAAAAGACGTTCTAATTTTCACGAATTTAAATGGCTCTCTGGATTCGAACTAAGGACGATCTTGGAAATCTAAAAATTGTTTCTGGAAGTTATTTATAGTATCTATTCATATGACAAATTTGAAGTTTCTATATTATTGGCAAAGGTTTCAAAATAATTCCTAAAAATCGGATCAACTTCTGATTACAGAGACACCTGGTGTCGAACCAAGGACACATTGTTAGCTGTGAATGCACTGTTTGATTTTTATGGACTTGATCTTTCTATATGCAAAGTTTGAAGTCGATATCGTGCCGGGAAGTACCTAAAATTTGTTTCCGTTATCTCCGTAAGAAATGCATTGAGGAATTTAAATGTCCCTCTGGGATCGAACCAAGGACCATCAGCGAACATGTAAAATTTGATTATGATATATTTTTACGGTATCTAACCTCATACCGAATTTCAAGTTTCTATGCCATCGGAAAAGGGTCCAAAAAAAATCTTAAAGATCGCCACAATGCATTTTAAACGGCCGATTTTTGCCCCGACCTAGCATCGAACCAAGGATAATATTCGTAGATGTCTTTATGGTTTACTTTAGATATGCTTGGCATCTAGCGATCTCTTGAATTTCAAATCTCTCCTTTTCCGGGAAGTGCCTCAAAAAAAATTTCGAAAATCCCCGCCATGTAATCTTATGGGGAAAATCGCGACTTTGGGGCCTTCTGGAATCGAACCCATGACACCGAGGTTCAATATCGGCTTTTTCCTCGAGGTTATACGTCATGGCCATAACGTCGTAAAAATTTCAAGTCGATAACGCTTCTAGTTTAGGCTGTGAATTAGTATCCTATCTATCTATCTATCTATCTATCTATCTATCTATATCCTTGAATGAATCCGGAGAAGCATCTATATTTAATAGATAGATGCTTCTCCGGATTCATTCATGTATCTATTATATATAGATGCTTCTCCGGATTCATTCATATATATACCTATATAGATAGATAGATAGATAGGATACAAATTCACAGCCTAAACTACAAGCGTCATTGATCTGAAATTTTTATGACATATTGGCCATAACATGAAACCCCCAGGAAAAAAGAGACTTTGATCCTCAGTGTCATAGGTTCGATTCCAGAGGGCCCCAAAGTCCCGATTTTTCCCGTTTGAATGCATTGCCGTGATTTTCGGGAATTAAAAAAAAATACTTTCCGGATAGGTAGAGAAGTAAAACTCAAGGTGCCTATATTTATGGTCTTGGACTTTCGAAAACATCAATGACTTTTACAAAAGTTATCCTGGGTTCGATGCTAGGACGATGCAAAGATCTGCCCTTTAAAATACATGGGAGCCGTTTTTCATTATTTTTTTAGATGCACTTATCGAAATGATAGGATGTTCGTGCTTGGCTGGAAGATGTATGGTACGAATAAGTTTTAGAAAAAAATTTTTATAAGACCGTACTGTTCCTGGGTTCGAAGCCAGAGCACAATAACGTTTCTCTCATAAGGAATATAAAGGAAAAGTAGGACGTCATTTGAGGCAGTTGTAACCAATATTTCTGCTTGAATTTGCATACGCGGTTAGAGATGGTGTTTTTCTTTTGTGCTGCATAGAAAGTATTGCCTGAAAGACCCGGATTCGATGCCGGGCGGTAAAAATATCACCCATATATAATACTATGGGGTATCTTTTCATAATTTTTTTATGCATTTATCGATATGTAAGGGAGCTCTTGCTTAGATGGAAGATGTATATTAACACTTTGTTTAAGAAAAAAAATAGATAAGACCATGCTGTTCCTGGGTTCGATGCCAGAGCACATTATAATTTCTCAAATAAGGAGTGTATGTGAATAGTAGGACGTCGTTTGAGGTAGTTGCACCTAATAGTTTTGCTTGAATTTTCACACATAGTTTGATATGGTAATTTTCTATTTTGCTGCATAGTAAGTACACCAGGAAGACCGGGGTTCGCTGCCAGGTGATTAAATTGCAGCGAATTCTACGAATATTTTGAATTTTTTTTTTCTTTTGATGTATGTACGTCCCGATATGATGCCGATATGAAATTAGTGTTGTCGATCTGCTTGCAGTATGCAAGCTACATTTTACTCGTATACCTATATAGATAGATAGATAGATAGGATACTAATTCACAGCCTAAACCACAAGCGTCATTGACTTGAAATTTTTACGACGTATTGGCCATAACGTGTAACCGCCAGAAAAATTGCGATTTCGATCCTCAGTGTCATAGGTTCGATTCCAGAGGGCCCCAAAGTCGCGATTTTCTCCATAAGAATACATGGCGGGGATTTTCGAAAATTTTTTTGAGGCACTTCCCGGAAAAGTAGAGAGTTGAAATTCAAGGGATCGCTAGAAGCCGTGCAAATCCAACCTAAATCAGAAAGACATCGCCGAATATGGTCCATGGTTCGATGCTAGGTCGGGGCAAAAATCGGCCGTTTAAAATGCATTGCGGCGATTTTGAAAAATTTTTTTGGGTCCTTTCCCGATAACATGGATACTTGAAACTCGGCACGTCGATAGATATCATAAATATATTTCGTAATCAAATTTTTCATGTTCATGATGGTCCTTGGTTCGATCCCAGAGGACCATTTGCACTTCTCAATGCATTCCTTACGGAGATAACGGAAACAAAATTAAGGTACTTCCCGGCATGCTATCGACTTCAAACTTTGCAAGATACAAAAAAAAGTCATTACAAATTAAACTTTGCATGCACAGCTTACAATATGTCCTGGGTTCGACACCAGGTGCCTCTGCAATCAGAAGTTGATCCGATTTTTAGGAATTATTTGGAAACCTTTCCCAATAATATAGAAATTTGAAATTCTGCATATAGATAGAAATCATAAATAACTTTCAGAAATATCTTTTAGATTTCCAAGATCGTCCTTGGTTCGAATCCAGAGAGTCATTTACATTCGTGATAATTAGAACGTCTTTTGAGGCAGTTGTAGCCAATATTTCTGCTTGAATTTTCACACATGGTTAGAGATGATGATCTTCTATTGTGCTGCATAGTTAGTTCACCAGTAAGACCCGGGTTCGATTCCAGACGATGAAATTTAAGCGAATTTTAAGAAAAATTTCAATACTTTTCTTTTCTTTTGAGGAGCGTTCCGATATGATGCCGATATGAAATTAGTATTGCCGATCTGCTTGCAGTATGCAAGCTACATTTTACTCGTATCATATATATATATATATATATAGAGAGGATACAAACTCACAGCCTAAACCACAAGAGTGATTGAGCTGAAATTTTTACGGCGTATTGGCCATAACGTGTAACCACCAGAAAAATTGCGATTTTTATCCTCAGTGTCATGGGTTCGATGCCAGAAGGCCCAAAAGTCCCGATTTTCCCCATAAGAATACATGGCGGGGATTTTCAAAAATTTTTTTGAGGCACTTCCCGGAAAAGTAGAGATTTGAAATTCAAGGGATCGCTAGATGCCGTGCATATGTAAAGGAAACCATAAAGACATCTACGAATATTATCCTTGGTTCGATGCTAGGTCGGGGCAAAAATCGGCCGTTTAAAATGCATTGTGGCGATTTTTAAGTTTTTTTTTGGACCCTTTTCCGATGGCATAGAAACTTGAAATTCGGTATGAGGTTGGATACCATAAAATTATATCATAATCGAATTTTTCGTATTCGCTGATGGTCCTTGGTTCGATCCCAGAGGGACATTTAAATTCCTCAATGCAATTCTTACGGAGATAACGGAAACAAATTTTAGGTACTTCCCGGCATGCTATCGACTTCAAAATTTGCATGATAGAAGAGCAAGTCTTATCAAATCAAACTATGCATTAACAGCTATCAATGAGTCCTGGTTTCGACACCAGGTGTCTCTGCAATCAGAAGTTGATCCGATATATAGGAATTATTTTGAAACCTTTTCCAATAACATAGAAACTTGAAATTTGGAATATAGATTGAGATGATTAATAACTTTCAGAAACATTTTTTAGATTTCCAAGATCGTCCTTGGTTCGAATCCAGAGAGTCGTTTAAATTCGTGAAAATTAGAACGTCTTTTGTGCCAGATGTAGCCCATATTTCTGCTTGAATTTTCACACATAGTTAGAAATGATGATGTTCTATTGTGCTGCATAGTAATTTCACAGTAAAGGCCAGGGTTCGATGCCAGACGATGGAATTTCAGCGAATTTTAAGAAAAATTTCAATCCATTTTTTTCTTTTGTTGGCCGTCCCGATATGATGCCCACATAATAATAGTGTTGTCGATCTGCTTGCAGTATGCAAGCTACATTTAACTCGTATATATGAATGAATCCGGAGAAGCATCTATATATAATAGATACACTGGGGATCAAAAGTCTAACCATGTTCCACAAGTGCCACCGACTTGAAATTTTTACGACGTTATGGCCATGTCGTGTAACCTCCAGGAAAAAGCCGACATTGAACCTCGGTGTCATGGGTTCGATTCCAGAAGGCCCAAAAGTCCCGATTTTCCCCATAAGAATACATGGCGGGGATTTTCAAAAATTTTTTTGAGGCACTTCCCGGAAAAGTATAGATTTGAAATTCAAGGGATCGCTAGATGCCGTGCATATGTAAAGGAAACCATAAAGACATCTACGAATATTATCCTTGGTTCGATGCTAGGTCGGGGCAAAAATCGGCCGTTTAAAATGCATTGTGGCGATTTTTAAGTTTTTTTTTGGACCCTTTTCCGATGGCATAGAAACTTGAAATTCGGTATGAGGTTGGATACCATAAAATTATATCATAATCGAATTTTTCGTATTCGCTGATGGTCCTTGGTTCGATCCCAGAGGGACATTTAAATTCCTCAATGCAATTCTTACGGAGATAACGGAAACAAATTTTAGGTACTTCCCGGCATGCTATCGACTTCAAAATTTGCATGATAGAAGAGCAAGTCTTATCAAATCAAACTATGCATTAACAGCTATCAATGAGTCCTGGTTTCGACACCAGGTGTCTCTGCAATCAGAAGTTGATCCGATATATAGGAATTATTTTGAAACCTTTTCCAATAACATAGAAACTTGAAATTTGGAATATAGATTGAGATGATTAATAACTTTCAGAAACATTTTTTAGATTTCCAAGATCGTCCTTGGTTCGAATCCAGAGAGTCGTTTAAATTCGTGAAAATTAGAACGTCTTTTGTGCCAGATGTAGCCCATATTTCTGCTTGAATTTTCACACATAGTTAGAGATGGTGATGTTCTATTGTGCTGCATAGTAAGTTCACAGTAAAGACCCGGGTTCGATACCAGACGATGGAATTTCAGCGAAGTTTAAGAAAAATTTCAATCCATTTTTTTCTTTTGATGGCCGTCCCGATATGATGCCGACATGAAAATAGTGTTGTCGATCTGCTAGCAGTATGCAAGCAACATTTTACTCGTAATACATACAGACCAACAGCCAGTATTTGAGGGGCGTATCTCCTAGTCCAACATCGAAGATTAATACTGTCGATAAATAATATCGTAATAATATAGGGAAATAGAAAATAGTATAAGAGGCGAGGACATAGTGAGATTTGTGAAGGCTCAGAGACTAGCTTGGCTGGGTCATGTGGAAAGAATGAGTGAAGAAAGGCTGCCCAAGAAATTACTACATGGAGAGATGGATGGAAAAAGAAGAAGAGGAAGACCCAGGAAAAGATGGATGCAGGATTTGGAAGAAGACATAAAGGCTATGAGGATTGAAAGATGGTGGGAGAAAGTGCAGGACAGGGGAGAATGGACAGGCATCTTGAGGGAGGCCAAGGCCCACACTGGGCTGTAGTGCCAAGGAAGAAGAAGAAATAATATCGTATTTTACAGTCAATCTGACTAAGTTGGTGAATTACTACAATCTATTTTCATCCTCAATACCACATTTACGTTATAGAGAAGCTCATGCAGACCAAGTGAAGATTTAATGCATTCACCCACACAAAATGAAGAAGAAATGTTCCTTTCACACATAAAAAAATAAAAAAGGACGTCATAATCATAATCTAAATAAATTTTCTAATATATAATACATCAATCGCGCATGACTATTTGATTTTATTCTCTAATTATTATGAATAGCTAAATTAACTTCTTTAAATATTCTCTAAAGCAGGGATCCAACATTTTGGTGGCGGTTGGCCGTATTACAAATACTTTCTCTCGCGCGAGTGCCAAACCCCTTCATCAATCCTTACATTAACGTAACGAAAGAAAAAACCTTTGTACTCCTTAAAAAAAGTAGAAGGATGTAGAGTAAAATATTTGCCGACATTATCACCGAAAAATACAAATGAGCATAGTAAAACAACGTTTATTTTTCAAACAAGAAACAAGAACATTAAATCTTTAATGTGAACACAGAACCTGTTTTTTCTATACCAATCCAACTATATCTGGTTTGAAGGAGTAAGTTGAGATGAAAAAGGAATTACAAGATGCTTATCTGAAATATGTGTTCTAATTTTACTTTTGATATGCCTTATAAGGGAATAAAGTTGGTCGCAAAGTCGTAATCAAACCAAAACAACTATTTCGCAATCAACAAACTGTTACAATGTGCTGCAAGTAAACATTTTTCGGTAGAATGTCTTCTCTTTGCTATTCTAACTGATTCTCTCATCCATTAATGGTAATCTTACAACCTTAATTGCAGAATCTTCGACTCATTTCAATTTGCCGATTTCGATTTTTATCCGAAATTATTCTCTATTTAAGCTACAGACAATCACAATAGCTTAAATTTTATTAATTTTGAGCTTGCTCTTCCTCCCCTCATAGATAACTGAGATTTTCTGGCTTTCGGCGGGAATCGCAATATATTTTTCTAACATGTTCATTCTCATGTGCATGATAACCATCGGTACGCAGAATCCCTGTCTGAAAGCTTCTTCCATACTTTCCCCTCATTTCAGCGCTGTTATTTTCAGTGATGTTTTATACAGTTATGAAGAACATGGGTAATGCTTCGGTCGTGTTTATTTATTCCAATTTATTAATGGATCCGTAATATTTTGCTTCATATGGCAGTGTCACAAGCTAACACATTCAATCAATGTGATGAAGTTGGTGAATTATTACAATCTATTTCTATCATCAACGCCGCATTTATGTTATCGGGAAGCCCATCAGGACATTGCCTTAATGAAGATTTAATCTACTAAACCACACGGAATGAAGAAGAAATGCTCCATTAAATCAAAATGTTCAGGCCGAACGTTGTGGAACGCCATAGCAAATAAATTAAAAAAAGTTCTTCGTCTTTTACAAAATATTTTATTCAAAGCGACCTGTTTCGACCATTACAGTCATCTTCAGGCAATTACAGGCATATTGAAATGACAGAATTCATACGATACTTTGCAGTTTTGATGGGAGGGAAAGGAGTGGGGAGAGGTCGTGGTAGGAGAGGTCGTTGGTTAGGTCCGGGGTAAGGGAAATTTCGATCTTTTCGAGGGCGTCCAACTTCCTTCCTTTGTTTTGGTGGTGGAGGACGTGGAGGAGTCTTGCAGCGAAGGAACTCGTCCATTCTCTGTCAGGTGCTTAGCAAAGGCGGAGGTGGAACTTCCCAACCTAAAGCCTATCCGGGAAGAATATTTTAAAAAATCCCGAAAATCAAAACAATGCATTTAAATGTGAAAATCGTGACTTTGGGGCCTCCTGGCGTCGAACCCATGACACTGAGGTTCAAAGTCACATTTTTCTGGGGGTTCTACGTTAGGGCATACACGCTGTAAAAATTTCAAGTAAATGACGCTTGTGGTTTAGCCTGTGAATTAGTATCCTATTTATCTATCTATACATATGCATGTATCCGGAGAAGGAATTATATATACGAGTCAAAGTTGCTTGCATACTGCAAACATACGAAAGGTACTTATATAATCTTTATTCACATGCCAAGTTTTGAGTTTCAATGTTATCGGGAAGGGGTTATAAAAAATCTAAAACATCTTAGCAATTTATAATTTTTGTAGACGCCAGGTGTCGAACCCAGGACCTATTGGCAGATGCGAATAGACATAATAACCTTTTAGGACATGACCTTAATTAATGCAAAGTTTGAAGTCCATATCATACCACGAAGGTCCTGAAATAAGACTCCATTATTCCCATCTGAAATGCATACGGCAATGTAAATGGCTCTCTCGGATCGAACCAAGGGCGATCAAGGAAATCTAAAACAAGTTTTTGAAATGTATCCATGATATCTATCTATATGCCAAATTTCAAGTTTTTATATTATTGGGAAGGGGTTCAAAATAATTGTTAAATATCGGATCAGTTACAGATTGTAGCCGCAAGTATAGACGCCTGATGTCGAACCCAGGACATATTGGTGAATGCTATGAATGCACAGCACGACTTTTTAGGACTTGATCTTATTAAATGCCAAGTTTAAAGTCGATATAATGCCAGGAAGTACCTAACATTTGTTTCTGTTATCTCCATAAGAAATGCATTGAGGAATGTAAATGGTCCTCTGGGATCGAACCAAGGTCCACCAGCAAATTGTTAAAATTCGATTATAAAATATATTCATGATCTCCATCCAAATGCCGAGTTTCAAGTATCCATGCCAGCGGGAAGAGAACCAAAAAAAATCTTAAAAATCTCCAAATACATTTTCAAGGTGAGATTTTTGCCGTGACCTAGCATCGAACCAAGGATAATCTTAGTAGACGTCTTTATGGTTTCTTTTAGATATACACGGCGTCTAGCGATCCCTCGAATTTCAACTCTCTACTTTTCCGGGAAATGCCTCAAACAAAATATCAAAACAAAAGTGCATCAAAAAATATATTGAAAAGCTACCACCACGTATTTTATATGGGGGATATATTTACCGCCCGGCATCGAACCCGGGTCTTTCTGGTGATTCTTCCTATGCAGCACAATAGAAGATCTCTAACTATGAGTGAAAACTCAAGCAGAAATATTTGCTGTAAACTGCCTCAAACGACGTCCTACTTTTCGTATATATTCCTTATGTGAGAAATTGTAACGTGATCTGGTATCGAACCCAGGAACAGCATGGTCTTATCTAAATATTTTTCTTAAATGGAGTCTTAATATATATCTTCTAGAAAAGCAAGAACGTTCTATCATTTCGATAAGTGCATCAAAAAATATATTGAAAAGCTACCCCACGTATTTTATATGGGGGATATATTTACCGCCCGGCATCGAACCCGGGTCTTTCTGGTGATTCTTCCTATGCAGCACAATAGAAGATCTCTAACTATGAGTGAAAACTCAAGCAGAAATATTTGCTGTAAACTGTCTCAAACTACGTCCTACTTTTCACATATATTCCTTATGTGAGAAATTGTAACGTGCTCTAGCATTGAACCCAGGAACAGTACGGTCCTACGTATATTATTTTATTAAATGGAGGTTTTAATGAAAATGAACCGATTATTAATATACATCTTCTGGCAAAGCGAGAACTAGCTATCATTTCAATAAGTGCATCAAAAAAAATATGAAAAACCACCTCAATGTATTTTAAATGAGAGATATTTGCATCAGTCTATAATCGAACCCAGGATATTTTTTGTGAGAGTAATTAATGTTTTTGATAGATCATGAAAATATCTATAGGCTCCTTGAGGTTTGATTCTCTACCTATCCGGGAATTATTTTTTTAAAATTCCCGAAAATCAAAGCAATGCAAAAGCAAATGGGAAAAATTGGGACTTTGGGGCCCTCAGAATCGAACCTACGACACTGAGGTTCAAAGTCATCTTTTCCTGGGGGCTTCAGATTAGGGCCTATACGCTGTAAAAAGTTCATGTCAATGACTTTTGTGGTTTAGCCTGTGAATTTGTATCCTATCTATCTATAAATATGAATGAATCCGGAGAAGCGTCTATATCTAATAGATAATATTTATTCACAATATAACCCAATCTTCATCTGTGCATCTGAATATGATTCGATGGAGATAGTTGAGATATGAAGAGTATTTTCAAAATACTCATCTGTAATCTGTGTTCTAATTTTACGGGGAAAATGTTCGCAGATATGCGTACTCCTCGTACGCCAGGAACTGAGCATATTCGTGATATTTGTCATGAGGTAGGTACAACTTTAATAGTCTAATGGAGTCACTTGAATACATTTTTATAGAATTTGCAGGTATATTACATCTCCTCACATTCCATTTGCAATTTCGCAGTCAACGCATTAATGACAACAGAAAATTGAGTAACAAATATACTGAAATACAATTGGTGTTTTCTGAAACCTATTCTCAAATTCCTGTGACAAAGTAGTAATTTATGCCGCACAGTTTTCGTTGTTTACATAAGTTCAGAAAATTCTTCAAAGAACATTATCTTATTATTCTTAATTTGAGATTATCACAAATCCAACTTAATTTCGAATGCCGTCACTGCTCAGAACATATTATTTATGAATTGATTTTCATCTTGGAGAAGCATTGAATATGAATTTAAAGAAAAACTTCTACCTCTAAAAAACGACCCTCAACTGAAGAAACTAAAAAATCCAAATTTATTTATATTAATTTTATTTATATAAACATTACATTATAAATGTTTTTCTTAATGTATCCTCAGACACCTGACTGAATTAGATGGTGCCCTTTTATAAAGATGCACTTTTTGTAAAGTGGAATTGAAGCTTCAAGGCAACTGATTCCCTATTTACAGCCTGCGAATCCTTATATCTTAATCCACAAGACGATTTCAACTCTGTGACAAGCAATATAAAATAACAAGACTGATTGTGCCGAGTTGCTTCCGATCGTTAGTTTTAAAAGATAATAGTTGGTAGCATTAGTCTTCCTTTTCCCTCTCTATTATTTTGCTTTGAGATATATTGACTAAAGTAAACATCTGCTCAACTTCAATTCCTACGACTCTTGTAGTTAATCTAGTGAAATTCGGTTATATTTTTTTCAGAGTTTACTTATGCTGAATTAGTAGTAAATTTATACCTATTCAAACCTAATACCTATTTTTCGTCAGAATCATCAGCATGTTTATCATTTTCATCAAACGTTATTTCCTTGACGACATAACTATGTAATTATTGCACAAAATATATTCTCTTTAGGTAAATCATCGATAATTTTGAGAATTCCGAAATTTATCTCTAATGTATTCAGTTACCTTATACCCTCTGAAATAAGCTACTAAGAGCTAGTATAAGGGAATGAGGCTTAGTGGGCAAGAAGAGGAGTGAAGTAGTTCGCCTTTGCTTTCATCACTGAGCCAGATTGCTAAAACCGGGATGTTTCCGTTCCTGAAAAATTTGGAATCAGATGTTACTCTATAATTGACTTCGTTTGGGTTCACCATCGGCTTCAAGTTGAGCAGTTTTCAAAGAGCTGAATTTTCCGCAAATTTGGTCAACTTTGATCCCCTGTATAATTTTACTACTCCGGGATCAACGTAAATGACTTAAATAGTTTTACATCTGTGGAATTTATTCACTTGCGAGGCTCCAATGTTTTTATTAAAAAAAACCATTTACTTATTTTTAGCCAGTATTTTCTACTCTAACACACTCTGTGTTGTTAGCGCCAGCGTGTACCACCACTCGCATAAAGGAGTTGTTCAAAGACGGAACAGAGGATCTCAGTTCCTCCATCACCAGCGCACAGTGGTCGGAAATCGAAAAAATCTGGCCAAAATTCATAACTCCGTTACTATGAAAGTTAGAAACAAGATTCAATTGCAATTATATCTGATTAACCAGATTGTTGGCCGTCTTCTTAATTGAAAGGAAATCGACTTGCCCATCATACTTTGTAATCGTTCGATTTTTCACGAATGTCTTCATACTTCATAAGCTACCGATTAAACTGTCGGCCAGTGAAAAGCGTGTGCGGAGGCTCTGTGTTCGTGTTTTCAACTCATCGCCGAAAGAAGATGCCGACAGAAGTTGACAGTTTCAATATAAAAGTGGTAGAAGCAGTGGAAAAGTATCCTTGTTTGTATGATTTATTATGTTATATGAATTTAAAATAGAAATAGGCGCTATTTCTCTCACCCCAATTCCGAGTTTAGGAGGAAATACACTGTGGATTTGAGTCTCGCCACGCGACCTAAAAGTCGCTACAAATTGCAAAACCGCAACAATACTCTACCTTAACTTAATTCACAAACATCACACCATCACCCTATGCTAATATCTCGACGTCGGGAAGCGTCGATATAAAAGATTTATGACTTTGAATCAGAGAATGTATTGTATTTTGCAACGTAAGCTTAGAATGAATATTTAGGGTATAAATAAATTTTATGATATCATTAAAAATGTATTGTTATTCTTATAGTTTCGAATTAAATATTTATATACTTAACATTAGAAATAAACGCTCAAAATTCTCTTCATTGCGATGCACATTTCAGGCATGGAAGCGAGAAAATTGAGTTTTGGCCAGCTCTTTTCGATTTCCGACCACTGTGCAGCGGTACCATACCTCCCAGTAAAGGCCTGGGGAACACACTTCTTCCCGGCAGTCCCTAGGACGTAAGGGATTCATCATCTGACGAACTTCGGAGATGCATATTACTAACATCCCCCTCCCCCAACCCCCTTCGGAATCTGCCATCTCCGTAACCACAGAGGCTTACTAGGCCTCCGTTTACCAAACAATGAGCTCCGTTTCCATAGTACCAACCCTTGGTCCCCTCATATGTAGAGAACCATCCACCCTTGTGCTTCTTGACCGCTCTGCCAGTTTCCGCACCCAGGGAATCCCGAGTCGACAACTTGGCTCAGCGAGCTTTCAAGATGCTACGCTCAGATCCTAAACGTGGGGAGGAAGCGTCCGACCCTTTCCACCCAAAAGTTAAGATCCGCAAACAGACTTCTGAGAAAGTCCCAAAGAAGAGGAAAAAGCGGAGAAAGCTCTTGGAAAGGCCATCCCAAACAGAACTACTCATGATTTGAAATGACGGATAAGTACAAAGTCCTATTGATTGCTTCAGAAATAACTCAATGTACACGCAAGAATATGAAATGCTTGTCAACGTCTATGTAAAGACCCTGCAATCAGACTTTTGGTGCGTGGCAGGAGGTGCAAGTACTCCCCTTACCTAATCGATTGCTTTCGCGTATATTTCGTGGAAAAATTCATTCTTTACAAAAGGTATCGCCATTCCTTGAATGCTTTCTGATTCCTGAATACCATTCTTATCGGCAGGGGCCCTATACATAACATGCATGCTCAAGTTATGGGCGCACTAGCGCAAAGTTATATCGCTCGCGAACTTTTTCTTCGCTCTTAACGACTATTCTTTAAACGAAGCCGAGTTTTTTAAAGCTTTTCCAAATGCATTACGGATGCGAGTATTTCAAACACTTTGTTTTAACGTGATACCAACATTGACTTTTGACCTCAGACGAAAGACAAAACTGATTAAATATGTTCAAGTACGTCGGGAAGGACTATATTTATCCCTTATAGGAACGAAATAAGCGTGTTTACTAATAAAGCAAAAAGGAAATATGAGGATAAAGTAATACGACTCTAACATTCTCTCTAAAGATAAAAATGTCACCTCCCAAAGTCCAACCCTTACGTCCTCGTCGTGGGAGCTGGTAACTAGAAAAGTAGCAGAGTGCTTGACAGGGTGATGTACAGTTGGAACATAGAGTCTCGTGACCACTACGGTAACTGAGAAGGCCTGGTAAGAACTGTTAAACCCTAGGCTAACAGAGGCACTGGTGAAGTCATTGCTGGGCTAATCCCCCGCATGACGGTTCCAGTCGATTCGAAGGATTAAAGGTAGCCTCGGACAATATGAAGACAATGGATGGGGCAATAAGAAGACGAGTAAGCGGACTATGAGACTTGGAATGCAAGACACCAAGTTAAATGAGGAGAATGATAAGGAATCGGACGGAATGGAAGAAATAGGTGGAAATGTCGAGATGATGGACTGAGGCAGCCTCCACGACGCTTAAAGACAGAAAGGGGAAGAAGAAGAAGATAAATATGTCTCAAGAAATACGCGATGAAATTAAATTGTATAAACTAGCCTTATACTAACTAGCCTCCAAAATACATAAGTCGGCTAAAAGATTTGAGGGATTACGAAAAATACCGAAAAACCAAAAATAAATAGGAATAGCTTTACATGTATGTACTTAACAGTAAAGTGCTTCACTACTAAGACGTTGGAGTACAAAAACTGGCAAGAATGTGGAGATGAAATGGATTTAACGATAGTGAGGAACTGTTATAGAGCTAAAGGAATGCCAAATTTTAGCAATGGTCGCAGAATATTACAACAGCAAAATAAAAAAATCTAAATGAAAACGAAATGAATTTTGTACTTTTCAAACAAACGTACTATTCCGTTAGCACTCATAATTTCGCAAATTATTAGTTGTATTTCTTTAAAGGCAGAAACTTATCTCATACAAAAGGAATTGGAGAGCTATAAAAAGGTGATTAATCATTAGAATACATTTCTGCAATTACTCCCTTTGTCGGTACGTTTGATCAGTTACAGTACAGTTAGGCTAAATTAGCTCTAAATTAATTTGTGATTATTATCATTATCTCGGCAGACGCTCAGATCGTGCCGTGTTCCCCTAAACCGTTCTGGGGTTCACTATACCGCTTTGGCTTCGAGTCGGGTGGCTCGGAGGATTTATGAGCACTGTAGGTACTTTTTTTTAGGATAAAGAGTAGGCCAGTTAGTGGGTTGAAGGGAAAGAAATACTCGGCCGATCGAATAATGGAAAAAGCGCCGAACAGCGATACGATAAATAAGCGAAATTTACCGACAATCCCACCTAAATTTGTTTGCGAAAGAAAAATATCAATTGCGATAGTTAACTGTAGGAGTGTTAAAAATAAAGTATCCGATTTGGAGCATCTTATTCGTAGCCACGACACCGATATTTTTATAGGTACAGAAAGCTGGTTAAATGAGGATATAAGCGATAATGAAATATTTCCAAAGGATTACACTATTTATCGCCGGGATCGTAGGGAAAAGACAGGTGGTGGTGTTTTTATTGCGGTTAAATCATCTCTCCAGAGCAAGCCGAGGACTTTGAGTGATAGCGATATAGAAAGCGTCTGGTGCACAATAAGCCAACAGAGCAAGCCGAACATAAATGTATGTGCGTTTTACCGACCACCAAACTCTTCTCGACAGGTTTTGCGACATCTTAACGACGAAATAAATTTCTACACGAGTAAGAACAACCAGAGTATAACTATAATCGGGGGGGATTTTAATCTTCCAGACATCGACTGGAATAATCATAGCATAAAGAAAAGGGCCCGGGATGTCGACTCATGTAAAAAGTTATTAAATTTACTTCAGAAAAACTCACTAAGTCAAGCAGTAAAATCGCCAACCAGGGGTGACAATATACTCGATCTCCTTTTAATTAACTTTCCTGAGCGCATAGAGAACATTTCGATTGACGAAGGTCTTGGAGACCACAAATGCGTTTTTGCAGATATCGAGATAAACCTTAGCAAGTATAAGAAACCCAAACGCAAAATTTATCTCTATTCCAAAGCCAAATTCGAGGAATTTAACGTAAAACTAACAACCGATTTTAATTCATTTAAGTCGCGCGTAAGCAACAACAACACTGAGGATACATGGAAATCATTCGTGGAGATAATGCATAAATATATAGATTTGTATATACCTTCGAAATACTCTAAAAATGATTGCGAGCCCAGATGGTACGATAAAGAGGTTAGAAGGGCTCTCCGCAAACAAAGAGATTTGCACGGAAAAGTAAAGGCTTTTAAGGGAATAGATCAGCTTGTTCCAAATCCACCACGATCACTATTACTAGAAAAGCACAAGAAAGCAAAATGCGACACCAAGCGAGCTATGCGTAACGCCCACAGCAACTTTAAAAAGAAAATACTTGGGGAATGTTTAGAGGAATACCCTAAAGCTTTCTGGTCCTACGTTAGAGAGGTACAGGGAAAGATACAAACAGTGAGCTCGATAAGGGATATCGAAGGTAACATTACTTGCGATTCGAAGAGGAAAGCGAATATTCTAAACGAATTTTACCAAAGCGTATTTACATCAGATTGTAACATAGAGATCCTCCCTAAGGTTAATATACTGGATTCCATGCCAAATATAACTTTTACGACAGACGGTATAGTTAAAATATTACGCAAAATTAAGCCAAATAAGTCGCCAGGGCCAGAAGGCATCCCAGCAAGAGTGCTTAAAGAACTGGCAGAAAGCGTCGCCCCTTATCTCAAAATTATATTTTGTAAATCGATAAATGAAGGTAGGGTCCCATCCGATTGGAAATTAGCTAATATTACCCCTGTTTACAAAAGCCGATTAAAGGAGGACCCAGGAAATTATAGACCTATATCATTAACTTCGCTGTCCGGAAAGGTAATGGAACATATCGTCGTAAGCTCACTCATGGGATTTTTAGATAGAAATGAATTCCTCGACGCAAACCAGCATGGTTTTCGTAAGTCCCGATCATGTGAAACCCAACTTGCTCTATTTGTACACGATATCTTAAAGTCCGCCGAAAGTAAAAAGCAAGTGGACGCTATTTTCCTAGATTTCAAAAAAGCATTCGATAGAGTCCCCCACTACAAACTAATTTACAAACTAAAACTAGCGGGCATTAACAAGGAAGTAGTCGACTGGGTTAAGGATTTTCTCTACGAGAGGGAACAACAAGTTGTACTGGATGGCGTTAGCTCAAATAGAGTCAAAGTTACCTCTGGCGTACCTCAAGGCAGTGTAATTGGACCTCTTCTTTTCCTTATTTATATCAATGACTTGAGTGACGAGATAGTTAGTAATGTGAGGATATTTGCGGATGTACTCGGTTATATATAGGGAAATAACAAACGAGGAAGACCGGACATCTCTCTCAAACGAATTAGTCCTTATCCAAAGGTGGTGCGAAAAATGGGAATTAGATATTAACGTAAGTAAATGCTCCGTAGTTAATTTCTTCGAAAAGAAAAAAATGCGTCCAAATCACCCATACAAAATTAATGGAATTAGTATCAAAGTAGTAGATTCAGTTAAATATCTCGGGATCAACATTACTAATAACTTAAATTGGAGCACGCATATTCGAAAAATCTGCGGCAAAGCAAGTAAAAGGCTTGGCTTTGTAAAGCGTCTTGTCGGTAAATGCGACGAAAAGGTGAGAGAGCGATGTTATTTTACCTTGGTCAGACCCCTTCTGGAATATGCGGCAAGTATATGGGATCCGGCGGATGAAACGTGTACTCGCGAACTCGAGAAAGTGCAGCGTAAAGCGGTTCGTTTTGTTAAGAAATGCTACGATAAAAAAGCAAGCGTTACAAAAATGCTCTCAGACGTAGGTTGGGAATCCTTGAAAGAAAGGAGATTGGAAGCTAGGCTGCGATTGCTTAATAAATTCAGGGAAGCTACATTTTCCAAAGATACAATCGGTATCTTGCAACCCCCCTGCTACGTCGGTCGATCCGATAATGACCGTAAGTTAAGAGAAATAGATGCTAGGACGAATCGTTTCAGAGATTCATTCTTTCCGCGAACAATACGTGGCAATAATCGAATAAGGAAGTAATTTAGATTCAACTGGTGTTTACACCCCCTGCCACACGCCGAAAGGCGGCTTGTAGGGTATTAATGTAGATGTAGATGTAGATTATTATTACATGTGATTAGAGAATTTTATGTTAGGTCTCTCGCTCAATTTTCAGATGTCTGGAAAACATGACTTTACGTATCGAATTTAAAATATCATACTGGATTTGCATTTTATGTTAACCCAGAAATCAGAAATAAAACATATTAGTAGGAAAAATTATAATATTAGTTAGTAGCTAGAGAATAATGAAACATTGCAAAAATGTGTGAGAGAAATCAAGCTGAACAAAAATGATCTTGAATTATAATATTTTGAGTGAGAAACCTGCAAAGCAAACATTAAAATATAACATGCATAGTTATATTATTCTCTATTTGTCTCATTCGAAGCCGGTTACGATGTATTGATTTTTATGTTATAATGTTATCATATATTATTCATCCATATGCGTTGAAAGACTTGCGTGTTCCTATGACCTAAAGAGCTAGACTGGCTGGAACATAGTTCCTGGTAGGGTCACCCATGCCAGAAAGATCAATAGGTAGGGGCCAGACGAAAGGTAGTCCACGCGTGTACCTCAGTGAGGCGGCTGCAAAGGCGTCTGTTCCTCAGTGAGGCGGCTGCAAAGGCGTCTGTTCCTCAGTAGGGCGGCCATAATGAGTGTTGGTGTCATGGTAAAAAACAATGTGGAGGAAGGCAAGTACCATCTCGAATACTTATCCCTTTTTATGATGTGCAACTGTAATAATAGTGGTACTGGCAAAGGGACTCAGCAAGTAACGACAAGAAAAGAAGACAGATGGTGGACAGGGAACAGGGAATATTAGGACAATGCTTAGAAAAGAGAAGTTGAAAAATGTAAAGTTAGAAATGAAGAGGTCCAACATTAATTTACTAGGGTTATGCGAAGTATGGTTGAAAGACGGGGGAGACTTCTGGAGCGATGGCGTTGATTCATTTCCAGTGGGAGAAGTACTAGCCAGAGGGGAGTAGCTGTAGTTGTATACGACAGCGGGAGAATCCTTGGTAGCCACTGAGCTAATAAGCAATCGGGTTATGTCTGTAGAAATAAAGTTTGAACCAGTAAATATGGTTATAGTTTAGGTGTACTATCTCATTAATTATTGCAGTAAAGGTTATGTATACTTGGTGTATGTACAAATAGAAGAAGTTGAGGTTAAGGGCAATAAAAACCTTATTGTTATGGAAAACCTAAACGTGGTGGCTGGGCAAGGCAAAGATGGGGAAAAGGTGGGGAAGCTACGGAATAGCAACAGAAACAGATAGACTTTTTTAAGAATGAATAATCACTGTATCACACACTCTTTTAGCACCACAACAAACGGAGGTGCAGATGAAAAAAGCCCGGGGACAAACTTAGGTACCAAATTGATTACATTTTGTTAAGAAAGAGATTTTAAAATAGTGTTAAAAACTCGCGAAGTTATCCTAGTGCTGATGTAAATTTGGATCATAGTCTGCCCATGATGAAAACCTAGCTTAAGTTTGTAAAGATCCTTTGGCCAAAACGTACACCAAAAAAGAATTAAGCTCTAACGGGCGGGAAGGCTAAGGAATTTCAAATTTCTGTTAGTAGGGCTATGGATCGTAACGGCAGGGAATTAACCTCTAACGAGGAATGTGAAAAGATTAAAATCTTTGTCAAGGATAGAGCTCAAAAAACTGTTGGTATGGAAAAAACAAACCAAAATTAGGAAACCATGGGTAATGGTAAATACGGTGGGTGGGTCAGCCCTATATTCGAGGCTGAGTATCCACTTAGTATTGATATACTCAAGTAACTTCATAGCATCTTTTTTAGAGTAAAAAATCTTTACACCAAAAGTGTCATTCATAATCACGCAATGATGTAAATTCTTATAGCTACAATTCATTGCTTGTAGGAGAGATTGGGGTGAAGTGGCCATTAAGGGTAAAGTGGCCGTTAGTGGTAAAGTGGCCATTGGCCTGTACTCGTTGGAAACTACTGCAATTTGGTGGGAAGGGTTTTCAACTAACTTGTAAAAAAGCTATTAGCGTTGTTTTAAGGTTCCAGTTATCAGTTTGCCGAATTGTTTGAGTTACAACAGATTTTTAAATTTATCCATCATTGATCTAGCGTAGGTTTTTAGTTTTATTCTCATTATTTTTTCATGAATTCCTGAAACAATATTTAAATTAAAATTGTTGAAATCTCTCTTTAATTACCTTTAAAATAATATTTTGGTCCCCAGTCTCCCCTACTGCGATAAATTTTACCAGAAATCTATACCAGAGATAATTTCGGCATTTCGAAATTAAGGTAAGCAGGAAACGCTCCTTGGAGCTCGAGTTTCATGTCTAGTTTGCGGGTTACGTCTTAAGTGGTAACTTTTATGGAACCAGTGACATACGCTAATTTGTAGCGCTTATACATTATTATGTATATTAAAGCTATTGAAATTTCAATTAATTTTGTTAACAATTTATTGTAGTCATTAGTCGATGTTGTTTGTGTAAGAATTTGTATGTGAAACTTTTCAAATCTATTTTACTTAGTTATTGAACGATGTGAAAATAAAGGCCGCCTCCTAGCCAAATATTTTGTTCATTAAAGTAAAAGTTAACTCACGAGCTCCGTGTGTGATCTGTAGGAATAAATGGTTGTCACCATTAACGAAGAAAGCCTTTCCTCCCGAGTATTGTAAATTAAAGTGTATCGTTTTAAAAGGAGAGCAATAAAGAGAAAATGATTAGGTAGTGTCGCGAGAAAAGGGGTTGCCGGTCGATACTATATTTTTGGACCTGGGCGTCCCACAAAACTGCTTAGAAAACTTCATCTTTTCTCAATTGGCGCTATCAAAACGCGAATTTAGAAGTTTTGATTATTGAATGAAATTGAATTTCTTGTACGCTCTCACAAAGCCATTTCTCAGATCGGAATATGGAAATATGTCGATATATCATAATTTCAATAGAATATTCGTTTAACTGTAACAATTTAAATATTTTAGACTAATAAATGCTGGTATTTTTGTTATTCATTAACTACAGGAACCATAGAAATTGCAGTTGAGAAGGTATTTCCTTAAGTGACTATCTCTCAAATCAAAAGATAGAGAGGAAAATGGAAGACCAATGTTATCAGCAATTATTATTTAAAACTAAACCTTCGGTCAAACGCAACTCGGCACAATCAGCCTTTTTATTTTATATTGCTTGTAACAGAGTTAAAATCGTCTAGTGGATTAAGTTACCTTCCCTGCTATACATTGGCTGTAAATAAAGAAACACCATCAGCTGCCTAATAGCTTCAAGCCAGTGATCCTCTTTATAGAAAGTGTGTCTTTGTAACAAGGTATCATAAGTCTAATTCAGCCAAGCTCCAGCGGATTTTAATATTAAGAAAAATATTAATCGCGCAATGTTTTATAAATAACATTAATATATATAAATCTGAGAGTAGATTTCAGAAAACACCAATTGTATTTCAGTATATTTGTTAATCTATTCTCTTTTGAAATGAATGCATTGACTGCGAAATTGCGAATGGTATATGACATGCAACTTCGATAAAAAGTTATTTGAGTAACTCCATTGGATTTTTAAAGTTTTACCCCCCCCCATGAAAAATATCCGGAATTTCACGAACATGTCATTTATGACTTCTCTGTTGTACATATAATTGCGAACAACTTTAATCCCTTACAATATTAATAACAATAAAAATATATCGTCTTTATTTGGGCGTAATTGAGAATAAAAAGCCTCTTCTTCCCCATCGTCTTTAATTATAAAATTATATGTAGAAACAATTAGAAGAATTGAGGATGTAAAAAACCTACTGATAGTAGTAGCTTAAAGATAAGGAAAAAGAAAAACATTAAAAAATAAATAAATACACTACCAATAAGTACTTACATGCGATACATAAATAAGAATCAGTTCACATTTAAAACAGAGATAGCAATATACAAAATAACCTTAAAAAAAAACAAAAAAGGAAAACAAGATAAACGTACATAAATTTTCATCCATAAATTTTCATCCATAAAGTACATTATGAGAAAATATAAAACAACATTATGAAACGACAATATCAAGATAATGCATACAGTATCTACTAGTCAAAATTGTATATAACATGGACAATTAGGTAACTCTAAGTAAGAAAAAAAGAAACAGATGAGAATAATCAGGTGTAAAGGCAGAGAATAATTACGTACAGAGACAAAGGAAGCATCTTATGCGTTGTGAGGAAGAGCGGGAGCAAAATCAGTTAAATACTTACAGGATAGAGGAGATTTCTTTTCATTGCTTATAAGGCGTATCAAAAGTAAAATAGAACACATATTTCAGATAAGCATCTTGTAATTCCTTTTTCATCTCAACTTACTCCTTCAAACCAGATATAGTATGATTGGTATAGAAAAAATCTGATGTGGCCAGCACATGACTTTCTCCATATATAAGATGTAAATATTTATCTAAGACAGTAATTTCAAACTCTATATTCCATCTAAATTTGGAAGATGAGTGATTAATTTATATCATATTATCTTTTACGTCACAAACATTATAAATAATGTTTTTCGGGACATGCTCGATAAAAAACGATGAATTTGGCCTTTCGCCCATAGAGCCCAGAGCGTACACAAAGTACATAATCAGCAACTTCCGGTTTATCAGTATTTCATAAATAACTCCTAAACAATCATTGATACAAAATTATTTTTCATAAAAACGTTATAGTAAAATACATTTTCTAAAACATTTATAAACAATAGTATGTACCTAAATATCATATTTATGGAGATATTTTGAAAACCGGAAATGAGCTTTGAAGAATGAAGCTCCACTTCCGGTTGACCGATTTACTCCAAAAACTAATCAACTCTAACGACTGTAAAAAAAGTACTTTATATGAAATTTAGTGTTGATCCGACAAATAGTTTTCATGTTAGAGCGCCCACAAAGTACATAATCATCTTCTTCCGGTTTATCAGTATTTAACGATTAACTCCTAATAAACCGGTGATACAAAACTATGTTAAATACAAAAGTTATAGCAAAATACATTATCTAAAACTTTTATAAGCATTACAATATACGTATATATCATATTTATGGATATATTTTGAAAACTGGAAATGAGCTTTAATGAATAAAGCTCCACTTCCGGTTGACCGATCTACCTCAAAAACTAATCAACTCTGACAGCACACACCACAGTACTATATATGAAGTTTGGTATTGATACGACTAATAGTTTTCACGTTAGAGCGCCCACTAACACACACACACATACAGACACACACACACACACACATACACACAGACATCATTCCGAAAATGGTCAAAACGTGTTCTAGGGGCCCCAAAACGTGTATCTCCGTTGAAATCTCGAAGTCGAATTTTTTCATGAAAACAATACTTTCTCTATACTTCGTATATGGAGAAAGTAAAAACAGGTTCTGTGTTCACATTAAAAATTTAATGTTCTTTTGTTTGAAAATAAACGTTGTTTTACTATGCTCATTTGTATTTTTCGGTTATAATGTCGGCAAATATTTTACTGTACATCCTTCTACTTTTTTAAGGAGTACAAAGGTTTTTTCTTTCGTTACGTTAATGTAAGGATTGATGAAGGGGTTTGGCACTCGCGCGAGAGAAAGTATTTGTAATACTGCCAACCGCCAACCAACCCTGCTTTAGAAAATATTTAAAGAAGATAATTTAGTTATTCATAATAACTAGAGAATAAAATCAAATAGTCATACGCGATTGATGTATTATCAATTTGAAAATTTATTTTGATTATGATTATGAAGTCCTTTTTTACTTTCTCCATATACGAAGTATAGAGAAAGTATTGTTTTCATGAAAAAAATCGACTTCGAGATTTCAACGGAAATACATGTTTTGGGGTCCCTAGAACACGTTTTGACCATTTTCGGAATAATGTCTGTGTGTATGTGTGTGAGTGTGTGTGTGTGTGTGTGTGTGTGTGTGTGTGTGTGTGTGTGTGTGTGTGTATGTGTGTGTGTGTGTGTGTGTTTGTGTGTGTGTATGTGTGTGTGTGACAGTGGGCGCTCTAACGTGAAAACTATAAGTCGTATGAATACCAAAATTCATATTTAGTACTGTAGTTTGTGCTGTCAGAGTTGATTAGTTTTTCAAGTTAATCGGTAAACCGGAAGTCGAGCTTCATTCATCAAAGCTCATTTCCGGTTTTCAAAATATCTCCATAAATATGATATATAGGTATATTGTATATCAAATAAAAGTTTTAGATAATGTGTTTTACTATAACTTTTGTATTTAACATATTTTTGTATCACCGGTTGATTAGGAGTTATTCGTGAAATACTGATCAAACGGAAGTAGCTGAATATGTACTTTGTGGGCGCTCTAACATAAAAAGTATTTGTCAGATCAACACCAAATCTCATGTATAGTATTATGGTTTGTGGTTTTAGAGTTGATTAGATTTTGGAGAAAATCGGTGAACCGGAAGTCCAGCTTCATTCTTCAAAGCTCATTTCCGGTTTTCAAAATATCTCCATAAATATGATATTTAGGTATATACAGTTATTTATAAAAGTTTTAGAAAATATAATTTACTATAACTTTTGTATATTTTTGTATCACTGATTGTACAGGAGTTATTTGTGAAATACTGATAAACCGGAAGTTGCTGATTATGTACGTTGTGGGCGCTCTGGTCGCTGGGGCGAAAGGCCAATTTCATCATTTTTCATCGAACATGTCCCGAAAAACATTATTTATAATTTTTGTGACGTCAAAGATAATAATATCTAAATTAATCACTCATCTTCAAAGTTTAGATGGAATATAGAGTTCGAAATTACTGTCGTAGATAAATATTTACATCTAAAATATGAAGAAAGTCATGTGCTGGCCACATCAGATTTTTATTTTTTTGTGTGTGAAAGGAACATTACTTCTTCATTTTGTGTGGGTGAATGCATTAAATCTTCACTTGGTCTGGATGAGCTTCTCTATAACGTAAATGTGGTATTGAGGATGAAAATAGATTGTAGAAATTCACCAACTTAGTCAGATTGACTGTAAAATACATTCTGTTAGTTTTTGACAGTACCGTCTGAAGCAAAATATTACAGATCCTTTATTTAATTGGAATAAATTAACATGACCGAAGCATTATCCACGGTTTTCATAACTGCATTTAACATCACTGCAAATAAAAGCGATGAAATAAACATATTGAAGAACGATATAGCGATTCTTGCTGTGATTATTAATAATATTTAATCAGCTCAAATTTAATAAAAACTAAGCCAATATGATTTTCTCTAGCTAAAATATAGAAAATATTTCGGATAAAAATTGATGACTGGCAAATCGAAATGAGTCGAAGAATCTGCAATTAAGGTTGCAAGATTACCATTAATGGATGAGAGAATCAGTCAGAATAGCGAAGAGAAGACATTCTACCGAAAAATATTTGCTTGCAGCACATTGTAACAGTTTGTTAATTCCCAAATAGTTGTTACATGTTTTGGTTTGATTACGAAATTACTGCGACATTAGCAAGGGAGAGAAGATTGGAGATGAGATGGATGGAGCAAACAACTAACGAAGAACTCCGTTGAAGAGCAAATGAAGATGAGGCTCAAACTGAGATGCAATTATTGCTTAGGAAGGCAAGGAATGGAACAGAGGCAGGAATTTTAGAGAAAAACTAAGGTAACAGTATGAGAATCAGCTTAATAGTAATCTTACGAGGTAATGCATTATGAAAAAATCTGATGTGGCCAGCAAATGACTTTCTCCATATTTTAGATGTAAATATTTATCTACGACAGTAATTTCGAAATCTATATTCCATCTAAACTTTGAAGATGAGTGATTAATTTAGATATTATTATCTTTGACGTCACAAAAATTATAAATAATGTTTTTCGGGACATGTTCGATGAAAAATGATGAAATTGGCCTTTCGCCCCAGCGCCCAGAGCGCCCACAACGTACATAATCAGCAACTTCCGGTTTATCAGTATTTCACAAATAACTCCTATACAATCAGTGATACAAAAATATGTTTTTTACAAAAGTTATAGTAAATTATATTTTATAAAACTTTTATAAATAACTGTATATACCTAAATATCATATTTATGGAGATATTTTGAAAACCGGAAATGAGCTTTGAAGAATGAAGCTCGACTTCCGGTTCACCGATTTTCTCCTAAATCTAATCAACTCTAAAGACACAAACCAAAATATTATACATGAGATTTGGTGTTGATCCGACAAATACTTTTTATGTTAGAGCGCCCACAAAGTACATAATCAGCTACTTCCGTTTGATCAGTATTTCACGAATAACTCCTAATCAACCGGTGATACAAAAATATGTTAAATACAAAAGTTATAGTAAAACACAGTATCTAAAACTTTTATTGGTACACAATATACCTATATATCATATTTATGGAGATATTTTGAAAACCGGAAATGAGCTTTGATGAATGAAGCTCGACTTCTGGTTTACCGATTAACTTGAAAAACTTATCAACTCTGACAGCACAAACTACAGTACTAAATATGAATTTTGGTATTGATACGAATTATAGTTTTCACGTTAGAGCGCCCACTGTCACACACACACACACACACATACACACAGACATCATTCCGAAAATGGTTAAAACGTGTTCTAGGGACCCCAAAACATGTATTTCCGTTGAAATCTCGAAGTCGATTTTTTTCATGAAAACAATACTTTCTCTATACTTTGTATATGGAGAAAGTAAAAAGTGGCAACTGGCAGGGGATGGGAAAATATAAGTAGTAAATTAATGCACAGTTTGGTAATACACCATCACTTTGATGATAAATGGAACGGTTTAATCTACTACTATGAATCCTATATCAAAATAAAACTGGTTAGCTTATTTAATCTCTCCTGTAGAGATTAATCTTCATTTACTCCCGTATTCTTATAGTTGCAGAGATACATTTCACATTGGTTTCATCGTAACAACTAATCTTTGTCGTTGGTGGAACTTCAATCGCTGCGAGGAAACAAATCTGGATAAAGGTCGTCGCCCAAAAGTAAGGCAAAGTTAGCTTCGATAGTGGCTATTACTAAAATAGCATAACATCGTTTTCGGTACGACCATTAATCGAACGGAACTTATCTTAAGTCTTATCTTATACTTAAGTTTATCTTATACCTTATCTAACATTTATTGATGAACGATATTAACCAAAATAAAAAGGAGAGGATATTTATAAAATTCGATGCAATGTATAATTTACATTGATGAAACTTAATTTTGCTTTTGAATATAGCCTTCGCTACTTCGTTCAATTTTCCTTGAATTTCTTTGGCTTAAAATTGACGGTAAGAGAATGTTATATTGAAAATTTTACTCCATGTGGAAAAAACAAACTTTTAGGAAAAGAG
Source organism: Sympetrum striolatum (assembly GCA_947579665.1). Lineage (NCBI taxonomy): Eukaryota > Metazoa > Arthropoda > Insecta > Odonata > Libellulidae > Sympetrum > Sympetrum striolatum. The sequence goes on from OX388352.1 coordinate 4,084,418, forward strand.
AAAATTAAAAGCGAAAAACACTAATATTACAATATTTATTAATGTTTCTTTAGCGGAGAGCCCAAGCGGCAATCAACGTCAAAAAGTTTTACTTGCTTTGATTTAAGTCGAAAATGTTCTGATTGATCCTCTGCGATCATTCCTTTGTAAGATCATATTTCTCATTTTTTTTGTCAGTAAAAAGATTCAAATCATGAGATCTCTCCGCGTATATCACGGACGTGATCTTCCATTATATACTGAACCAGAAAAATAAGGATGTTATAATTTTTGAATATGCTACTTTCGAGAAGTCTTAGTGTACATCCCAATTTTCTTCGAGAACATTTTTAGAAATATGTAAACATACAGTTATATTATTGCACTTGAACATTATTGTGTTGTATGCCAATAATTAAACAAGAACGAAAAGTCTACAAAAGATAAAGTATGTTTTGTAAATATTGCTCTGGACTTTTGGGCATCACCTGAAAATATGGTTCAAATGAAGAAAATTTTCCTTCTATATTTCCATTTATAATGAGCAGTACTATACCTTTTGAGGATGGATCCGATTACATGTTCTTCAAATTTTTGTAGAATAATAAGGGCTACAATTATATCTCTAACTGAGCATACAATCTTGGTAGTACTCCTCATACATCGTATCATGGTAGGACTTACAAACACAGTTTCCTAATCCCTGAGTTTTCTTCGAGACTACGGCTAATATACTCCCATCCGTCCGTTCACCATCATGAAAGCACAGATTCTCCCCATTTTAGCATAGGCCCATATATTTTTTATGGGAGATATTTACGCGACGTTGCAAAATTTGCGTAAAATCATGGAGTTGGTCAAAATGGTTTCAATTATGTTCAGTGTTTAGTATCAGTGATACCATACATAACATCGTGATTATTTTTTTTATTTGCAACATAATCGCAAAATACAACAAAAATGTTGCATCTATAAGAAATACGGCGTTTTGTTTCGTTTATTTTGGAACGGGTCCCATAAATTCTCTAATTCGAGAAACATAGTTCATAAACAACTTAAGAAAGACAATTTTTCTTACGGCGCACAGTGGGCTAGAATCGAAATAAGCTGTAGCTAATATCGCTGACGTGCTCCCATGCTTTAAAGCACAGCCAATTTCATTTTTTTTCAATTATCACCCTAGAAGAAATGATGAATTTCTAATAAATATTGATATCTAAGATTTTTAAGAAGTATAATAATACTAAAAATCTACAAAAAACGAATCAGAATCGTATTGGTTCGTTATTCCTCTAAAAAAACGAGAGCGTAACGGAGGACGGTGCTCCGCTGGGCGGATTTGGCCCTTGTAGCGTTGAAAGATGGAACAGTCGAAACTTATGCTACAATACGGTATACTGTGCGTGACGGAAGTTCTTGAAAATTGACTTCACACACATCTTCCGGAACACGATTCCTATCCAGATACGCAGCGGATTTGGCTTTCTTTACAATTTGATAGCTAGGATACAGCCTATGATCATGACTGTCGCACGGAGTATTTTATATTGACTTTTAATCAACTATGAAGGTATAATTAGAGATAAAGCTTCTTCTCCTGACAACTGAGATTGCACATGCTTGCTTTTCTTCCCCCTACAAAGAACCCTCTTTGCCCTTGTAAGGGTCGTAGTGGTAATTTCTTTCAGCAACTTCAAAGTAGCTTCATTTCATTCATCTCTTAGATTCATCGTTGTAGCAGAAAATAGCTCAGCTGTGGAGAGTGTAGATTTAATCTGTTTTCCTTCGTTTCGATCTTTCACTTGAAAAATGGAAATCTACTTCCGGCCGTCATTTTACGTCTACCAAAATGAATTTAATGCAAGTCCAATGGTTCGTTTCTACGATTCAAGTTATCAATTTAAAAATAGTAAATATTTCTAACCATCATGTCATAAAAGTACTTTTTCTTTCTAAGTGTAGGTCTTTAGTAAAAAATCAATTAAATTCTGCTCTTTGCTAAAAATTACTCATTCTTTTCCTCCATCATTTATATTTAACCGACTAATACCCAGATTAGTCATGTTTTTTACGGAATGACTAGCAAAGTATAAAGACAATAAACTAGAAACCCAATAGAATGTTTTCAATGTCTGAAAATGCAATAGAGATTCCATAACTATATCTATCCTACAGTATTGCATTAAGAAACAAATACAGAAGACTGTTTCAAACAACGATGAGAACATTTCTCAACACGTATACAGTAAATATCTTTATTTCACCGGTGTACTTAGAATTTTCTAAAAAAAGGAGAAAATAATGTAAAAAAAACAATTAAACAGTAATATTTCCTCCAAAAAGTGTCGACAACACAAACAGGAAATACCGAAGGGAACTTCCCGAACTTCCAGAACATACTATTTAAAGAATGCAAGGAGCTACTGAGAGAGCACAACTATCTTTCTCAACGGACAACGCTAAACTGTAGTTGTCATAGTTTGCGAAAATTTTGAACTAGAAAGCACAAAAGTGTACAAGCTTAACTAGGGGACACCGCGGCAGACGCCCACGTAAGGGCTGGTTTACAATGGTATTGAGGGTCTGAGAGAGAAATTATAGAGAAAAAACATCAAAAACAGCTTTCATAATATTTTATAAAGTGAAAAATTATAAAATAGAAAGAATATCAAAAAAATGGTAACTTTATTCTGATACTTGATGAAAGATATACGCTGTTGCTAATTTCACTCTTGCTTTAAGAATGATGGGTGAATGTATACTATTTTTTTTCTTATTTATTTGTCTAAAGTTTGTAAAAAGTATATTTCAGCATTCAAAAGTTAACATTGAAAGGTACGAAGGTCCTCAAACCGAGATCTTCTTGGAGGGCCATACTCCGCCGCCCGGATTTGCCCATGCAGTGTTGTCGAAAATTCGTTATTATTTATTTTTGGGGGAGAGGCTGATTGGGGCAAGGTTTTATTTCAGATTCCTCTTTAGAAAGCTTCAATGAATAACGTGGTGTAAATATCTTCAAGTCCCTCGGAGTCCCTCTCAACTATTTTCCTCACTTTAGGTAAAAATTTTCTCTAAAACAAGAGTCCGCCATTTTGTTACATATAATATGTAAATATTAATTTGCAATCATTACATTTAAGGATTTTAAAAGATAAAGTACAAGTATATAACGCAGCGTTGTGTTTTATCCGATGACTTACCTTCAGTATCAGGTTCTGCATCGTTTTGAAGTAGAAGAATTTCGGAAAAATCGAAGACCGGCATTTTTCGCAAAATTTGGTCAGCTTTGACCCCCTGTAGAATTGTAATGCGCAGAAATCAGCAAAAATTATTTTGCAGTAATATACAGAATTTATTCAAGAATGACCATGCGAAGTTTCAAAGTCCGCACTCAAAAAAACCACTTTCGTATTTTTGGCCAGCTGTTTTCGATTCTAGCCCACTGTGCGACGGTTCTAAGGTCATATATTAAAATTACTATTAGAATTAAAGTTACGTACCAAGATGAAAGAAAGGAAGACGTCATCTCACAAATTTTTAGACTAAGAATTAGTTGGTTGGTGGTTTGAACAGCAGAGATCTGACGCAAACCCAGTACTTCGCACTGAGTGTTCAAAGAAACTAAAATTTTCCATGAATTGAAATTTCAAGGGGGATTGCGTGACCACGTGGTTGAATAAGTCATTCGTTAAATTCTCTCTCCAGAAAAAAATAGACTGCATCGAAAAGGAAGCTGAAAAATTAAAGTCATAGTTTAACATTTTATCAAATTTATTTAAGTCAAGAAGTCACAATTCCGAAATCTAACTTACGCGCACAATACCTTTTAACTGGCTGATTTGCTTCCAAAGTGATATGTTATTAATAACATCATCGAAAATTAATTTTTACTTATATCTTGTACTTCTCCAATACTTTTTCAAATTTCTATGGAAACTCGGTTATCGAATAATTTTCGTAAATATACTGCAAATTGACGGGTAATCATAAAATAAGGAACAGTATATTTCCTATCATCCCGAGTAATCAAGGGTCTACTATACAGACTTTTTATCGTCCAGAATGACCAAACCTTTGGAATTGTCGCTAAACTCATCTTGAGATGTGCCCTCTGATAATATCCCTAAAATAAGACAATCCTAATTTATGCATCTAAAAATGGTCATTTCACAAAAAAACACATAACTATCAACATACGTTTTTCCGATAGAGGCCTCGAGCTATTAGCGGACTGTGAAAAGAATATTCGGATGTCCATCTGTACCTTATGAAATCCAAACTAAACTTTCCTTCGAACTGTTCACTGTGAATTTTTCAAAAGCACCACTCACGAGCCTAGCTTTGCATTCACACCCTTAAAACAGTCACATGCAGAAGATCTAACTGAGGGATTTATCAATATGTTTGTCTCTCAAAGGGAATCTTAATCTCTGTTTTCAGGGTGTACATTTCGAATTACTTCTCGAATGCTCCCTTGTATATTTGCAAGGGGTAAACATATCAGCACTTTTGAATTTTTCTCATGTGAATCTATTCTTATGGTGTGAGTCATCTAACTAAAGAATAGGTTTCAGATGTGCACCCGTTGAACATTGAGTGCGAAACACTCGTATAGCAGCGTCCCATTGATATCGATGTCGGATCTAGGCCTGCTTTGCTACCGAAAACATCGTCTTAGCTGAAATCTGAGTTTTATTTACGGTTATGCGAAGCTTTCGCTGAATTTATCAAGCAAACATATGACTAGCAGTTTTTATCTACAACTTGCGATGGTTGGAGTTATGTACTCTCCGGCAGAAAAAAGCACGGAGCTAGTCATAGGACTTAACTCTTGGGGGTAGGGGGTTCGAACCCCTAAAACCCACACCACTGCCTTCCAGTCATTATTTTTGTAACTTACAATACTGTAATTAAAGTTTTTTTGGTTTTTCGTGCTTCATTTAATCCCGATTATATTGAGTTTTACGACGTTGCATAACTGAAAATTCTTTCCAACAAGGCTCTTAATTAGTCTTAACATGACGGGGGTCCATGATAGTTGCTCAATAACGGAAAGTCTTTAATGAATTTGAAAAATCTCACTTCCAACATTCCGTTTAGTTCAACTCTGCGCTATTTACTCAGTCTATAGCACGACGCTTGCAATATTCCTAAAATAAACGCATTTTTAATTTTCCATTACACATCTCAACCAAGCATTTCTGCAGCTATCTCCCGAACATTACACTCTTGGTGCAATTAAAGCTCACTGTTGTGACAAAAAATCCAAATTCTTAATTAACTAAACTCCAGGCAAATTAGCGTGCAAAGTGCGAATAATATGAGTGCGTTAAAATACCCGTAATATTACAGGAGCTAATGAAGGATATCCAAGACGAATTGAGCGATCTTTAACTTCCTCAAGTACTCTCTTTGATTTTGCCAAAGGATATTCCGCCAACGGACTCATTTTTATGCAATTCTTCTTATTTATCATTGTTTTTTTTAAATATTGTGTTGAAATCAACTATTTTCATTCCCTTCATTAATCAAAGCCCTAAGTAATCAACCACAGATACTCCGAAAAAATGACGTCTCTTCTTTCGTCCAATTAATTGTCTTTTATTCGTCTCACAATAACATTTACTACGTAACAATACGAATAGAAGCGTTGTCCTAAAGATTTAGGTTATTCTGTATTCAATGAAGCTGGAAAATAATGCATATAATTGGATATCACAAGTAATGTGTAAGTATCGTTAACTTACTATTTTCGAAATATTTTTCGAATGTATTATTTTCAATTAAATTTAGTAATTTCCTGAAAAACATTATTCATATCAATATTTTCCTGGAGGTAAGTGTTTCAGTTGAAATGGAAATTAGTTAAAAATTTTGATTGAGAATGGCCATTAAATTATCAATATCCCTTATGACCGAATTTATTTCTGGGTTAATTTCCAGATTACGATGGATAAGTGTAAAAGGTAATTCCGGGAGAGACGCCCCAGTCGTAGTGTTTTTAAGGAAAACCACAATATTTTTCTACTGATGGTGTTCGTCAGTTAGTTGGAATGCACCTGTTAATCTGCAAGAGTTTCACGGAGATTAATTCTTTTTACGCAGTTTAATAACATCCTTTCAAGACGGAGAATATTTGGCTTGGTATTTCGAAGAATTCAATGGACTTGAAGCAAACGCTTGGGAAATTATGTAGTAAATATTTTTAAAATGCCTTGAAACACGAAATGAATCTCACTTTACAAAATGATGGTTCTCGTTGAACATTTCAGTGATAGGAATTGCAATTAGAAAATAAAGAAATAGGGGGAATAATTTTTACTTAATGTGTTAATTTTATAAAAGGGTCCATCTTCTTATAAAAATGAAACCAGAATGAGTGTAAGCTGAGCGACTTATTTTCATTGAGATAGAAGTTGATTACATGGTTAGCTGAGGATAAATCAAGTCACTATCCCAACAAATGATCTGACAGATTTAATGGTTTCGCAACCAATACCACCACATCTGCCATTCCGAAGAAAATAACACAAATTTAAATCGTCGATCTTTCGTCAACATCACTTTCTCAGATAACCGCATTATATTCACGGACGAGAAATTACCTCATAGTTAATTACATAACCGCAAATATGTAAACTCGCATGTTTCATACCATGCATATCTATACTCATGCCTGTAATCGTATCACCTTTATGCCAGAGACAGTCTTCTACCGTCGCTAAAGATTCACGAGGAAAAGCAACACGAATGCAGTTTCATCCGCCAACGTCTTTCGCCTCGAAAATTCGAAAACCGTAGACGGTAAAATTATCGTATCCACCTTGAACTATAGCGAATGTTCACCTCAAAGATTTTAGGCGCAAACATATTAATTTCATACTCCAGTAAGTTTCGCGTTTTTAGGTACTTTTTAAGCTTTTCTTTCACCGTGGCGTGCACAAAGACGAGTAATATCGTCCAATATTCCAAATGGTGTACCACGAGCCGTTCTTCTCTTCTCCTTTTTTCAGTCCCTTCCGTCAACCATTCCCTTCATTTCTTCAGGAAAGGAAGGTGGCGTGTGAAGCTCGCAAATGATAGGCTGCGCTGGGAGAAATATGCCCATTTCGTGATCTCCCGAGGATGTCTCGGCCTCTCACGAATCACGCACCGCTCGCTCCTCCTTTTCGAAGGTGAGCGAAAGGGGTCGATGGAATCGAATGCGTGAGCTCTGCTCTAAAACACATTCGCCATTTAACTATGCTCGCACGCCAACGCTCGAGCTCTGGAAAGAAAATCGATTCACCTTTCCTTCGTGTCCTTATTCAGCCTTTGTTCCTCTTGGCCGAGTTATCCTCCCAATTTCTACGCTGTTAGTCAAATCTCCTCTCTGCCTATTCCGTTCCATCAATGTCTCCGTTTTCCTTTCGAATAGTCTTCGCTCCATTGCCTATACATTCAAATCACGATGCGACATTATGAGTCTGATTTCCAAGTTGAAATTATCTTATTTATGGAACAAAGCACCGTGGATAAAATTCCCTGCTTTGTAGCGAAATTTGCTCGATATTTTTTTCCGCCAACTTCCATTCCATACCTTTATTATATAAAATGATTATTTTGGGCCTTTTAGTTATGTACTGTTTAAATTCGGATAGTTGCATGATCTTGCCGCTCGCCGCGCTGATGTTGAAGTTTACAACCGTCGCGCTGCATGTTCCTTATCTATATTATAACACGTATTTTATCAGTCGCAATTCTTTCTTAATTTAAGTGGGAACGTACTTTTGTCCTCATCTAGCCCGTAAATAGATGTTCAATTTTACACTATCCCGTCCACAACTCATCCTTCTCTTCCAGAATCTCTCACAAAATAATCTTGTGATTCTTATTGTTGAGCAGCGCTCTCTCAATGCATCTGTGAATTACATACTCGCATTCCATTGAAAAACCATCCATCATTATGTTCAACTGTGTTAAAAACACTGAAATTGCTTACATACTGACTGCATCTCACTATGCTCGCTGAAAATAATTTTTAAGAACTTATAGAATGACGACGATTCTGGGAAATAATTTATAATAAATAGGAAATAAAATAACTGTCTGCGTCCACAATTTTATTTTTAAAAAATACGACCGGTTTCGGGTTCAACCCATCATCAGGTAACCAGAAGACAATAATCACAGAGTATATATACAACTGAAAACCAAGGGAGGGGCAAAGAGAGTGAAGGGGCTAGCAGGAAGAATGTGGGGGAGGGGGCGGGAGGTGAGGAAGAATAGACCTAAAAATGGCGGAATTATTTTCGCTGAAGAGATGCTCGTTAACTAGGTTCCTGGAAAACTGCAGGTGGCGGTGTATTTCCAATTGCTCGAGGAGGTTGAGCCTTTTCCCTTTAGAAGCCACGTTAAGAAGAATGGGAGAGAAGGATGCTCCGTGGTTACTTTCGTTTAAATGCATTGCGAAATGTGAATTTTTTAAATCTTTAAGGAAGGATGCTCTGTGTTCTTCAGCACGTGTTGCTATGGCCCTACCACTCTGGCCAACGTAGCTACTGTCGCAATCCTCGCAGTCCAGTCTGTAAATTCCCGATTTTTTATTATTCTGAGTTTTATCCCGACCGTTGCATAAGTGCGAGCGGAGATTGGAGCTCGTATAAAAGGCTGGGCGGAAATTTTCAGAGGGGAAGAACTTATTAATTTTATAACTGAAGCTATCAACAAATTTTAATCTATAAAAACGGGGGGGTTTCTCAGGAGGAGAAACAGGAGAATAAATCATATTAATGGCGAATTGCCTTTGTTTTTTACGGAGCAAATTGACCATCAGCTGTTTTGGGAAGCCGTTCTTTTTGGCGATAAAATGGATGGTATTAAGTTCTTTCCTGAAATTTTGGGGGGACATGGGGATATGGAGGAGGCGATGAAAGAGAGAGTGAAAGAAAGCTAGTTTATGGGAAAAGGGGTGATTTGAAGAAAAGGGGATGGCATGGTCCGTATAGGTAGGCTTCCTATGGATTGCAAAGGACATTTCACAATCATTTAGACTAATATTAATATCCAGGAAATTTAACGAGTGATTGGATTCAAGTTCATGCGTGAAGCTAAGAGAAGGGTGTAGAGAGTTTAAGAAGTTGAGGAAATGGAGGAGCTGGCGATTAGTTCCTTTCCAGATACAGAGAATATCATCAACATATCGATGCCAAGACACAATATTGGGAAGGTATATACAGTTGGAATTAAAAAGTGAACATTCCATTTCATTTACAAAAATATCTGCTAGAAGTGGAGAGAGAGGGCTGCCCATGGCAAGGCCTTTCTCTTGTTTATAACATGTCCCATTAAAAATAAAATAATTTTGATTCACACACACTTTGAGTAGGTTTAAAAGGTCTTTGATATAATCCACTTCACAATTGATTTCCACTAACATAGACCTAAGGATATCTAGAGTCTCGTTGACGGGCACGTTGGTGAATAAGTCTTTTACGTCAAAGGAAACTAATTTACAGTTAGGGGGAAACTTTCTGTCTTTTAGGATAGCGCACAATTCCACAGAGTTTTTAACTGTATATTTGGGTTGGAATACCCCAAGATAGTGCTAGTGATAGATGCTAGCCCCTTCACTCTCTTTGCCCCTCCCTTGGTTTTCAGTTGTATATATACTCTGTGATTATTGTCTTCTGGTTACCTGATGATGGGTTGAACCCGAAACCGGTCGTATTTTTTAAAAATAAAATTGTGGACGCAGACAGTTATTTTATTTCCTATTTATTATGGAAAAGTTCCACCAAATATCGCCAGAAAGCATCAACTAAATAATTTATGTTTCTTCGAAATGAGTATTTTGGGGGTTTAATGCAAATTTGCTGGAGAAAAGTAAATGTTTCATTAGGTCTTAGTGACCAAATAAAATACAAAGGATAAGAAGAATAGAATTTAACTTTTAGAAAAAACAAACAAGGTGCTAGAAAATAAAAAAACTGAGAAATTGCAATCGATTTCGCCATTGCGTATTTTAAATGCGACAATGAAGAGAAGATTACTGAGATCAAAGATACGAATGGAAATATAATAACTAATCATACAGAAAAGGGAAATCGTTTAAATAACTGGTATTCAAGCGTATATCATAAAAATAATGTTAATCCACATGGGAGGAGAAATAATAATTAAGCCGAACAAATTATTGACGGAAGGGATGCTTTGAATGAATACTCTAGATGGCAGGTAAATACTTTCTTTATGAGTTACAGCATGATTATGAAACAATTAGAAAGTTTGGGAGTAACAAATCTCATGAGGCAGATAATATACCAGGAGATCTCCTGAAAATGAGATCCACGGAAATAGACCCTTACCTGAAGTATTTGTTTCAAGCCATTATCAACAATACTGCTATTCGTGAAGACTGGAAAAAGGCCGCTATCATACCGATCCACATGGAGGGAATGAAGACCAGCGGACGTAGAGAATTACAGGCCGATAAGTTTAGCATCTGTGGTATGCAAGAAAATGGAGTCGCGGATTATCTTAGGAAGTTTTAGAAGGATATAGGGTGGTTGAGTAAATATCAACATTGTTTAGGACAGGAGCGTTCAAGCCAGTCGCAGTTGCTGAGTTTATGCCAAGATATTTCAGAATCGTTACATTTGAAAAAGGATGTGGATGCCATTGTAATATATTTTTCTAAAGCATTTGACGTATTATCGCATCGTTGTTAGCAAAAATTAATAAATTGGGTATAGACGAGTGGGTTAGAACGTGCTTGCAAAATTTCTTAATCGGTAGATCGGAGCGAGCAAAAGTAGGCGATATTTTATCCGACAATAAAGAAATAACGTCAGGAGCTCCCCTGGGAAGTGTAATCGGTCCATTACTTTTCTTAATTTATATAAACGACTTACCGAACGGCATAAAATCTAAAATAGGGCTTTTTGCGGACGACTGCATAATTTATAGAGAGGTAAACTGCGAGAACAATACTAAAATATTACAAGGAGATATTGAAGCTTGTAGACATCTTTCGGGTCAGAAACGGATGTGAGGCATAAATAGAGTTAAAAAGCAGAATGAAGGAACCACATTTTATTGCACAAGTTAAAAGTAAGGGAAAAAGGACTGATAGCAATAGCGGGGTCAAAGAATGGAATAAGTGGCCTGAAGAGGTCTTCAAACCCTGGGAATGCGTTTGGAAAATTTACCGGAAGAAACCGAAAAAGACGGATGTAAGCGTAATTGTATCTGTATCTTACCTATTTCTAGGTGTCCTTTGGCCCTCTTTATACTCTTTTTATATTCAATGGCCTCCTGCACAACCTTTTCATTAAAATTCCACACATCATCCTTGATTGCTACTCTGATGGCTTTCCAAAGCTCGGCATATTCGATGTTATCTCTTGGAGTGTCTGAATTCTTCAGTTCCTTCCGTCGTTTCATTATTTTCCGGGTTCTATCACTAAACTTCTTATCCTTAGGTTTTCTTGGCATGCTAGTCTGCCGCTTTCTTCACGACTTCCATAACTTTGGTTAAGAGTTCTTCCTCCTGAAGTGCTGAGAATCTGTTTCTTAATTCCAGCTGAAACTCCTTCTTGTTATCTGATATTTACCGATATTTATCTCATCCGTCTTGCAAGAAACCAACTTCTTTCGTTCCATTCGGGGATTTATATTAATTAACAATTCTGCGGTCACTTCCAGTGTTGAAGTTATTCAAAACTTTTCAGTGTAGAGTCTGTTTACCAATATGTAGTCTATTTCATTTTTTGTTCCATTAGGACCTCCTCACGTTCATTTTCTTGTAGGATTTTTCTTAAAGTATGTATTTGTTATATACATTTTGGTGCATTCTGCAAACTCTACTAAGTGGTGACCTCACTCATTTCTCTGGCCCAGTTCCTATTGTCCTGCGACAGTGTCATCAGGTTCCCACTGACCTACACAAGCTATAAAATCCCATATAATGACTTTATAGTAGTGGGCCTCCTTGTCATGTTCAGTGCCGAGAGTTTGGTAGAAGTTTTCAATTTTCTCTTCGCTGCTTGCCGCTGTTGGTGCATAGACTTGGAAGACCTGTACTGAGTAACGCTCGTTGATCTTTAGTATGGGATTACAAATTCTATCTGATACACCTTCGATTTTTCCCACATTATCCTTCCATCTCTTGTTGATCAAGAATCCAATGCCTCCATTTCGTCAATCCTTGGTACCCCTGTAAAAGAATAAATGTCCTTCCTTCAGAGTAAGTAGCTCTTCTGATTTTCTTCTTACTTCACTGAGACCGATGACATCCCATTTTGTCTTATCTGCTTCATTGAGTAGCTCCAGCAATCGTTCTTCACTCTTCAAGCTGCAGCAGTTCTAGATTGCGAATTGCAGGGTGGTAATTCTTTTCATTATGATGAACCTCTTTAATGCCACCACCTCCCAGACATCCGAATGGGTGGTACTTTTACGTCCGGATAAATTTCCATTTAAAAGAAGCTCATCATGAAAATTGTACTTGTATTTGGGAGGGGTTAGGACAATAATTCTCCACTGTGTCCTACTGTCAGTCGGTGAATGCCACTTTCATTATTTGGCCGGGGATACTGTTGAAGCCTTCTTAGAATGGTTGAACCTGGGCTATACATCGCCTAAATCCTCCGTTAACACCCCTTAGCCCCGATGAGGCAATGAACTGTGGCAGCGATATCGATGAGCGATATATAGCGATATATATATAGCGATATATATATATATATATATACGAGTAAAATGTAGCTTGCATACTGCAAGCAGATCGGCAATACTAATTTCATATCGGCATCATTTCGGGACGGTCCTCAAACGAACAAAAAAAAATATTCAAAATATTCTTAAAATTCACTGTTATTTTATCGTCTGGCATCGAACCCGGGTCTTACTGGTGAACTTACTATGCAGCACAAAAGAAGATCAAGATCTCTAACTATGTGTGAAAATTCAAGCAGAAATATTGGATACTACTGCCTCAAAAGACGTTCTAATTTTCACGAATGTAAATGCCTCTCTGGATTCGAACCAAGGACGATCTTGGAAATCTAAAACATGATTTTGAAATGTATCTATGATATCTAACTACATGCCAAATTTCAACTTTCTATATTGTTGGGAAAGGGTTCAAAATTATTATTGAAAATCGGATCATTTACTGATTGTAGAGACGCCTGGTGTCGAACCCAGGTCACACTGGTAGCTGTGAATGCACAGTTAGATTTTTATGAACTTGATCTTATTTTATGCAAAGTTTGAAGTCAATAACATGCCGAGAAGTACCTGAAATTAGAATCCGTTATCCCCATAAGAAATGCATTGTGGAGTGCAAATGGCCCTCTGGAATCGAACCAAGGACCATAACCAAATTAAAAAAATTTAGTTATGAAATATATTTATGATTTCTAACCCCATGCCAAATTTCAAGTTTCCATGCATTGAGAATGGGGTCCAAAAAAATCTTAAAAATCGCCACAATGCGTTTTAAACGGCCGATTTTTGCCCCGACCTAGCATCGAACCCAGGATATTTTCCGTAAAATTTATTTATGTTTTCGATAGATCATGTTCATATATATAGGCTCCTTGAGTTTTAATTCTCTACCTAACCGGAAAGTATTTTTTTTTAATTCCCGAAAATCTAAGCAATGCATTTAAACGGGAAAAATCGAGACTTTGGGGCCCTCTGGAATCGAAACCATGACACTGAGGTTCAAAATCGCAATTTTTCTGGCGGTTGTACGTTATGGTTGATACGTGGTAAAAATTTCGAGTCAATGACGCCAGTAGTTTAGCCTGTGAATTAGTATCCTATCTGGGTATCTGGGTATCTGGGTATATACATGAATGAATCCGGAGAAGCATCTATATATAATAGATAGACGCTTCTCCGGATATACTTATATATATACGAGTAAAATGTTGCTTGCATACTGCAAGCAGATCGACAACACTATTTACATGTCGGCATCATATCGGGACGGCCATCAAAAGAAAAAAATGGATTGAAATTTTTCTTAAAATTCGCTGAAATTCCATCGTCTGGCATCAAACCCGGGTCTTTACTGTTGAACTTACTATGCAGCACAATAGAACATCGCCATCTCTAACTATGTGTGAAAATTCAAGCAGAAATATGCGCTACAACTGCCTCAAAAGACGTTCTAATTTTCACGAATTTAAATGGCTCTCTGGATTCGAACCAAGGACGATTTTGGAAATCTAAAGAATGTTTCTGAAAGTTATTTATGATCTCTATCTACATGCCGAATTTCAAGTTTCTATATTGTTGGGAAAGGGTTCAAAATAATTATTGAAAATCGGATCAGTTACTGATTGTAGAGAAGCCTGGTGTCGAACCCAGGACACATTGATGGGTGGGAATACACAGTTTGATTTATATAAACTTAATCTTTCTTAGTGCAAAGTTTGAAGTCTTTATCGTGCCGGGTAGTACCTATAATTTGTTTCCGTTATCTCCGTTAGAAATGCATTGTGGAGTGCAAATAGCCCTCTGGGATCGAACCAAGGACCATCAGCGAATATGTAAAATTTGATCCTGAAACGAATTATTGATCTCCAACTCCATGCAGAATTTCAAGTCTCCATGCCATAGGGAAAGGGTCCAAAAAATATCTTAAAAATCGCCACAATGCAATTTAAACGGCCGATTTTTGCCCCGACCTAGCATCGAACCCAGGATATTTTCCGTAAAACTCATTTATGTTTTCGATAGACCATGTTCATATATATAGGCTCCTTGAGTTTTCATTCGCTACCTATCCGGGAAGTATTTTTTTTAATTCCCGAAAATCAAAGCAATGCATTTAAACGGGAAAAATTGGGACTTTGAGGCCCTCTGGAATCGAACCCATGACATCGAGGTTCAAAATCGCAATTTTTCTGGAGGTTATACGTTATGGCCAATATGTCGTAAAAATTTCAAGCCATTGACGCTAGTGGTTTAGCCTGTGACTTTGTATCCTCTCTCTATCTATTATATACAGATGCTTCTCCGGATTCATTCATGTATCCATATATATATACGAGTAAAATGTAGCTTGCATACTGCAAGCAGATCGACAACACTATTATCATGTGGGCATCATATCGGGACGGACATCAAAAAAAAAAATGGATTGAAATTTTTCTTAAAATTCGCTGCAATTCCATCGTCTGGCATCGAACCCGGGTCTTTACTGAGAACTTACTATGCAGCACAATAGAACATCACCATTTCTAACTATGTGTGAACATTCAAACAGAAAAATGGGCTACAACTGCCTCAAAAGACGTTCTAATTTTCACGAGTTTAAATGGCTCTCTGGTTTCGAACCAAGGACGATCTTGGAAATCTAAAAAATGTTTCTAAAAGTTAATTATGATCTCTATCTATATGCCGAATTTGAAGTTTCTATATTATTGGCAAAGGTTTCACAATAATTCCTAAAAATCGGATCAACTTCTGATTGCAGAGACACCTGGTGTCGAACCCAGGACACATTGATAGCTGTGAAAGCACTGTTTGATTTGTATGGACTTGATCTTTCTAATTGCAAAGTTTGAAGTCGATATCGTCCCGGGAAGTACCTAAAATTTGTTTCCGTTATCTCCGTAAGAAATGCATTGAGGAATTTAATGTCCCTCTGGGATCGAACCAAGGACCATCAGCGAATTAGTAAAATTCGATTATGATATATTTTTATGGTATCTAACCTCATACCCAATTTCAAGTTTCTATGCCATCGGAAAAGGGTCCAAAAAAAATCTTAAAAATCGCCACAATGCATTTTAAACGGCCGATTTTTGCCGTGACCTAGCATCGAACCAAGGATAATATTCGTAGATGTCTTTATGGTTTCCTTTAGATATGCACGGCATCTAGCGATCCCTTGAATTTCAACTCTCTCCTTTCCCGGGAAGTGCCTCAAAAAAATTTTCGAAAATCCCTGCCATGTATTCTTATGGAGAAAATCGCGACTTTGGGGCCTTCTGGAATCGAACCCATGACCCCGACGTTCAATGTTGGCTTTTTCCTGGAGGTTACACGTTATGGCCAATTAGTCGTAAAATTTCAAGTCAATGACGCTTGTGGTTTTGCCTGTGAATTTGTATCCTATCTATATAGCTATATAGCTATCTATTACGAGTAAAATGTTGCTTGCATACTGCAAGCAGACCGACAACACTAATTTCATATCGGCATCACATCGGGACGGTCCTCATTAGAAAAAAAAAGGATTTGATTTTTTCTTAAAATTCGCTGAAATTTAATCGTCTGGCATCGAACCCGGGTCTTACTGGTAAACCGACTATGAAACACAATAGAAGATCACCATCTCTAACTATGTGTGAAAATTCAAGCAGAAATATTGGCTACAACTGCCTCAAAAGACGCTCTAATGTTCACGAATGTAAATGGCTCTCGGGTCTCTGGAAGGACGATCTCTAATATTTAAAAAAAATTTCTGAAAGTTATTAATCATCTAAATCTATATGCCAAATTTCAAGTTTCTATATTATTGGGAAAGGTTTCAAAATAATTCCTAAAAATCGGATCAACTTCTGTTTGCAGAGACACCTGGTGTCGAACCCAGGAAATATTGTATGCTGTGAATGCAAAGTTTGATTTGTAAAGACTTGTTCTTCTATCATGCAAAGTTTGAAGTAGATAGCATGCCGGGAAGTACCTAAATTTTGTTTCCGTTATCTCCGTAAGAAATGCATTGATAAGTGAAAATGTCCCTCTGGGATCGAACCAAGGACCATCAGCGAACATGTAAAATTTGATTATGAAATATATTCGTGATATCTTTCGACGTGCTGAGTTTCAAGTATCCATGTTATCGGGAAAGTATCCAAAAAAAATCTTCAAAATTGCCGCAAAGCATTTTAAACGGCCAATTTTTGCCCCGACCTAGCTTCGAACCATGGACCTTATTCGGCGATGTCTTTCTGATTTATGTTGGAGTTGCACCGCTTCTAGCGATCCCTCGAATTTCAACTCTCTACTTTTCCGGGAAAAGCCTCAAAAAAATTTTCGAAAATCCCCGCCATGTAATCTTATGGGGAAAATCGCGACTTTGGGGCCCTCTGGAATCGAACCCATGACACTGAGGATCAATATCGCAATTTTTCTGGAGGTTACACGTTATGGCCAATACGTCGTAAAAATTTCAAGTCAATGGCGCTTGTGGTTTAGGCTGTGAATTAGTATCCTATCTATCTATCTATCTATCTATATGAATGAATCCGGAGAAGCATCTATATATAATAGATAATATACGAGTGCAATGTAGCTTGCATACTGCAAGCAGATCGGCAATATTATTTTTATTTCGGCATCATATCGGGACGGTCCTCAAAAGAAAATAAAAAAGGATTGAAAATATTCTTAAAATTTGCTTCAATTTTAGAGTCTGGCATCGAACCCGGGTCTTCCTGGTGAACTTACTAAGCGGCACAATAGAAGATCACTATATCTAACTATGTGTGAAAATTCAAGCAGAAATATTTGCTACAACTGCTTCAAACGACGTTCTACTTTTCACGAATGTAAATGGCTCTCTGGATTCGAACCAAGGACGATCGTAGGAATCTAGAACATGTTCCTGAAATGTATCTATAATCTCTATCTGTCTGCTGAATTTCAAGTTTCTATATAATTGGGAAATGGTTCCAAAATATTCTTATAAATCGGATCATTTACTGATTGTAGAGACGCCTGGTGGTGAAACCAAGAAACATTGGTAACTTTGAGTTCACAGTTTGATTAGTAATGACTTGATCTTATCTTATGCAAAGTTTCAAGTAGATATAATATCGGAAAGCACCTAAAATGTGTTTCCATAATCTCCATAAGAAATGCATTGAGGAATGCAAATGGCCCTCTGGGATGGAACCAAGGACCATAAGGGAATATGTAAAATATGATCATGAAAAATAATTATGATATCTAACGCCATGCCGAATTTCAAGTTTCTATGTCATCGGAAAAGGGTTCAAAAAAAATCTTAAAAATCGCCGCAATGCATTTTAAACGGCCGATTTTTGCCCCTACCTAGCATCGAACCAAGGATAATATTCGGAGATGTGTTTATGGTTTCCTTTTGATATGCACAGCATCTAGCGATCCCTTGAATTTCATTTCTCTACTTTCCCCGGAAGTGCCTCAAAAAAATTTTTGAAAATCCCCGCCATGTACTCTTATGGGGAAAATCGCGACTTTGGGGCCTTCTGGAATCGAATCCACGACACCGAGGTTCAAAGTCGGATTTATTCTAGAGGTTACACGTCATGGCCATAACGTGGTAAAAATTTCAAGTCGGTGGCACTTGTGGAACATGGTTAGAATTTTGATCCCTAATGAATGAATGAATGAATGAATGAATGAGTGTATCTATTATATATAGACGCTTCTCCGGATATACCTATATATAAGTTATATATATATATATACGAGTTTAATATAGCTTGCATACTGCAAGCAGACCGGCAATACTTATAGCATATCGGCATCATATCGGGTCTGTCCTAAAAAAAAAGGATTGAATTGTTCTTAAAATTCGCTGAAATTTCATCGTCTGGCATCGAACCCGGGTCTTAATGGTGAACCTACTATACAGCACAACAGAAGAACACCATCTCTAACTATGTGTGAAAATTCAAGCAGAAATATTGACTGCAACTGCATGAAACGACGTCCTACTATTCACGAATGTAGATGGCTCTCTGGATTCGAACCAAGGACTATTTAGGAAATCTAAAACATGATTTTGAAATGTATCTAAGTTCTCTATCTATATGACTAATTTCATGTTTTAATATTATTGGGAAGGGGTTCAAATTAATTCTTAAAAATCGGATAATTTACTGATTGTAGAGACGCCTGGTGTCGAACCCAGGAAATATTGGTAATTGTGAATGCTCAGTATGATTTATTAGGACTTAATCTTATTTCATACAAAGTTTGAAGTCGATATCATGCCGGGAAGTACCTAAAACCTAATTCTGTTATCTCCATAAGAAATGCATTGAGGAATGTAAATGGCTCTCTGGGATCGAACCAAGGACCATCAGCGAATATGTAAAATTTGATTAGGAAATATATTAATGATCTACAACTCCTTGCCGAATTTCAAGTTTCCATGCCATCGGGAAAGGGTCGAAAAAAAATCTTAAATATCGCCACAATGCATTTTAAACGGCCGATTTTTGCCTTGATCTAGCATCGAACCCAGGATATTTTCCGTAAAACTCATTTATGTTTTCGATAAATCATGGCCATATATAAAGGCTCCTAGAGTTTCGATTCTCTACCTATCCGGGAAGTATTTTTTAAAAATTCCCGAAAATCTAAGCAATGCATTTAAACGGGAAAAATCGGGACTTTGGGGCCCTCTGGAATCGAACCCATGACACTGAGGATCAAAATCACAATTTTTCTGGCGGTTACACGTAATGGCCAATACGTCGTAAAAATTTCATGTTAATGACGCTTGTAGTTTAGCCTGTGAATTTGTATCCTATCTATATAGCTATATATATGAATGAATCCGGAGAAGCATCTATCTATTATATATAGATGCTTCTCCGGATTCATTCATGTATCCATATATATATTCATATATATATATATATATATATATAGAGAGGATACAAACTCACAGGCCAAACCACAAGCGTGATTGACTTGAAATTTTTACGACATATTGGCCATAGAGTGTAAGCGCCAGAAAAATTGCGATTTTGCACCTCAGTGTCATGGGTTCGATTCCAGAGGGCCCCAAAGTCTCGATTTTTCCCGTTTAAATGCATAGCTTTGATTTTCGGGAATTTTTAAAAAATACTTCCGCGATAGGTAGAGAATCGAAAATCTAGGAGCCTTTATATATGGTCATGATCTATCGAAAACATAAATGAGTTTTTCGGAAAATATCCTGGGTTCGATGCTAGGTCGAGGCAAAAATCGGCCGTTTAAAATGTATTGTGGCGATTTTTAAGATTTTTTTTGGACCCTTTCCCGATGGCATGGAAACTTGAAATTCGGCATGGAGTTGGAGATTATAAATATATTTCATAATCAAATTTTACATATTCGCTGATGGTCCTTGGTTCGATCCCAGGGCGCCATTTACATTTCTCAATGCATTTCTTATGGAGATAACGGAAACAAATTTTAGGTACTTCCCGGCATGCTATCGACTTAAAACTTAGCGTGATAGAAGAACCAGTCTTAACAAATCAAACTATGCATTCATAGCTATCAATGTGTCCTGGGTTCGACACCAGGTGTCTCTGCAATCTGAAGTTGATCCGATTTTTAGTAATTATTTTGAAAGCTTTCCCAATAATATAGAAACTTGAAATTCGGCATATAGATAGAGTTCATAAATAACTTTCAGAAGCATGTTAAAGATTTCCAAGATTGTCCTTGGTTCGAATCCAGAGAGCCATTTACATTCGTGAAAATTAGAACGTCTTTTGAGGCAGTTGCAGCCAATCTTTCTGCTTGAATTTTCACACATAGTTAGAGATAATGATCTTCTATTGTGCTGCATAGTAAGTTCACAGTAAAGACCAGGGTTCGATGCCAGACGATGAAATTTCACAAAAATTTAGTAATTTTTATTCATTTTTTTTTCTTTTGAGGACCGTCCCTATATGATTCCAACATAAAATTAGTGTTGTTGATCTGCTTGCAGTATGCAAGCAACATTTTACTCGTATATAATAGATATAGATAGATGCTTCTCCGGATTCATTCATGGATATACCTATATAGATAGATACATAGATAGATAGATAGATAGATAGATAGATAGGATACTAATTCACAGCCTAAACCACAAGCGTCATTGACTTGAAATTTTTACGACGTATTGGCCATAACGTGTAACCGCCATAAAAATTGCGATTTTGATCCTCAGTGTCATGGGTTCGATTCCAGAGGGCCCCAAAGTCACGATTTTCTCCATAAGAATACATGGCGGGGATTTTCGAAAATTTTTTTGAGGTACTTCCCGGAGAGAGAAAGAGTTGAAACTCGAGGGATCGCTAGAAGCAGTGCGTATCCAACGAAAATCAGAAAAAAATCTTAGAATATAGTCTACGGTTCGATGCTAGGTCGGGGCAAAAATCGGCCGTTTAAAATGCATTGCGGCGATTTTGAAGATTTTTTTTGGATTCTTTCCCGATAACATGGATATTCGAAACTCGGCACGTGGATAGATATCATCAATATACTTCATAATCAAATTTTACATGTTCGCTGATTATCCTTGGTTCGATCCCAGAGGGCCATTTGCACTTCTGAATGCATTTCTTACGGAGATAACGGAAACAAAATTTAGGTACTTTCCGGCATTCTATCAACTTCAAACTTTGCATGATACAAGAACAAGTCTTTACAAATCAAACTGTGCATTCACAGTTTGCAATACGTCCTGGGTTCGACACCAGGTGTCTCTGAAATCAGAAGTTGATCCGATTTTTAGGAATTATTTTGAAACCTTTCACAATGAAATAGAAACTTGAAATTCGGCATATATATAGAGATCATAAATAACTTTCAGAAACATGTTTTTGATTTCCAAGATCGTCCTTGGTTCGAGTCCCGAGCGCCATTTACATTTGTGAAAATTAGAGCGTCTTTTGAGGCAGTTGTAGCCAATATTTCTGCTTGAATTTTCACACATAGTTAGAGATGGTGATCTTCTATTGTGTTTCTTAGTAGGTTTTACAGTAAGACCCGGGTTCGATGCCAGACGATGAAATTTCAGCGAATTTTAAGAAAAAATTAAATCCTTTTTTTTCTTATGAGCACCGTCCCGATGTGATGCCGATATGAAATTAGTATTGTCGATCTGCTTGCAGTATGCAAGCTACATTTTACTCGTATATATGAATGAATCCGGAGAAGCATCTATATATAATAGATGTGGGAAAGAAAAAGGTTGAAGGGGGCGGCGGACAGGTGCTGCCGTGAGACAAGAACTAAAGAGACGGTGGAACGCTGAGTGAAGAGAGCAATGGCGGCTCGAGGGAGTGCTCGTGATGGGCATGTGTAAGCCTTGGGAGAATAAAGAGTGTGATTCGAGGAATCTGGATGTCTTCTTTGGTGTATCGTAGTAGGAGGTTTCCTAACAGAGCAGCGGTGGGATATTCACCAAATGGATTATCGCCAAACAAACCTCAGGAAGAGAAAAACTGTAAGTAAGTGAAGTGCAAAGTGTTTTGGGCCAGTCGTGAGGAATCGAGACGCAAGATGAATAGAGATCGCGGAAGTGAACCCGAGTGGGGAAGGCGCGATGTTGTTCGGGCTCGTTCATTTAGCGTTTTTGATATTCCTGCAGCCACTTCTACTCCCGCAACATGGCTACCTCAGGCTAGGGGCATTAACGAATTTCGAGATCCGGAGGGACGAAATGGTCGAGTGCAAGAAGTTAGTGAGATGAGCGGTGCGATGTACGAAGTAGCTAGGGAAAGAGAATTCCTCCAGC
This sequence comes from Sympetrum striolatum, assembly GCA_947579665.1. Taxonomy (NCBI): domain Eukaryota; kingdom Metazoa; phylum Arthropoda; class Insecta; order Odonata; family Libellulidae; genus Sympetrum; species Sympetrum striolatum. Next base: position 4,106,895 of record OX388352.1, read on the forward strand.
GCGAAAGAGAATTGCTAGATAGAGAGCGGAAGATCTTAGAAAGAGAAAAAGAATTATTAGGTACGGGACAGTGCACGATGTTGGGAAGTTCGGCAACGGCGCCTATTTCGCTCGCGGAAAGATTGCTTCCAGAATTTGAACCGTCGGTGGAGTCGGGATTCACATCGGAACAATGGGTGCGGCGAGTGGAAGGGGTGGCGACGGCTTACGGTTGGGATCATTCCATGTTGTTAGCACACGCTGTTACAAAGTTACGCGGGGCGGCGAGACTGTGGTTAAACAGTGTAGCGGAAGAGGTCTACTCGTGGGACGCGTTCAAAAGAAGACTACTTTGTAGTTTCCCTTCGGGGGCCGATCAAGCAGATGTCCACCTGTGCCTAACAAAGAGAAAGAAGCAAGCTAAAGAAACGTATGAGGCTTACGTATATTCGATGAAAGCCATCGCGAGACGCGGAGAAATAGACGACGTATCCACGATCAAATATATTTTGAACGGGATAACAGATTGAGAATTGGTTAGATCGTTGGCTATGTGGGAATTTGAAAACGTAGAAGGCCTGCTTGCGAAGATCAAAAGATACGAGAACATTACGGAAAGAGCGAAGATGAGCGAGAGGGCGGCTGTCCAACCCTCCTTATCAAGAGAGAGACCCGGAAGGGTGGGGGAAAAGAGATTGTCTACTGAAAGATGCTTTAATTGTGGTGAGCAAGGGCATAGGGACAAGGATTGCTCCAAAGAGAAGCGTGATAATAAATGTTTCAACTGTATGAAACAGGGACATTAAATGAAAGAATGTCCATTATGGAATTTGAGGCATCGGCAGTCCTCAAAGGAAGGAAACGTAAACAGAATAGCTACCGCAAACCGGCAAATAAAGGATGAATACCACAAATGGATAGAAATAAATGGGAATCATGTGGTCGGGTTCATTGACCTAGGAAGCGACGTGGTAACTCTGAGAGAAGACGTGGCGAGAGAGATCGGATTACAATTCCAGACTTGCCGGCGACGGCTAGTGGGTTTCGGAGGAAATGCATGCGAGGCAATCGGCTCGAAACAGGTGGCTCTCCAGATAGATGACGTCAGCATCGAAGTAGAGGTGTTGATTGTCCCCGATTACGCACAAGAAGACGCCATGATCATCGGGCGAAGCGCTCTCGACCAAAAAGGGATTTGGATTCAAAAGGGAGATGGAAGACTAAATATCGTACGGGATTCATCGGAGCCAGAGGAAAATAGGATAAATGTAGAAGAGAAAACACCGATAGAACCAGGCGAAACTAATGTGGAAGGAAATCTTCATGAAGCAGAGAGGCAACAGATTCGCAATGTGGTCAATAAATACCGACAATGTTTTGCCAAGAACCTTGAGGAACTAGGGACTGTCAGTTTAAGCAGTTTTGATATTGAGTTAAATGATGAAGAACCGGTGAATTTACGACCTTACCGGTTACCGTATTCTCAAAGAGGAGAAATGCAAAAAGAAGTAGAGGGATTACTGAAGTTGGGAATAGTAAAAGAGTCGAATTCAGAGTATGCAAGTCCCGCATTGTTAGTAAAGAAGGCCAACGGTGATAATAGACTCTGTAATGACTACCGAGCATTGAAAAAGAAGACTAGAAAGGTGAAGTTTCCCGCACCAGCGATTGAAGAACAGGAAGATTGGCCGCTTACCATGCAAATTCAAGACCCGGTGCTGGAGAATCTACGGAGGGTGCTGCAAGGGCCAGCGACGACGAACGAGGAACGTCAGATACACGTTGACTACAAAATAAAGGACAACCGAATCTGCCGAAGAGTGAATGGAGAAAGACGTTGGGTCGTTCCAAGAGATGTCATTCCCAGAATTATTAAGGGAAGTCACGACGACATGGGACATTTCGGTGAAGAGAAGACTCTGGAGCATCTGAAGAGATATTTTTGGTTTCCGAGGATGAGGAAAAGGGTCAGGAAGTACATAGCTGCCTGTATTGAGTGTGCCTACCATAAACGACCTGGAGGTAAAAGAGAAGGCGAATTGCATACGATGGAAAGGGTCTCCACTCCTTTTCATACCGTTCACATCGATCACCTAGGCCCATTTCCTAAGAGCAAGAAGGGAAATGAGTATGTATTGGCATACCAAGACAACTTTACGAAATTTATTATGCTGAAGGCCGTGAGGAACACGAAGACCAAGCCGGTATGCGAGGCGTTAAGTGAGATATTTAGCATTTTCGGTAGTCCGCAACGTCTGATTTCGGACAGAGGTACGGCCTTCACTACAAAGGAGTTCGAGGAACTTTGCGAAAATCATCAGATTAAGCATATAAAGATTGCTACCGCCACACCGAGAGCGAATGGGCAAGTAGAGAGGTCCAACGCCGTAATTGGAACTGCGATTTCGACAATGAACACTCAAGAAGATGGGAGTGATTGGGATGTATCGCTCAAAGATATTCAGTTCTCAATGAATTCGATGACGAACAAAACAACAGGGAAGAGTCCTCATGAACTCTTATTCGCGTTTAGGCTCAGGACTTCATTGAAAAACCGCGTTATTCTGACCAAGAGGACAATGAAGCTGAAGAAGTAGATGACCTCGAGGAAGTGGAGGCAGCGAACCAGGAGAACATCGACCTGGCAGTGGACAAGGACAGAGTTGGCCAAGGTGTGACATCGAGGGAGGAGCAGAGGGACGGTGGTGGACCATGCAGAGACCAGCCCAGGGCCGAGGACGGCCCAGATGTCAGGAAGGGCCGACTGTGGGAAAGAAAAAGGTTGAAGGGGGCGGCGGACAGATGCTGCCGTGAGACAAGAACTAAAGAGACGGTGGAACGCTGAGTGACGAGAGCAATGGCGGCTCGAGGGAGTGCTCGTGATGGGCATGTGTAAGCCTTGGGAGAATAAAGAGTGTGATTCGAGGAATCTGGGTGTCTTCTTTGGTGTATCGAAGTAGGAGGTTTCCTAACATATATATATATATATATATATATATATATATATATATATATATATATATATATATATATATATATATATATATATACGAGTAAAATGTTGAAAAATGGGGAAAATCGCAACTTTAAGGGCCTTCTGGAATCGAACCCATGACACCGAGGTTCAAAGTCGGTTTCGGTTTCTATATTATTTGCCAATAATATAGAAACTTCAAATTCGGCAGATAGATAGAGATCATAAATAACTTTCAGAAACATTTTTTAGATTTCCAAAATCGTCCTTGGTTCGAATTCAGAGAGCCATTTAAATTCGTGAAAATTAGAACGTCTTTTGAGGCAATTGTAGCCGATATTTCTGCTTAAATTTTCACACTTAGTTAGAGATGGTTATGTTCTATTGTGCTGCATAGTAAGTTCACAGTAAAGACCCGGGTTCGATGCCAGACGATGGAATTTCAGCGAATTTTAAGAAAAATTTCAATCCATTTTTTTCTTTTGATGGCCGTCCCGATATGATGCCGACATGAAAATAGTGTTGTCGATCTGCTTGCAGTATGCAAGCAACATTTTACTCGTATATATATAGGTATATCCGGAGAAACGTCTATATATAATAGATAGTGTATACGAGTAAAATGTAGGTTGCATACTGCAAGCACATCGATAACACTTATTTCAAGTCGGCTTCATATCGAGAGGGTCCTCCAAAGAAAAAAGGATTGAAAATATTCTTAAAATTCGCTGCATTGAATCGAACCCGAATCTTCCTGGTCATACTTAATATACAGTACAACAGAAGATCACCATCTCTAACTATGTGTGAAAATTTGCTTCTTTAATCTCCTCCTTCAGTCTTTCGATCGATTCATCTTTTTGCGAAACTTTCTTTTTACTTCCTGAACCCTTGATACACGTAATTGTCTTTCTCACTGTCCTCAATTTTATTTTTCGTTCAACTTACGTGATACAAAAGTTCACACTTAACCATCTGACGTCCATGCCTCAAGTTCCTACTGCACGCCTTGCACTTGAGTTCCTGAGCACCTTTGCCGCCCAACCCACTGATTACGTTTATCTTGGAGCAACTAACACGTCCTTCCCCTTCGACTACCTGCGAGCGAAAGATTGAATTGACTGACTGATATTACTAACATTATCTCAAGAGATCATATTTTCAAAAGCTATGAGAACTAAGCAAAATATCCAGAGGAGGGGATCGATATTTAAATCGAAATATTGGTAGACATGATATTTTGGAAATAGTTCCAGAAAAATAGGGTAAATGTCTGTGTTTTCTTAATTGAGAGCAAAGAAAAGGTTAGCTTTTTTCAATGTATACTCAGGAGTTAAATCGTTAGAGTAATTATGAAATAAAGTCCTTATGGAAAAATTTCATGGCAGAAAAGACCATAGACATAAAGTTAAATTAATAAAACAGAGAAAAAACTAGTCAATTTCCCTTTAAAATCGTACTACTACAGATTGGAATAATTTGCCTGCAGGAGTCTTGGAGCCCTTCCCAAAACATCAAAGGGAATTTATAAAAAGATTAGATAAAACTATTAGGGACGTGTGAGCTTGTCGTTGATGAGTACAAGTGAAGTAGAGGATTGCCTGGTAGGGTGATGTACGGTGGAGACTTGTCTCTTACGATAGCCGTCAAGCCCTACTGGGACCCTTAAAATAAAACTTGTATTACGAGGGAAGGGAATTAGTTGATAAGTTAGAGTATAGTTATATATTAATTTTTGTATATTTTAAATAATGTACAATAAGAACTTACCACTGATAGCAATATTAATAAATCAGAGTCACAACTATACCTGTCTAAGCTGTCAAAAATGTCACTCATGGTCTTTTAAAGATGCTACACAAGGTAGCGAAACGCGCGTAGATCCTTCCTCAATTTTTGACAGCTTAAGGTATAGTTGTGACTCTTATTTATTAAATAATGTACAGTTAGAATATAGTTTTGAAATAGTAAATGTATACTTTAAATATTAAGTAGTAACGGAGAATTTTATCTCATTTTATGCGCTGTGTTATTGTATTGTTGATACGTGTTGTTGTTAGGTAATAAATCTAATATAATTATACAATGTATTCAATATGTAATATGGGTTGCTACCGGACGATTAGTCCAATCGTAACAATATTGATAATGATAATTATATAAGCGGAATATTTCATATTCCATTGAAAAATAATTGCAATAACATGTACATGGGGTTAAATTAAGGGAACTATATAAAATAATGCTCTTTTTATTCGCATACTTTTGTTTGTTTAAGCACAGCTTTCAACACATAATTATGTACTTTGTGTGAGGATTGGCATTTTATTCTGGTTGTGCGCAAACGAGTTGAATGTATCGTGAAATTTGTGAGCCTGAGTACTCGCTGTGATACTTCGATATTGGAAAATACGTGGTAGGAAGACTTGTTAAATAAATCTTTCATTGTCAGACTTGATTGATCGGCGGTGCTTAAGAATGGGCTTCTTTTCCGCCCATTTCTTCACTTAGCTTCGAAATAGATTCGACATCCTCTAACATACCAGTGAATGCCTTCAGAATTAGAGAACCTCTGTATATATATTTTTTATATAATTTTGGAATATATTTCCATAAGTAGCCGTCGTATTACCTCACAGGAAACGATCTTTTCTGTAACAAAGTGTGGAAGATACCCAACCACCGAACTAATCCGCTCAAACTCCTATTATTCATTGCAATGCGGCGACCTCACACCAACTTGGAACCTTTTCCTAATCAATTTTGATAGCTAACTGGTGGTCAGTTAGCTATCAAGCATGTGTAAACAAAACTGTAGGGACTAAACTTGAAAGGTGGCAACTACGAGGGAGTAGAGGATGGAGTACATTGGTGAAGGAAACCACGTAACTGGAGGTGTACACCTGCAAGGGATGCACGAATATTTCTGCACAGATCGTTGCACAACAGCATTATCTCATTATTCAAGTCAGAGGATCTTGTTTTATCGATAATACTATGATAATTGAATTTATAAAAGGGAAGGGGAGGAATACTTGAAGTAAAGAGATTACATTTTGCTATAAATGCGTACTGTCATTAAATAGATAATTGTCGATATTTTCTCTGTGGATCTTAAAAAAAACTTGAATATTTTTTCTTCGCAAATTTTTATATAAGAGAATCTAACTGTAGCAGTTCAGGAGGAGTAGTTGGTATTATCACAAATCTGTTTGAAAGGAAGGTTATTTGGTTACTGTTGAATTGTATAGCACATTCCATCTTAAATCAATTATCAATACCACTTGAGAGGTGTTTACGAAATTATTACAAAGAGAAATAATACCTCCAGTCAGGGCTGCCTATTATGTGGTTGAATTTATAGCATAGAATTCTGGGGTTCTAAATTTTTCCTATTCATTTGTCATAATATTATATTTCGGTTTTCTTAGCGCCTCTAACAGCAGTTTTCCTGAGTTACATATAATTTTATTTGCGGTTTATCTTACCTGGTGAAATTTACCATCTTTGATAAGCAATATCACCATATCCGAATAGTTTTAACAAGTCATTATTCAACGATTCACGGTTAGGATGGAAGCGGCTATTTGCCTCTTGTGTGTATTGTGCGCTGTCTAATCAAATTGGGACTAATTAACGTCGTTAACAAAAATACATTTTGAATCAAGTAAATTTCTAATTTCTGGCTTCGAAAGTAAGCATGCCATAAAGCCTTCATCTATTTTCTCGATCATGTCATCAGAATTCCATTGCAGTGGTGTAGTCAGAGGAGGTTCTTGGGGTTTAAATATCCCCTAAAGGCACATGCGAAATATCATTTATATCTTTAAAACCACTTCATATGGAGATCCACCTCTGAGGAACGATTCCATGGACTTGCTCATACACGGATACATTCGAGTCCCTGCCAAAGATATTTTCTCGGTTTTTGCTGGTAAGCCAAGGATATGAAATATCAGACTGTTAAATGTAAATCGATCAAAAATTCCTGTTTTTTTGATTAACCTAAGTTATATAATATATTATAGTTTTTCAAATAACCTCTATATAAAGTTCAGTGATCTTGAATATTTATGTTTCAATTAATAGTAACGAAGGTTCCCCTAAGTCTTTTTTTCTGCCAACGTCAGTGATACTTGTTGTAAACTCTTCCAATATATTTATTACTTTTTATTTGAAAGCGAAGAAACTGACGAAGCGCTATATATGAAATGCTTTAAAATGTGTGGCTTCGTGGCTGAAAATTCTCACGATTATAATATCTCATATAACCCTGGTTTTATCGCAGCTTCTTCGGCCTTCCTGTGGCAATAGTTCGTAACAGCCAGAAAAAAATCGAAAAGGAAACAACATACACTCAATACGGAACGCGTTCGGAGTTTACTTAATTTCCTTGTTGGAAATTAATTCACTAAAGGTCAAGAATACCAACCTCATTCGATACTTCAAACAAATTGTACAAAATATAAAAATCATATTACTCTTTTGTGAACTTCCTTAGCTTCAACGTTGAACGTAAAATCGTGGTCATGCACCGTCATTTCAGTGAAATTGAACATATTTTCTCAAGCTCTATAAAAATCAAATAAACTAGTATTTTTTAAAACAACATGATTACCCTTTCTTCTCTGAAAATGGATATTTATTTCAATTTTATGACGTAAATCTACTAAAACCTTTAAAAAGGTAAGATTAGTCCACATCATCGATAAAATGCAAACGGTTGAGATGAAATCAATTGATTAAGAAATATTATCTATTGCAAAGAGGATGAATAGGCTTGACCTGAAAATAAACAAAAAAAATCTGATGTGGCCAGCACATGACTTTCTCCATATATATAAGATGTAAATATTTATCTACCGCAGTAATTTCGAACTCTATATTCCATCTAAACTTGGAATATGAGTGATTAATATATATATATATTATTATCTTTGACGCCAAAACATAAATAATAATGTTTTACGGGACATGATCGATGAAAAACGATGAAATTGGCATTTCGCCCATAGAGCCCAGAGCGCCCACAAAGTACATAATCAGCAACTTCCGGTTTATCAGTATTTCATGAATAACTCCTACACAATCAGTGATACAAAAATATGTTTCAACCAAAAGTTATAGTAAATTTTATTTTCTAAAACTTTTATGAATAATAGTATATACCTAAATATCATATTTATGGAGATATTTTGAAAACCGGAAATGAGCTTTGAAGAATACAGCTCGACTTCCGGTAAACGGATTTACTCCAAAAACTAATCAACTCTTAAGAAACTAAATAAAGTACTATATATGAAATTTGGTGTTGATATAATGCATCGTTTTTAAGTTAGAGCGCCCACAAAGTACATAACGGCTACTTCCGGTTCATCGGTATTTCACGAATAACTCCTAATCAACCGGTGATACAAAAATATGTTAAATACAAAAGTTATAGTAAATTACATTATCTAAAACTTTTATAAGTAATACAATGCACGTATATATCATATTTATGGAGATATTTTGAAAACCGGAAATGAGCTATAATGAATGAAGCTCGACTTCCGGTCAACCGATTTACTCCAAAAACTAATCAACTCTGATAGCACACACCACAGTACTATATACGAAGTTTGGTATTAATACGACCAATAGTTTTCACGATAGAGCGCCCACTAACACACACACACACACACACACACATACACACAGACATCATTCCGAAAATAGTCAAAACGTGTTCTAGGGACCCCAAAACATGTATTTCCGTTGAAATCTCGAAGTTGAATTTTTTCATGAAAACAATACTTTCTCTATACTTCGTATATGGAGAAAGTAATAACACCCAAGTAATGATCTGTGGCTAAAGCAAAAGAGAGAAATTCAAGGCAAAGCTAGAAATGGATACTCTTAAATGAATAGACGAATTTTTCTGTTAACCACTTACGCCTCAGTTTGAAACCCTTGCAACCGATTGGCCGGCTTTTCATTGACAGTTTGTGCAAGAGGCTCAAGACTGTCCTGCTTCATAATGGGAACACGTTCCCTTCTCTTCCCCTAGTGCATCTCAAAGAGGACTATGAAAACTTGAAAATTCACTGCACCAACTGATGAACACCAGTGGGAAGTCATATGACATTTGAAAATGGTGGCATCCCTGATGAGTCTCCAAGGTGGTTTTACTAAGCTCTCTTCGCCATTGGGGCAATGGGAGCTCTGATTCACACTATCATAAGTGGGACTGGCCACTGAGAATGGAGTTTTTTGTTGGACTGTAAAATGTCAAGTTGGGGCAACTGGTGGACACTACAAAGGAGCTGATGCAACCACTACACATCGAATTACACTAAAATACATTGAGGATGGATGAAACTCTGATTAAGAAATATGCTAAGATGGGTTGCAGGATGTTTCTATAACTCCGTATCATTAACGCTCGCTAGGATCGCTTCAAGCGGGATATATAGTAATAGAGGAGCACGGCGAATTCTTTCACCAGGTTTTTGTGGTCTTTAAATGACGATGCCAAGGACAATACAATGAGAGTATAATGAGAGACTACATATGAGGACAAGTGACTTTCAGTAAGGGAAACCGGGGCAGGTTTACAAAGTTTTTCAATAATTATTTTTATCTTCTCAATTTTTACACTGATTTACCGATTTTTCATATTCATTTCTTATTTGAAATTTCACCTTTATTGTGGTATCTTTTATAAGCAATAAACTATCATAGTTTTTTTATTTAATAAATCGTTTTTATAGTGATGTGCCCTGTGTGAACCTCCATAACCACCGGGGCAAGTTTTCGAAAAGTATAGGAGAATGTTAACATTTCCTTAAAATATTAAGCTTACTTTAATAAGATTATTTCAAATGTTTATTGTAATTAGCAAGTCTTAAATTTAAAACTAAAAGTTGCAGAAACCTTTCTTAAAGATAATCTTTTTCTAACCTTTTCTACTGGCATCTTCGGGGGCATAGAAATTCTTCGAAAACGAATGCTTCGAACGATCAATTCTTCAAATGATTAATTCTTCTAAAATAGACCATTGTAATGAATCTGAAGTTATCCAAAAATGTATATTAAAGGATCTGATTCGAAGGTAATTCTATTCAGTTAAACTACTAACCTCCTTGATGGTTGAATTGAGTGTAAACATTTCAGATGGCTTTATTCCTGTGGCATTATTTTCGAAGAATTTGTCATTCGAATAATTAATCGTTCAAAAAATTGGCTGTCAAATAACTTGTTTTCGGAGAATTTGCATATGGTTATGCATATAACCACATCCTCATTACGTTTGGAGCAATATTTTTATTTCTTATTCTTTTATTATGTAGTTTCGAGCCATGATTTCATCGAAACACACGCATACATATATAAAGCTATATAAAAATGTACATTAATACACAGGGGGCGATATACACAAGCTCAGGAAGATTTACAATACTTGTAAACTTGTGTCTTGCGTAAACTTGCCCCATCGCCATGTTTTATTTACCTCAAACTCTACGCTTTATTCGTGAAGAGAGCAATCATCTGAATTGCTTAAAATACTAGCATAAAAGTAATGTAGTTGACTTAAGTATAATTACTTGCGATGATCTAATGTTACAGGTTTTATTTAAACCATTACATGGGCGTAAATATTTACTCATGGGTGAAAAAACACTAAAAGTTTTCTATCTTACCGGTAACAAGTGCAACTGACATTAAATTGGCGTGAATGCAAATGGTGGTCTTGCAGCTTTTAATTACATAACAACTGGCGCGTTCCGAGTAACGATATGTGAGCAGTGAGCACTATTTAAACCTACCCCTGTACCAAACCTGCTCCGGTCTCCCCTACAATCGAAATTCTAGAAAAACCACACATCTCTAAATGTTGTGTTTGTTTTGAAGCATAAATTAACATTTCTTTTGTCCTAGATGTTTTCTGTTCATAAAAATAAAAATTAACCACACATTTACGTATATAGGGATATGAAAAATTAGCCATTTTCTAAACCTTTTAGCTATCGTATATACTGCATATATTATACTCGTATAAGAACACTCACTTGCCAAGGACAAAAAGTGTGTTATATAGAGTCAGAGTATCTTTCTTTAATTATGTTGAGCATATATATGCCAAATGTTTCAGACCATCCTCATGGAGATCTAAATCAATACGAAAATTTGGGACGAAAAGCTATTGAAAACAACTTTATGCGAAATGGTCTCCAAAATGTCTAGAAGTAGGTAGCTTATTTGGTCATCTGAAAAACAACGGAGATCGTTTGTTTCCGGAATCAATTCCACAAACAGCACAAATCCTCCTTGAGATAAGATGTATTTCTGTAAACATGGATACATTTCTACAATTGACAATGCCGTCTTTTCATTAATTTTTAATTACGTATGGCTTTCCGCGAGATCCAACCAACCCATATTAATTGTATTTACAATATTTCTCCATTTTTTACTTCTAAAGGTTGACTTTCCATAAATCTTTGAACGATGATTAATTCAATGACAATCATAACTTCCTATGCGATGATCTCTAATGTAAGCGATGAATATGCGCATGATACGCATGCTTGAATCTTGAGAAGAAATGAAGGAGAAAAGGTCTGGACTCGAACCCGAAACTTCCACTTGACGGGCGGATGCTTCAACCAATTAAGCTAACGCGACAGCACATTATCTCCTTCAATTTCAATTTCTGGTGCTATGCTGGGGCACGGTGCGCTGTGGAGGATTCATCGAAGATGGCACCACTCCCGCGCACAAGCGGGACATCTAACAATTAGATGCCAACTCACCATTATAGCGGACTTCCAGAAACCAGGAATGGCGAAGTATGTAAGCGATGAATATGCGCATGATACACATGCTTGAATTTTGAGTAGAAATGAAGGAGAAAAAGATATCCCTTGTGCAATACGTAAGAGAATAAACTCAGCATCGAAATTAAATAACTCTATTACACTTACATATAACCAGCAGTACTTCAATTTGAAATTTTATTCAAGTACGAGTAACATCAGTTATTTATTTGACCACAGATTTAAATACTTTGAAAGGTATCTGACTCAAATCACTTAGTATGCTGGTTCTGAAAGTATGAAGTAATTTTATTAGGCGACTGCCTCTACTTAACCGAAATATTATTTAAAACCTAATTATATTTTCCCTCGCGCAAAACCGCGGAACTGTTTTGTAAAGGTAATATTCCATCCATTACCTTTTCTTAAGAGGTTTTTTCTTATCCCTAACTCATCTCCATATGAATTTATTTACTTCTTCCGATTGAAATCACCTCTCATTTGAAAGAATTCAATCGATATTGATCATCTCGATATTTTCTATTCACTTCCACTTTGCGCAACTCCTATCAAATCACATCCAAGTTTTTCTATCGTAATTATAATTTACGACGAAGGTGAGTATACATATATATATGCAAAAAGGGAAGTGAATATCGAGGAAAGATTGGTTATCGAATTGTTTCAACCATTTTTCATCAGCAACAAAATACGATCACCTCTTTAAAATCAATATGGCGGTCAAGCGATTCCTGCCACCTTTAAAATCTCTCTGAAGTTACTCTTTCGATTTATGTCATAAAGGAAAAACAACTTTAAAGTATTATTTCGGCAGTTAATGAATCAGCACATGACCTCAGAGGATGAATTTCGTTTAATTCGCTCGTCGCGCCACAGCTATTCGCGCGCAGTTTCTCTCCGTTCGCGTTTCACGATTTTCAAAAAAAGGATTTCTACGCAACGGTCGATTCTCGTCGACGAGCGCAGGTTTTTACGTCGCGTTTCCCAAAATAAAATTGCATCCGTGTTTGCGTCGCAATCGCCGTCGAGACGGCAAAGTAAAGTAGACGACTCTGATTTCTTTAAGGAGAATTTACAACAAACTCCGCCATCGAATCTTGATTTCTCCTAAACTAAAACAGACGCTGGCGGTTCTTTGAAAAATGTCATTGTTATCCTCAATCATAGAGAAGATCTTTTCCTGGAACTCACTTCGAAAGTTTTTTCGCCAAATTATTTATGCTTAACCGCGATGTATATATTGCATCTTCTTCTCGATTGTCTTTCGTTTCAGCAAAATTTTCTTCGGGTTTCCACGGGAAATCTTCGTCTACAGGAGAGATTTGGCCAGCATAAGGCGACCCACATGGCTGGACCCTATCGATCTCCGTAGCAAGATGGAGCCGCTTGGGCAGTGGGCCGTGAACGATGCTTTGTCACAGTGTCTGCAGCTGCGGAACTGCTTGAGGACGATTCGTTTACCCCCTGAATGCGAGTCTTTCTTATCAGACGTTCGAACCTTTCCTCCTTTAATTAAAAACTGATACTTCCTTGCCCACTTTGGCCATGTTTTCTTCCTTCAAAGAAATTATGAGGGCCGACGAAGAATTCGTAAAAATAGTCTCGTTGAAGAGTTTCTTATTTCAAATCGTTTATTGAGCGATACGCGAAGAATGCATTGAAAGTAAGTTCTTCCAAATTGAGAAAGTCACGGAATGGAAGTGATTTCTATCGATTATTTACCATAACTCTCCAGATAATACTCAAAAAGAATTTATGATATCGATTTTGTAAAAAAATAACCACGTAAATCAAATATTTATTGTTGAGTTAAAAAGCAATTTCCGCCTTTATTTTCACCCTTCTCCAATTTAATATTTAACACAAGGATAATCAGATCAGTTGATGTCTGAGTAATTCTTCCCTAATTGTGAACGAAGCAATGGTGTCCAAAATACCATCTGCAGCGATTCCATTAGCCAATAGCTGTCATAGAACTTTGCTGATATCAGATACCTTAGTTAAGCACCATTTTCTATGTGAAATGAAACAATATCAACCCAGGTCGGACTATTATTGCGTTTGCTTTTCGAAAAATTTCAAAAAATCTAGTATCAATTCACATTGGGTTGTCGCTTCTAAACGGACTTCCGCAAAACATTTCTTTGTTTCGTTTTCGAACGTTTTCGAATTCGATTCCTGGAATGTCGATGAGAGACAAAATGAGGCTGAAAAATTAAGAATCGGTTACCTGCTTAACCCTCGCAGCCAAATAGTTTTATTTGCAATTAGAAAAAATCAGTACTACACGTTTCACACACTCTAGTTCTGCTGTTATCTGCAGTTGAATAAAATGCGAAACACAGCGAAACGTAAAACTTTTGAATCATGAATATTTTGAATCATGAATATTTTGAATCATGAATATAAAAATGAGGTGGCCACATAAAAATGAAGGCAGGGTTCGAATGGACGATTTAAACGACGGAAAGGGACACGCGTATCAGAATGAGAAAAGGAGAAGAGAAGAATAGGAAAAATAAGGAAATGTGGAGGATGCGAGGGCTAAATCAACAGCAAAACGGACCGCTAAAACCTCGTTAACACGAATCCAAAGGGACCGCCACATTGATACTTCGTGTTAGAAATATTTGAGTTAATGAGACGAAAAAATTGTAAGAAAATTAAATGTTTTATCCAAGAATAAATTATAAACTCTAAATACAAATTGTTGTAATATTTTCATTTTATTTTCACGAGGATAAAAAAACTCGATAAACTTTGCTGCCCAAGTACAAAACGCAAGTTATGTTAAAATATATCCTCTCTACGCTACCTGAGAAATTGTCGGAAACGTTCGACGTAGCCGACAACAGTTGAGTTCCTTCTGTACGAGGCTCTTCAATTTTATCTGAAGAAGATTCATCTTTATTTACTTCTTCCTCAGAAAAATCGAAAACTGCGACTTGATTATCGACTTCATCGTAGTTTCCCGATTTTGTTCCATTCTGGAGAGTGAAACAAAAATTAAGAATACAATATTAAGGAAACTAATTTACTTCTCCAGTCTTATTTCGATCAGCATGAGATCCTCCAACAGTCCCATTCCAACATCCCACTCCTCATTTGCTCCTTCCGAACGAGTCCACGATCTCTCGAAATGACTTTTCTTCCTAGAAACAGATCCCCAAGCTGCTGCGTTTTCTCTGACCGCACCAAAATCATCCCATCTCATAGTGATGTTACTTTTTACCGCGCAGATTACTAAGCAAATACGACATTCTTTATTTCTCGGGGACAATAATACCCTGATCTAGGGGCTGAATTTTTGTTATCTGGAAACAAGCAAACTCTCACGTGACTGAGCTGCAATTTGCCTTATTCATACGCCGCACTATCCTTCGTAAATAGCTACTTCCGATTTAATACTTTCATACGGCGACACAAGAACCACTCTTGGAATGCGATTCCGTCGATGCACGCCTTCTTGTGGCAAAAATATTCAGAGGATAGGTTAAATCGGTCATTGTGTTTAAAATGGCGGTGACTCATGGATCACACACACTCTCACTCCCAACCGAGTTGCAGGTGAGAACAACGGTCAGATAGCTACGGACGCCACCGCTCATATTTAAAAAGAGTGCTTTGGCAATAAAACATTCCAATGTCATCAATGTTAAGAATTTTTTGCTGGTCGTACTTCTCCTGAAGACGTTTGAAATCCGGAAGCCAATACTCATTGTGAGATTTTGGAAAGTTTTTGGAGTACTTTCCGGAATGAAAGAGAATTGAGCATCTAGATATTGTTATGGTAGTAGGTGTGCTTCTGTGAAGTAAACGGCTAAGATTTCTTTCTTATTGGTCTCAAGTTCGACGTCAGCCCAATACAAAACTCACCTATAAGAAATACATCGCGGAGAGTTTAAGAAATTAAAAAAGGTAATTTCCGATTTATCGGATGCTTGTCATTTCGCATGACGATTTTTAGTTATATTATTTGTGAATGAACCTTAGATTTTCCAAAATAAACCTCGGTTCATCTCCGGGGTGCAATGGATATGAATCAAGTCAGAAACTACCCTATATATTTTTAAAAGTTAAACAGGCTATTCCTATTCCTAGAAAAAAGATCTTGAAGGATCCAAATCCTGCTTTTAAAGCAAGGTTTGTAATCAGCTTACTAAAGTATCTTTTAACCTTTATCGCTAAGTAAACTAAAACGAATCTAAAGATAAATAAATCTTTCAGAATAACGTTTCGTTTCGCTTTTTATCCATATTCAACTGCTTCTGTATCGCTCCAAATTTGTATGTTTTTCTGAAAAATCGGTAATAATCTTTTAGAGAAAATATTTGTCAAGTCTGAACCTGCGAATCTTTTTGACGTGTATAGATATCGATAAATGACTCACATTTTAATATGAAATAATCTTTTGGGAGGTAATGAGCATATATTTCGAGTTAAAAAAAGTATATTTGCACTCCAGGATAGCTGTTTTTGATTCTAGCCAACTGCACAGCACCAGACTGTTAATTTTATTATTATTTGCAAGAGGCAGATTCAAGTCAGGTGGCAGCCCCAAACATTTTACCATTTCACACTTAAATTTATATTAGTTAAACTTTCACGTAATTATAGTAGAATAAATTTACGAATAACGCATACCACAAGTAATCAAAATGAATGAAAATATTCAATATCACTTATGACTTAATAGTTATTATTTCCTTATTGCAATGAATTAAACTGAGACAAAGTAAATGAAAGAAATTTACCTTTGCCCTGAACCAAAACACAAATGAACAACAATCCATTCGATAAGATATAGCAGTTCTAAACTTTAAGAGGATTAGTATAAAATAGTCATATTTGTATGTTATGAAATCCTCAGATTTCTTTCTCTATTGATTCAGTATGGTAGTATGTTATTGTCTCATCTGACTATATAAGTTATAGGATTAATCTTTAGCTGTTTAAAACGAATGCCAATGAAAACTTATTCATTCAAAAACATTCATAAGTAAAAAAATTTCTGTGTTCAGATTCTGATCACTTAAGAAATTAATATATGAAATCAATTCATTAAATTTTATACTTCGATTCGATCGATTATTCCCATTCCCTAACTTAAACGGGTTCCGAAAATGGTTGAAGGAATGAAAGTGAAATGGAATGATTAGAGCCTTTCGCATACTTATCATTTTAAAATGGATAAAATAAGTATTTATTGTAAATTAGGTGTGAAAATATTTTATTTCCGTGTTCTTTTTCTGTTCTACCATCCAAAATAAATGACTACAGTGCAATAACTTTTCTGATTGATCTTCTCTATGTCCATGCAAAAACCCTGCAAGCTGCCTTTCCCATCTTCTTGAATATTGTCCCTTTTTCTAATTTCTTTCTTTTGAACTGTTCCTTTTAATATAACTACAAACTACTCTCCAGAATTCTATTTCGGATTCTTTTATTCCACTTTTCTCGAAACATATTTTTTATACCTGGGTAACAGCTTATTATTTTACACTGCTTCCGATAGTACAATACAATATCCTTTTTGCTTTCCCATCACCCTTTACGTTGCTTAAGAGCTTCTCAGAAATATATTTTCCCGTCAATGCATGTATAATATACATTGTATACATCACGGCTACTTTCAGGATAATTCCCTAGATTCACTATCCCTCGGTGTATACCTAAGTATTTTAACTGAATTAAGTGTTTATCGATTGATTACAATGCGATTTACTTATCCATTCTTAGATAGTAATAGCAAGGCTATCGATAAGCGAAATATATAAGAAAATATAGAATGAAATGTCGTGAGAGAACTTCGAGTTGAGCATGTAGACAACGGCAAGTGATGCTCAACTTTTAACTGGTGATGTATGAAAGATGTAAATAACATCGTATTTTTCAAATACTCCCATTTTATACGAACCGATGGATTCGAGAAACTTTACTTAGCTGAAATCTACGAAGAGGCTAAGTCCATTGTGAAGGACGACGTTAAGTTTGAGTCTTTTCGTTTGTTGCTATTGATCGAAGCTCTTTCAAACTTCCGATCTTTAAAATTTAAGGGAAATTTATCAGCCGATCATCAAATAAATGAATTCTCCTTATTCAGCAGCTGATTTGATACTAATTCCTCTCTCACTTAATACATATCCAATTTTGCCGCCTATTCCAATCTCCATATCCAAAGCGATTTCTCCTCACAATCCCAAACTTTCATCATCCAAAGCCACAATTCTGCTCTTTCACGACAAAGCTGTTCCGCTAATACTTCACTGAGGTTGCGGACTCAAAACGTGACTTTGAGGGCATGGAAACCCATTTCACGCATGGATTCCCCGGACGGCTTCGGACGCTTCACTGCAGCCTTTCCTATAGCATTTCTTCCATCCCATTCTCTTCCGTTCTCTCACGCTCACCTTTCTCCCCTTCATTTTCGCCTAAAAACGTTCGACCAACAGATGAGGCGTATGATCCTAAGATGCTTCATTTACGTTTGCTCCCTCTTTCATCATATATTTCCTTTACTACATATCCTCTCGTCTATCCTTTGGAACACATTTTTGACTCCTTCATCCATAGACTCAAAATTACGCCCTTACTCTAATTGCTTGTCATTGTCCTTCGTTCGTTCATTTCTAGGTGCTGCTAGACGAGAGGGATAAAGAATACCGTTTTAGAAGAAAATATCGAATCTCCATCCATATCCACACTCCGCTAAAGAAATGAACGATGACTTCATGAGAGATGAAGGAACGAAAACATCAACTCTTCAAGATGACGTAAAAGAAGTAATCGATGCGTTCAAAGAATTTTGAAACGATACATAAGGACAGTTTTAGTCTAAGAAATACAATAACAAATACACTTCCGCCAGAAATATAAGAAGATTCGGAGTTGTAGAAGAAAATAATAAATAAAAACATTTCTCTAATTTCAGAATTCTCATGATTCGAAATATGCTGACTAGATTTTGTTGAAGTTCATCCACTCGTCGATCTTGGCTTTAATTACTCAAACTTTCGTTGTTTTAATTAAATTTCCGTTGCTTGAAATCAAAAACCATATAAGGGCCGTGAATAAAAAATAAAAGAACCTTATTGTATCTTTATAAGCTCCTTTTTAAAGCACCAAATCGTACAATAAAAGTGAATGCAATCGTTCAAATTCAAAGATTTCACAAATTTAGAGTGCAATTATTAGCGTAAGATTTTTAAAATCGTATTTATTTTTATCGTAAATTCTTGATACGCACAATAAAATATTTCGCCAACTATCACTGGATCTGTTTGATTCTATCCTTTCACCAATTTTGAGTTTCATGTGATCAAATGAAGCGATATAGATTAATTTCCCAATATCCCCGAAATGTTATATTAATCGTACGACGGGAGCTTCCCATCGATTACTCATTGCTTTGCCATGTGAAATATGTGAAACGATTCTGATAATTTACTTAGTCGTTAAGGCGAGGCTCCTAAAAATACCAATATTTACAAATTATTGGTATAATTTCCTCAAATTTGCGCGGACTAATAAAATACAATGTTCGCCGATTTCCAGAATATATAATTATAATCCTTCTTTCCTTTACAGACATGTAGCGAGTCCTTATTTTCTATTTAAATTTGTAAAGAAAAGTCTGACAACAATGACGTGTAATTTACTCGCATTACGTACGGATTAAAACTTAAAACACAGTACGACGTTAAATAGTAGAACTTCTCTCTTACTTCGATTATAGAAAATTTTTCATAATATCTCCAAAATAGATGTAATATAATACCTCCACAAATAATATTTTATTATAGTATAGCATATAAATTAGTTAGTCATAAGATAACGATATATTATCGCAGAGTTAGGTATTTCTTTCAATTGACGGGACTTTTAAGTTTTACTATCACTGCGGTGATTAAACGACGACGTCATTATGCGGTCTTTCGTTAATTTCCTTCATATCGGAAACGCATTAAATGTATTACTTAGAAGTATCGCAATACACTTATAAGTAAATTTATACGTAGAGGCCGGCTCAGATTGTTCTTTTAATTTAACCATTGGGTCAACTATTTTCTTTCAATCGTCGTTTGCTCAAAATGCAACCCAATACTACAGATTTTGACATCGTTGATCCTCTGCACGAAAATAAATTAGTTGTATTCAACTGCTTAAACTCGCTTCAATCGATGTTCTCGCGATTTCCTTCTAAATGTGCAATTAGAAGTCATTAAAATGTACTATTTCTCAGGTTCGATTCGATTAAGATGGCATATTTACTCTTATTTATTTGAAATCTTCCTAAGCGCTCGATATTAGTAAGTTAACCTGTAATATTTGAAAATCTTAGATTCGCTTTAAATCTTCCTGGTAAAGTTGGGATTCTTTTTTCGTACCCACGCTTCTTACCGCTTCCCGCTTCTTACCGCTTCCCGCTTCAATAAACTCGGGGAATTTTTCGGATTCTATCGTCCACCTTCAAGATCTGGAAAATACTTTCAGCTATATAACGACTAGAAGTCATTCAAGTACCTACATACCTACTACCTATACCTACAATAATTAAGTAGGTAAAGTATATTTTTAATAACGCTTCGACAGCGTGTGCGTTACCACCTGGAATCAAACCCAAGACTGCTTTCCCTCAATGCGACGTGTCGCATCCGAGGGCCATTTTAATCAATGAAATAAATGCGACCATTCATCATCATGAATGTTCTACCATTTGGTAGGTTCATG
The DNA here is from genome assembly GCA_947579665.1 of Sympetrum striolatum. NCBI lineage: Eukaryota > Metazoa > Arthropoda > Insecta > Odonata > Libellulidae > Sympetrum > Sympetrum striolatum. Next base: position 4,127,397 of record OX388352.1, read on the forward strand.
CAGAATCAAAATCCCTATTAAGCGCCATCTCCTTCATTTCCTCATAGTTAACCCCACCCGTTATGTCATCCAACAACTTTTGTCTCTGTCTTCCCCTCTGTTGAATCCTACCCTCAATTACAACCTTTACCAATCCCTCTCCCCTCAATATTTGACTCACCCATTTCTTCTGACGATGCTTAATGACGCCAATTAAAGCCCTCTCCTCCCCAACCATCTCTAACACTTCCGTGTTTGTTTTCCTATCAACCTAACTAACTTTTTCCATTCTACGCCACACCCACATCTCGAAGGCCTCCAATCGCTTGACTTCTTCCTTTCTTAAAGTCCACGTTTCGCAGCCATAGAGCAACACACTCCAGACCAGAAATTTCACCAATCTTTTCCTGATCCTTTGTCAAGACCTTTGGTCATAAATTCCCTTCACTTCATAAAGGCATCCTTAACCAAGGCTATTCTTTTCCGAACCTCAACCTTACATCTTCCTTCTCAAGAGAGTGTTTTCCAAGGAAGAAAATGTATCCACCTGATCTAGTTTTTCCTCATCCACCCTAATAGTTAACTTAGCTCTTTTTCCCTTAGTGGACCTCAAAACTTTAGTTTTACTTACGCTAATGTCCATTCCAAACTCCCTTGTTTTATCGTTAATAGCATTTACTAATGTTTGCAAACCCTTTACAGAATCACACACAATAGCTTTATCGTCTACATACCTTACATACTTCACTACTTCCCCACCGACCTTTACTCCCTTGCCTATTTTTTCCCTGGCTTCTTTCACCATTTCCTCTGCATATATATTAAAAAGCGTTGGTGACGTAGGGCACCCTTGTCTTACCCCCCTACCCAATTCAGCCCAATCCGATTCCCCATCAGCTATCCTTAAGCGGGCTGTTTGATTCAGATACAAATTATGAACTAAACGTCTATCTTTCCAGTCTAACCCATATTTCTTTTGTCTAACCTATCTTTCCAGTGTAACCCATATCAGTTTTGACCACTGGACTCTATCGAAAGCCTTTTCAAAATCTAAAATACATACACATAAGTCCCTCTTAAATTCCAGGCTTCGTTCCGCAAGTACTCTCATCACTCCAATTGCATCCCTCGTTCCTTTCCCTTTCTGAAATTCAAACAGATCTTCTCCAATTTGCCCTTTAATTTTTCCCTCGACCCGTCTATTCAGAAACCTTAGAAATACTTTTGCTGAGTGAGAGATTACGCTAACTGTACGATGATCCCGGCGTTCTGTAGCCTTGTTCTTTTTCTGTAAAGGAATCAAGATCGAGTTTTTATCAAAATCTTCTGGCCATTGCCCTTCATCATAAATTTTCCTAATTAAATCATAGAAACATTTCTTACCCTTATCCCCCAGGTTCTTAAGGAACTCCACTGGGATCTCGCCAACCCCCGTTGATTTATTACCTTTCAGAACCCACAACGCCCGTTCTGTTTCACTATCAAGTAACCCATCATTATCTTTAACTTCTTCCTCACTTTCTATTTCTATGCTGGTGGATTTCATGATTTCTCCGTACAATTCCTCTACGTATTCCTTCCATCGTCCCCTTATGGCGACTGGATCCATAGATTTCCCTTGCTGTCTTTAACCGTCACTATTCTACTACTAATTTTATTCCCCGTCAATTGCTTTACTTTTCTATACATAAGGGCGGCCATCCCGCTTTCCACTAGATTTTCTATTTCATTACACTGCCCCTTCCACCACTGTTTCCTAGCCTTATTCGGTTCCCTTCTTAGTTCTTTGTTTAGTGCTCTGTACATTCTGCGCCCATAGTTGGTGTTGACTCTTTCCCATTTCCTTCTTTCCTCGATTTTATGTAACAATTCTACAGTTACCCATGGTTTTCTAATTTTGGTTTGTATAAACCTCCCAACAGTTTTTTTTAGCACAATCCTAGACACAATTTTTAAACTTTTCCCATTCCTCGTTAGTGGTTAGTTCCCTTCCCTTACTATAAAAATCTGATGTGGCCAGCACATGACTTTCTCCATATATAAGATGTAAATATTTATCTACGACAGTAATTTCGAACACTATATTCCATCTAAACTTGGAAGATGAGTGATTTATTTATATATTATTATCTTTTACGTCACAAACATTATAAATAATGTTTTTCGGGACATGCTCGATAAAAAACGATGAATTTGGCCTTTCGCCCATAGAGCCCAGAGCACCAACGAAGTACATATTCAGCAACTTCCGGTTTATCAGTATTTCATGAATAACTCCTAAACAATCAGTGATACGAAAATATGTTTCATACAAAAGTTATAGTAATTTGTATTTTCTAAAACATTTATAAATAATAGTATATACCTAAATACCATATTTACGGAGATATTTTGAAAACCGGAAATGAGCTTTGAAGATTGAAACACGACTTTCGGTTGACCGATTTACTCCAAAAACTAATCAACTCTAACGACTGTAATAAAAATACTATATATAAAATTTGGTGTTGACCAGACAAACAGTTTTCATGTTAGAGCGCCCACAAAGTACATAATCATCTTCTTCCGGTTTATCGGTATTTCACAAATAACTCCTAATCAACCGGTGATACAAAAATATGTTAAATACAAAAGTTATAGTAAATTACATTAACTAAAACTTTTATAAGTGATACAATATACGTATATATCATATTTATGGAGATATTTTGAAAACCGGAAATGAGCTTTAATGAATAAAGCTCGACTTCCGGTTGACCGATTTACTCCAAAAACTAATCAACTCTGACAGAACACACCACAATACTATATATGAAATTTGGTATTGATACGGCTAATAGTTTTCACGTTAGAGCGCCCACTAACACACACACACACACACACACACACACATACACACAGACATCATTCCGAAAATGGTCAAAACGTGTTCTAGGGACCCCAAAACATGTATTTCCGTTAAAATCTCGAAGTCGAATTTTTTCATGAAAACAATACTTTCTCTATACTTCGTATTTGGAGAAAGTAAAAAGCCTTGCTGACTGACTCTTGAAATTCTTTAGACTTTCCACCCCTTAGAGTTTCTAAATTTCATTTTGGTGTACGTTTTGGTCGAGTGATCCTTTTAAACTTAAGCTCGGTTTTCATCATGACCAGGTCATAACCCAAATCGACACCAGCACCAGGATAACTTCGCGAGTTTTTAACATTATTTCAAAACCTTTTTCTTACCAAAATGTAATCAATTTGGTACCTATCTGTACCCCCGGGCTTTTTTCATGTGTACCTCCGTCTGTTGTGGTGCTAAAAGAGTGTGTTTGTGATGCAGAGATTATTTATTTTGCAAAAGTCTATCAGTTTCTGTCCTCTGTCGTTGCTTTTCCCTAAAACGAATTACCCCACCTCTTCCCTATCTTTGCCTTGCCCAACTACCGCGTTCCAGTCTCCCATAACAACGAGATACTTATTGCTCTTAACCCTTCCCATAACTTCCTCTAATTGTTTATAAACCGTGTCCACATCATCTTCACTATAATCACTAGTAGGCAAGTATACCTGAACTATAACAGGTTTTACTGGTTCGGTCTTTATTTCTACCGACATAACCCGATCGCTTATTAGTTCGGTGGCTGCCACGGATTCTCCCGCATTCTTATCCATCACTAAAGCTACTCCCTTCTGGCTAGTATTTCCCCCACTGAAAATGACTCTACCATCATCACTCCAGAAGTCTCCCTCGTCTTTTCACTGCACTTCGCATAACCCTGTTACATTAATGTTGGACCTTTTCATTTCTAACTTTACATTTTCTAACTTCCCTTTTCTGAGCATTGTCCTAACATTCCATGTCCCCATCCTCATTTCCATCTTCTCTCTTCTTTTCTTGTCGTTCCTTGTGAAAGGGTTTCGTGGAATGACGACCGAAATGGCCTCACTCCCATCACTGCCGGGCATGACACTCATCCTAGAAGGCTGAGTCCCTTTGCCAGTACCAATATTATTATGGTTGTGCATCATGATGTGGGGTAAGTAGTCGAGGTGGTCTCCCGTTGCCTTCCTCAACGGTGTATTTTACCGCGATACCAACACTCATTATGTCCGCCCCACTGGGGTACAAACTCTACATCGTTACTTTCTCAGGCCTAGTCCGAACTTTTTTAAGACAATGTCATTGGCTTCTTGCTAACATACATACACGTGCGTTAAAATCGGTTATAAGGACTTAACAGTATTGGGCTTCCTTATTACGTTCAGTGTCAAGAGTCTGGTAGAGGTTTTCAAGGAGGTTTTCTCTGCCTACTATTGTGCTTTAAATTCGACGAAGATCGCCATATTTATTATACTATATTTAAATATAACAAAGCCTGAACTGGCAGCTCTGTATATACTTTTATAGAATTCTTCTTCTTAGATACAAATTCAGCACGATTGACAACAAGATCCTAAAATTCTGACTGAGATGCAGAAAGTGCAAACGGAGAACGAATTGCTGACAACCTACCGAAGGTAACCTCAACTACATACGCCAATGAGTATGTTCTTAGATTTCACACAACACAAGTTTTGAATCTGCACATAATAAATGAGTCTGATTGGCAGAGGACGCTTTCAGTGAAAGTAAGGCATGGTCCTTAAATGATTTTACATTTATGAGAGAAGAAATGAAGCATGTACTATTTTCCACAGTTTATTTGACAATTTAATTTAATTTAACGGTTTCAACAATACTTCGTCATCATCCTGAAAATAGTAGATGCTTACGTATTAGGCAGAAACACCACGAGTACCGAAATGATAATTTGCTGCTCATTTGGAAGAAACTGGCCACAGAAGTTAATTCTCCGTAAATCTCCTGCACAGGCAGCCAAAAGGAAAGAAATTAGATGCTCTGGAGACCATTGAAATTACTTGTGCTGAATATCCCACCAATGAAATCACCTTCCTCAACCCCTCCCCTCTCCTTACCCTCCCCTCCGAAATATTGGTATATAAGTGACTGCTTTCCGATAATGTTTTACCTGAAGATAGATTGTACCTGAAACCGGTCGTCCATTAAAGTTTTATTGTGGAAATTACAAAGTGTTTTTTACCATTTCTAAATGTCGTTCCACAAATTACTGCCAGAGAACTTTTTTTTACTACGAGTACCTTTAATTTATTCTCTCGTGATGGAGTTCCACAAAACAACGCCTTCTTCCATGGAGTTTATTGTAGTTACACTTATGAACTGAAAAGGGGTCTGGGAATATGTGGTATGGGAAAGCGATTCAAGTTTTTTTAAAAGTGATTTCACAAATAAATACAAATGTTTTGTAGAAAATTAAAATTACAGATCACACTAATTTGTGACTTATTTCTTGAATTCTACGATAAATATTTAGGAGGATGAGCTCGTAATGGGAGACAAACAATTTTATTTTCTACTGGAACACATCTCTTTTTAAACTAGCAAGACAAGTAAGTTTATTAGAAATCAGTTTGTCCTCACCCTCAAAGGACACCCATAGGTCCTCCCAAGAAATTCATTGAATTCTCGGAAGCAGTTTCCGGGATAATGCGGGAGAATCCATTCATCAAACACTATGCAAAATCAATTTAGATATAGTTATAGTTCACACATAGTTCCAAATTTGTATATTCTTACTGCGTTGCATGGGAGAATGTTTCCATAGTCTTCTGTATTTTGAAGGAGAATCTCAAACACGCATTAATTTACTTCAGATTTGCCTGTCTTTCTTGTAGAACCGCAATTAGAAAACGCAAGAAATCGCACTTTATTCCACCGAAGAAAAGATGAGTTCGCGATGAAGTGGGAATCTGTGAAGTTTTCGAATCCGATTCAATATCGAATCGGTGGTCATGATACGGCTTCGATTCGGGTAAAACTAATTCGCACGTTTCGTTTCGGCGAACGCGTTTGCAGAGGCTACATTCACATCCCTCCTGACGCAATACACGGTCTTACATTTGAATTCAAATTAACGGAGACTTGCTGATTATAAAAACTAAAACTTTTGGGTTTCAAAATGCGCTCTTCCTCGTGATGTGTTAAATCATCATTCCGTCATATTTGCTAATTTTAGCTTAATTTTCCGCAAGCAAATAATCATTACTCCTTTTCTAACATCAATTCGCTCTGTAATGATATGTTACTGACGCATGCATTTTCCCGAAGAGACTTTGGTGTTTGTTTGTCAGAAATTAATACTATCTTGCATCTCCTATAAGAATTCGGACAGTAGTTAAAACAGTTATTCCGCAATGGCCGATTTCAGATTAGAATCGAAATTAAATTCGTGATTCATACAACAATATTATGCAGAGGATGACATTCACCAGCCCTGCGATTTTAGACATTGTTTTTGATGCGACAGTAACGTTCGAAAATCTATGAGATTTTTTCTAGCGAAAATAACGAATGAAGGAAGAAGAAATATAAATGAAGACGGCATTTTTACTGTTGATACGAAAAATATTATGCTAAGAAAGGTGCTGATACATATTATACGACAATATTACTGTCTATTGATAAAAATAACGAAAGGTTTCGCTCTTTTTCATCGGCATAAAGAGTTGAATATTCGCCTAAAATAAAAACTATTTGTAGAATGATTTTTACTTAGTTATTACTTATTAATCATCAATAAATTTTATATAAACTTGAGAGAGAGGAACGCAGAAATGATGGTCAAATTCAATGTGTCCATACCATACATATATATCAAACAACAATAGTCATTTCGAGAAATTGACCGGCTTTCCGCAGAAATCAAATTCTTGCAAATGATTTGGTGAAAATTATCCAATGAACGGTTTAAAGATAATCCAGGGCTTTCGTCATGAAGAGTTATTTGGAGGAGAAAAGGTAATAAATTGTGAAGTAGTGCGTCCTCCTTGTTTCGGGACGCTTTTGTTAGCCTCTCTCTTTCACACTTGGCTGCCTCTCCCACCATTTTCCCTTACTTTCTCTTCCCCTATTTTCTATCCACGTCCTTTTTTCTCAGCATTATTTCTCTTTCGCTCCCACCGATCGCTTCCTGCACATCCCTTCTCTTTTCCTCTCTTCGGTTAGCACGGACCTGCATACATCCGTCCGTCCGTCTACCTAAGAAGCAGATCTAAGCTCAGAAAACAAATAGGGATTACGACAAATAAAACTAATAGGTCTTGGAACTTTCCGGTCGATCAAATAATTAATTTCTGACAAACGTAAGATATCCGACTCTTTTGGGGATGATTTCTTAAATTTCGGAAGATCGTACACAATTTTGTTAATACTTTAAGCATTTTATATATACTATATCTAACACACAACTCCCATTAAAAGGGAAATTTCGCGTAAACATTCCATAACTGAGCAAATTTTGACTAGATCACTTTATTTTACGAAAGATACGAGCCGGGTTTCGTAGCGTCACATCAGGTCATTTTGGGGGATTTCTCGATAAAAAGTTCTCTGTAGCAGAATACTTAAGCAACCTGTAGATGAAGATGGTAAATACTGAAGAGGAAAACCAAGAGGAAAGCAAAAACTCTCAACATCTCCTCTCAATGCTCCCAGAAAAGGTAATGGCGGCGATTATTAAGGGAGTTCTCATGTAACATTTTGAAAAATCGAAAATTTTGTTTTGAATTTTTTTCAAGTTCAGTTATCTAATAATAAGATACCGAAAGGATTTTGCCGGATTCGAAACCTAAACCAAGTTTTGAGGCAAGTTTAGGGGCGCTCTCGCGGCGTGCCGAGTCGCACATGGCGTGCCGAAAATCATTTGTATTTCAGGTATTTATACCTGAATTATTTCCGATATCCGAGGTAGGGAAAATAGGGCTAGGGTTTGAGGAAAAAAGTCTGTGACTAACACACTCTTACGGTTTCGTTTAGATGTAGTTAGTTTCGTTTTCGTTGTGGTTGCGTCCACTCGTATCGAAATATTCTTCTCCATATTCTTTTGGATTCGCGAGTAATTTGCCTGTTCAACTATGGATAGGAAGGGTTCCCGAAGCAAAAGAACCTTTGCTTATCGAACAAAAACAAAAGTTTGCAAAGGAACGTCGGCAAGCCCGAGAAATATACCGAGTACGCCAGCTCGTCGTCACGTAAAATTGGGAGCGCAAGTGCCACTGACTTCGTCGTCAACGAACATCTAAGCTACAATTTCATCGATATTTTCTCTGTCTTCTAGATACATGCTACACTAGTAGTTTGCAAGGACTTCCATGGGGAAGTAGCATTTGAGCAGAAAAGTGAATGGTGGCTTGAGCTTTGCAGTGTGCATGAAATGCAAGAAGTGTGGTAGTGATGTTTTGATAAATTCGTGCCCGCTCTTAAGAAATGCCTACGAAATCAAGCGTCGTATTGTGCAGGATATCTGTGAATCTTCTGGGAATTGGTTTTCAAGGACTGAATTTGTTTTGTGGCCCAATACGGGACGAGAGTCGGATCATCCGTTCGGAGGGGCGCATGAGCGATCTCGCTAAAAGGGCCAGGATCTATCGGAGAGAAAGCGATTCTGCTAAACACGAGTGCGCAGAGATCGAGGAAGGTGTGTTGTACGGTCTCGGTATCGCCGATTGATTTTAAGTGACACAATCCCGAAAAAAAGCTAACTTGAAACTTTGAACGCGTTTTTCTCAAAATTATGTTTTTCAAACTGGTTCGCACGATTCCTAGAAAACTAATATACGGATTTAGATGCGGTTTCTTTTTAAATTCGTGGTAATATTTTCGGTATCGTTTAACGGCGGTTTATTTCCCTATTATTAATAACAAATATTTGACGATTTTTTTAAGACGAAAAAAAGGGAGAAAAATGATTTTTTTCTTCTAAGTCCCGCCATTTTGAAATTTTTTATCATAATTAAAAAAAGTCCCCGTCAAACGATATTCACACAACATAATTTTGGAAGGACTAACTTTGCAAGGGTGCAGTGGCCAAACAACGAAAGTTTTTCACCAAATATAACTTCTATTTGTAGTTCAAAGATCAATAAAACTTTAGAAAAAACCGCATTGAAAAATATTTCATACTTTCCTCACAGTAAAATTCCGAAAAACGCTTTGAAAAACGGCCGTTACATGAGAACACCCCCTTAAGCAGGTGGAGAATGGGAAAGCAGGAGGAACAGATGAGGTGTTGGCGGACTATCTGAAAGAGATTGCTACTGTTTTAGCACCATAATTTACCAACTGCCTAAAACAAGGGAGAACCCCCAAAGACTGGAATCACGCAAGGATTACCCTTCTTTACAAGAAATTAATCAAGGAAGATTAGAAGAATTACCACCCTATCAGCATCCTTCCAGTAGTGTAAATAAATAGCGAGGATAATAGCTGAACGTCTGATGAAGAACCTATCATCTGCTCAACCTAACAGGAGAGAAAAATAGGATTAACAAAGTAAACAGAAGAAAGAAACTTGGCTGGAGCGCATTTGGTAAGAACTCGCACATTCTGAAGTCAAGAATGCCAATGGCTTTGAAGAGGAAGGTCTTCAACCAATGCATTTTACCTGTCCTGACTTATGGTAGTGAAACTTGGGTGTTAAATGCACCAATAACCCAGCAAAGACTTCATACAACGCAAAGGAGTTGGAGCGCTGTATGCAGGGAATCTCAAGAAGAGACAGGAAACGCAACACTTGGGTGTGAATGATTACTGGAGTTACAGACATCATAGATAAGGTAAGATCGCTAAAATGGAGGTGGGCTGACCATGTGGCGAGAAGAAACGACAACCGTTGGACATATGCAGTTCTCAATTGGATACCAAGAGATGTGAAGGAACCAAGAAGAAGACCTATGGACAGGTGGAATAGAGATATCATCAAGTGCTTTGGTGTAACGTGGCAAAGATTATCTCAGGACAGAGACAATTGGAAAGTAATTGTGGAGGTCTACATCCGATGTTGGATTGAAAATGGCTGATGCTGATGTAATCATGTATGTTAAACTTAAACAAGGATCCTCCGTGAGGTGTACTTTTTTATTCGTCATCAGATTTTGGGAATGCTTCATACACCATTATGCAGCGGCTAAAGAGTGGAAAAATGCGTAGCTTCCATTCCAGTTTCTCCCTTGACACATCCATGGCAAACACTGACTTTCATCCACCCACATATCTTACACTTCAAAAAGTTTTCGTGGATTTTAAAATGTGTGATGCTTTGTAGTCGTGATCAATTCACGGGTTCTATTAAATCGAATAAACTGTTTTTTGTTCGATTAAAGCAGTATATCGTGACCTACTGAATACTAAACTGAATTACCCGCGGAGGCCAATGAAGAAGGCTAAAAATTTCACTTGATCAAATTTTGTTAAATATTATACACCACATGGTCCTCGAATATTTTTTTTACAATTTTGATAAAAATCGGTTCGTATCCTAATGCGTTCCCCTTTTCTCTCCCAGTACCAATATATATAATGATATTTCATCATCTCCTTGATGTAGAATACTTGTATGACTTTCAATGGAGGTACATGGTCATAAATTTGTCCCCCCGAATTTTTTATCATAATGGTAAACTCTGTAAACTCTTCTAATAAACTTGTATCACCTATGATTAATTATGATATATGATTATGTATTATTTAATTATCGTAAAATGACAATAAATTTTCAATGTATTATTATAAAAATACGTATGAGCTCTTCTTTAGTAATCCTTTTCTTTTCCAAGAGGAAGGGTTGTTTATATCCACAAGATTCTTCAAATGTTTCGTAATTTTAGGAGAATTCTCACAATTTTGAATTCAAAACGATATTCCAAGGCTAAATTTAAAATTTCTTTTCAATTAACTACGTACTAGTTTCAATTGCGTAGCCCCATAATTTCTATTTATCTATAGAAATATCTAAAATATTTTTTCGAAGTACAAAATTTATGGCGTATACATACAGAGGAAATAAGTGGACCCGATGTACGAATCAATTCAGAAAAACAAGCATACATCGTCAAAATTCTGGAGCGAGAAGGAAATGATTCCTAATGCGTTTCTGTGACTTCTCCCAATGCAAACAAACTATTGATTACCATTACAAATTGAAGGAGCATAAATGACAAAGTTGACGATCTTGAGGAACTCATCCAAGGTAACGACCTACAACAAAATTATGGGAATAGAAAGCTGTCTAACAGATGCTAGCAGTGCTAATTTACAAAAAGCCGCAGCGCACAACCTATTATTAACACGAAATTTGTTAGAGTGGGTCAGTGGCGCAGCCAGGATTTGTCAATGGGGAGAGTCAAACGCTGCCGAGAAAACGAAAAAAATGCCTACCTTACAGGGACTAGTATATTCATGCCCGCTACTTACTACAATATGTGTCAATTCTTTCAAAAACTAAATGTATTGAAAACTAGAGGAGTTTAACGCTTATGTGGCCAACTTATTACACTTTCTATGATAGTAGTTTACCTAAGCGAACAATTGGAAACTTATCATGAGTTTTGTTTGGATTTCTGGTTTGGATACTTCCAATATCTATTAAAAGCTCATTTTTTTCCATGCTGAAGTTTTTAGTGTTGTAGACTTCCTGAGTCTTTGAGAGTTCTTTCTTCCAACAGGTTGCGAAGCGAAGAAAGGAAAAAATTAGTTATGATTATTTGGCAAGCGATGTAAAACGTAACATCCACTCATTAGATCCCCACATTGGCGCGCCTATACTTATTTGAATATCTCTCGTTATTTGACTATATAATCAGCAGATTATGGAATTTAATTGAAATGAAGCCTGCAAAGAAACCACCATCAATGTATAAAAATATTGATTAAAGGATATACGTATACAGCTTATTGCACAAGGTTTATTTAAGAAACAAAAAATCATTTATATCAGATGAAATTTTCTGGTAACCTTAGGTTCAATTAAGCCTGACTTCGGTATTTATGTATTAGCTAAGTATTCAACTGAATGCGTCACATACCGAACATTAAAAATTCGGCTGCATTAAAAAATACAGTAGACTCTTGATTATAGTTGATGTTATATTTGAACTTGCAAATTTAAAGTCACATACCAAGGTGAAAAAAATGAAGGCGTCAACTTACAATTATATAGAGTAAGTAATAGGTGGTTTAACCAGCAGAGAGCTGATGAAAAACACAGTCTTACGCTCTGAGTGTTCAAAGAAAACAAAACTTTTCCATGAATTGGAATTTTGAATGGGAAATTGAACATTGTATGACCACGTGGCTGACAGGATAAGTCATGAGATTCGTGGGATTCTGTCACCAGAGAAAAAATTGGCTACCGTAAAGGAAGATGAAGAATTTAAGTCACAGTTTTAACAGTTTATCAACTTTATTTTAAGTCATAAAGTCACAGTGTAGATAAATATGTGCGTAACGTACGCGCATAATACCTTTCAGCTGGCATATTTGCTTCCAAAATGGTATATTATTATGGTTTCATCGCAAATTAATTTTTACTGGTACTGCTCCAGTACTTTTTCAAATTTTTATGGAAATTCGGATATCGAATAATTTTCGTAAATATACATAAAATCAACAGGCAACCATAAAATGAAGATCAGTTTATTTTCCATCATCCCAAGTAACGAAGAGACTACTGTGCCGACTTTCTTTCGTCCAGAATGCTTAATAGAGGAACAAGTATCTTTGAAATTGTCGCTAAACTCATCTTGAAATGTGCCCTCCGATAACTGTTCTAAAATAAGACAATCCTAATTTATGCATCTAATAATGGTCATTTCACAAAGAAACACATAGCCGTTATCTTACGTTTTTTCCGATAGTTGACTCGCGCCATTAGCGGGACTGTGAAAAGAATTTTCGGATGTCCATCTGTACCTTATGAAATCCATACTATACTCTCCTTCGAACTATTCACTGTGAATTTCTCAAAGCACTACTCACGAGCCTAGCTTTGCATTCACACTCTTAAAACAGTCACATGCAAAAGATCTAACTGAACGTTTTATCAATCCGTTTGTCTTTAAAACGTAATCTTAATCTCTGTTTTCAGGGTATAAGTTTCGAATTACTTTTTGAATGTTCCCTTGTATTTTTGCGAGGAGTAAACGAATCAGCACTTTTGAATTTTTCTCATGGTAATTATATCTTATGGTGTGAGTCATCTAACTAAAGGATGGGCTTAAGAAGTGCACGCGTTGAACATTGTGTGCAAAACACTCGTATCGTAGCGTCCCATTGATATCGATGTCGGCTCTAGGCCTGCTCTGCTACCGAAAACATCTCCTTAGCATCGGAGTTTTATTCAGGGGTTTGCGAAGCTTTCGCTGAATTTATCAAGCAAATACATGACTAGCTGTGTATCTGTGAGACTTGCGTGACAATTGAGGTTTTGGTCTCTGCAGCAGAAAAAAAGCATAGAGATAGTCATAGGACATGACTCTTGGGGTGGTTCGAACTCCTAACCACCCCCCCTCGCTGCGCCACTGGAGTAGGTTTATAAAAATATTACTGCTTATTTTAGCCATATAGAAAAATATGGCACGACATATTAAAACAGACAAATAATACTGAGTATAGTAATCGAATTTTTCAATATCTATCAATATATTATCTACAATAGCTTTTATATTGATCTATATTGGAACACGGAAAATGCTGAAGAGAGGAAGCAAAAGGAAAGCCAAAAATTTCTGAAAGAAAATTTTGGGTTTCCAGAGATTGAGGCTTAGTGCAATTATTCAGAACATTATAAGAGAGATTGCAAACGGCTTAGTGCAATTATTCACTTATTTCCTGAGACAGGGGAAATCCCGAAAGACTGTAACCATGCTGGAAATGCAATTTTGAGCAAGAAAGGGAGCAAGGAATATTTGAAGAGTCTCTGCCCACTTATAGTTGTGAAAAATGACTTCTATGAGGATAATAGCGGAATGAGCGAGCCTTCGACTTGGTACTAACCTCTTTTAATCTAGATCTCTGAAGAATCAAGGCAAAGATGTTGAGAAGAACCTTCTCCTCCCCAGTACCAATAAGATTGCCACAGCTTCTGTATTGCTGCATGAAGAGACTGATGAATTTAAGATCGAGAAGGGAGTTCAACGAGGTGATTATCTATCTCCCATCTTGTGCACAGCCGTTTTAGAAGAAGTTTTTAAAACCCTAGACTGGGAGGAGAAAGGTTTAAGAGTAAATGGGGAGTACGTCAGTCACCTGCATTTTGCAGATGATATAGTTCTCTTTGCAGTCAACGCAGAAGATCTAACTTTAAGACTTGAAGAGTTAAACACAGCGGGACAGAAGATAGGACTCAGGATAAACCTAACAGAAAAGGTAATGTATAATTCTTTTGCAGTTCAAGAACCAGCCAAATTTAAAGAAAGACCTCTGGTGTTATACTTGGAATAAACATACCTAGATGAATAAGTAACAACAGGAGAGAAAATAGTATTAATGAAGTAAACAGAAGAATTGAACCAGGCTGGAGTGCCTTTGGAAGGAACTAGCATATTCTTAGTTCAAGAATGGAATAAATCAGTGTCTTCAATAATTAAGTAATAACTCAGAGTCTTCAGACAACATAAGGAAGTCCATGCATAGAATAACAAGAGGCGAAAGGGGTGAGGTGAGAGCACCTGGGTGACTGCGATGACTAGAGTATCACAGAAATGTTAAAATCACTGAATTGGATGTAAGTTGGCCGTGTTGCGAAAAGAAACGACAACCGTTGGACGTATGGAAATCTCAACCCGTCACCATGGGACGTGTTAGAAAAAGCAGGAGAGCAAAGGATAATTGAAACGGAGACAGTATCAATTACTTAGGCGTAACGAGAAATTCAAAGCAGAGAAAATTGAAAGTGTTATAGAGGCCCTGGGAGAACCAATAATATAGAACATTTGCCATCGGTGGAATATTCCTGGGTTCAACTGCTTGTTGTGATTAAGCAGCATCGTTCTGAATATGGGTAGCTATCTGAATGAAGAAGTAGCGGATCTAGAAAAGGCAATATAAGACAATTCCACGCTATGGACTTTTCTTCTCTACATAAATGAACGGTTATAGCATTTCAGTCCAGAACTTTTGCCATTTCTGGAATGGGCGTAACCTTTCTTTTCAACGATTATTCAACTCTTTATCCTAAGAAGGGATTAATTCCAAAGGGAATTTTTCGATCAAATAATTACATTGGAAAGCTATTTATCGCACAGTTTCATCTCTCAGTGATCAGTGAAAGTTATAGCTCAACTCTTCAGCATAAATATTCCTCTGGATATTTATTAAATCTGTCAGTGTTTCTTAGAATTTATTAATATTTACAACACAATTGATTTCTTCGGTTCAGCAAATGTTCCAATAGCTTTTGTTCCCTATTTCAGGAAAATCGCAATCCAATTTAAAACGTGTAAAATTATGTTTCAACAACCATTTCCAATAAATTCAATTCTTCCGACGCAAACGAAGGCTACATTCCCGATACGTCTTCCTGTTACTTCAAAAAATAGCTTCAATTTCACGAAATGAATTTCGAATGTATATTTTATCGATTCCATCCCATTGGAATCACTTTCTTTCTAAGCCCAAAAAAGATTTGTCGGGATCTTCATGAAATCGTAAGAGAGGTGGCCTTACCTCTACTCCATGGAGAAATTCGCAACAAAAATCGTCATAGGTATTGCACTACAATGTGCATGGGGTCTCCCTGACGTATAGAAATTGATACCCGTAGGGTGATAAGCAATCACTGAGGAAGCAATCGATTCAGGGACGACCTCAATAATGTTGCGCTCACGCCTACAGGAATTGGGCTCGTGTTAAGGAAGACAAAAAAGCTCTTGATCCTAAAATTAAAGATAGGCAACTATGAAGTGATCAATTGATACTAGCAGTCTAGCAGGATATGCGTCCACATGTTATGCAGGAGAGACATTCTCGTTAAAACGGAATATTTGTCGATAGCGCAAGGACTTGTTCTCGCTTTCGGCCATTTAAATTGTTTAGGTATAAAACTCTCTCTCTCGGAGTAAAGGATATAAGGCCCCACCACTCGTTGGGAGAGATTCCCTACAAATCCGATACTGAAAGAAATGGCTCATCATTAAGTTTTCCTTTTTGAAAAATAATTGGTCTGCGTTAAACAGAAAATAATGGTAACCTGAACACTAACATCAGTTACTCTTGAAATGAGTATTGGAGGTCGTTTTTAGAGCTCGTTTTGAAGCAAACGAGAAGTACCTCGGCCTGGCGTTGGAATAAAATATGTGTATTTTTATGGAAATTAAGTTTGACATAGTTCAAAATAACCTATGCCGCAACGAAAAAGTCTAATTAAATGTTTGAAAATGCTGAGATCTGAGGAAACAGACTACCGACTACAGACTACCTAGGCGCGCGAGCTGGAAGGCGCGGAGCCGAAGCGAGCGTCACGCCTATATTAAAAATTGTTTTTCTTTCTTAAATGAAATACCACCCTCACCAATTTTTTTAATTTGTAAAAAAGGGTTTACAACATATAAAAAAACGAGAAAAATCAAAGGGTAAATACACCGACAAAAATTGATTTGAAAATTTAAAATTGTTATAAAATTTATTAAATTGTTTAAATTTTAAAACATTTTTCTTTATTTCTCTTATCTAACACAATACATTTAAATTAAGCTATATAGAGTATTTTTAACTTATATATTACCGGAGATATGGCCTCAAATTTGAAGGCACTTTCGTAAAATTTTAATTTTTAAACATTGCAATATCTCGTAAACAATTATTCTCGCTGCAATCCTTCCTTCAATGACCTCCGACACATTATACATACATACATATATATATATATATCTATTATATATAGATGCTTCTCCGGATTCATTCATGTATCCATATATATATATATATACGAGTAAAATGAAGCTTGCATACTGCAAGCAGATCGCCAACACTAATTCCATGTCGGCATCATATCGGGACGGCCCTCAAAAGAAAAAAACGGGATTGAAAATATTCTAAAAATTCGCTGCAATTTAATCGTCTGGCATCGAACCAAGGCCTTCCTGGTGAACCCAATATGCAGCACAAAAGAAAATCACCATCTCTTACTATGTGTGAAAATTCAAGCAGAAATATTGGCTCCAACTGCCTCAAAGGACGTCCTACATTTCAATAATGTAAATGGCTCTCTGGATTCGAACCAAGGACGATCTAGGAAATTTAAAACATGGTTTGAAATGTATCTATGTTCTCTCTTTATATACCTTATTTCATGTTTTAATATTATTGGGAAGGTATTTAAATTAATTCTTAAAAATCGGATAATTTACTGATTTTAGAGACGCCTGGTGTCGAACCCAGGACACATTGGTAGTTGTGAATGCAAAGTATGACTTATTAGGACTTCATCTTATTTCATACAAAGTTTGAAGTTGATATCATGCCGCGAAGTGCCTAAAACCTTTTTCTGTTATCTCCATAAGAAATGCATTGAGTAATGTAAATGGCTCTCTGGGATCGAACTAAGGACCATCAGCGAATGTGTAAAATTTGATTATGAAATATATTCATGATATCTAAACCCATGCCGAATTTCAAGTTTGCATGCCATCGGGAAGGGGTCCAAAAAAAATCTTAAAAATCGCCACAATGCATTTTAAACGGCCGATTTTTGCCTCGACCTAGCATCGAACCCAGGATATTTTTAGTAAAACTCATTTATGTTTTCGATAGATCATGACCATATATATAGGCTCCTTGCGTTTTGATTCTCTACCTATCCGGCAAGTATTTTTAAAGAATTATCGAAAATCAAAGCAATGCATTTAAACGGGAAAAATCGGGACTTTGGGGCCCTCTGGAATCGAACCTATGTCCCTGAGGTTCAAAATCACATTTTTTCTGGCGGTTACACGTTATGGCCAATACGTCGTAAAAATTTCAACTAAATCACGCTTGTGTTTTAGGCTGTGAATTAGTATCCTATCTATCTATCTATCTAGGTATATACATGAATGAATCCGGAGAGGCATCTATATATCTATTATATACGAGTAAAATGTAGCTTGCATACTGCAAGCAGATCGACAACACTAATTTCATATCGGCATCATATCGGGACGGACATCAAAAGAAAAAAAAAATTCAAAATATTCGTAGAATTCGCTGCAATTTAATCACCTGGCAGAGAACCCCGGTCTTCCTGGTGTACTTACTATGCAGCAAAATAGAAAATTACCATATCAAACTATGTGTGAAAATTCAAGCAAAACTATTAGGTGCAACTACCTCAAACGACGTCCTACTATTCACATACATTCCTTATTTGAGAAATTATAATGTGCTCTGGCATCGAACCCAGGAACAGCATGGTCTTATCTATTTTTTTTCTTAAACAAAGTGTTAATATACATATTCCATCTAAGCAAGAGATCCCTTACATATCGATAAATGCATAAAAAAATTATGAAAAGATACCCCATAGTATTATATATGGGTGAAATTTTTACCGCCCGGCATCGAACCCGGGTCTTTCAGGCAATACTTTCTATGCAGCACAAAAGAAAAACACCATCTCTAACCGCATATGCAAATTCAAGCAGAAATATTGGTTACAACTGCCTCAAATGACGTCCTACTTTTCCTTTATATTCCTTATGAGAGAAACGTTATTGTGCTCTGGCTTCGAACCCAGGAACAGTACGGTCTTATGAAAATTTTTTTCTAAAACTTATTCGTACCATACATCTTCCAGCCAAGCACGAAAATCCTATCATTTCGATAAGTGCATCTAAAAAAATAATGAAAAACGGCTCCCATGTATTTTAAAGGGCAGATCTTTGCATCGTCCTAGCATCGAACCCAGGATAACTTTTGTAAAAGTCATTGATGTTTTCGAAAGTCCAAGACCATAAATATAGGCACCTTGAGTTTAACTTCTCTACCTATCCGGAAAGTATTTTTTTTTAATTCCCGAAAATCACGGCAATGCATTCATACGGGAAAAATCGGGACTTTGGGGCCCTCTGGAATCGAACCTATGACACTGAGGATCAAAGTCTCTTTTTTCCTGGGGGTTTCACGTTATGGCCAATATGTCATAAAAATTTCAGATCAATGACGCTTGTAGTTTAGGCTGTGAATTTGTATCCTATCTATCTATCTATCTATATAGGTATATATATGAATGAATCCGGAGAAGCATCTATCTATTATACGAGTAAAATGTTGCTTGCATACTGCAAGCAGATCGAAAACACTAATTTCATATCGGCATCATATCGGGACGGACATCAAAAGAAAAAAAAAATTCAAAATATTCGTAGAATTCGCTGCAATTTAATCGCCTGGCAGCGAACCCCGGTCTTCCTGGTGTACTTACTATGCAGCAAAATAGAAGATTACCGTATCAAACTATGTGTGAAAATTCAAGGAAAACTATTAGGTGCAACTACCTCAAACGACGTCCTACTATTCACATACACTCCTTATTTGAGAAATTATAATGTGTTCTGGCATCGAACCCAGGAACAGCATGGTCTTATCTATTTTTTTTCTTAAACAAAGTGTTAATATACATCTTCCATCTTAGCAAGAGCTCCCTTACATATCGATAAATGCATAAAAAAATTATGAAAAGATACCCCATAGTATTATATATGGGGGATATTTTTACCGCCCGGCATCGAACCCGGGTCTTTCAGGCAATTCTTTCTATGCAGCACAACAGAAAAACACCATCTCTAACCGCGTATGCAAATTCAAGCAGAAATATTGGTTACAACTGCCTCAAATGACGTCCTACTTTTCCTTTATATTCCTTATGAGAGAAACGTTATTGTGCTCTGGCTTCGAACCCAGGAACAGTACGGTCTTATGAAAATTTTTTTCTAAAACTTATTTGTACCATACATCTTCCAGCCAAGCACGAACATCCTATCATTTCGATAAGTGCATCTAAAAAAATAATGAAAAACGGCTCCCATGTATTTTAAAGGGCAGATCTTTGCATCGTCCTAGCATCGAACCCAGGATAACTTTTGTAAAAGTCATTGATGTTTTCGAAAGTCCAAGACCATAAATATAGGCACCTTGAGTTTTACTTCTCTACCTATCCAGAAAGTATTTTTTTTTAATTCCCGAAAATCACGGCAATGCATTCAAACGGGAAAAATCGGGACTTTGGGGCCCTCTGGAATCGAACCTATGACACTGAGGATCAAAGTCTCTTTTTTCCTGGGGGTTTCACGTTATGGCCAATATGTCATAAAAATTTCAGATCAATGACGCTTGTAGTTTAGGCTGTGAATTTGTATCCTATCTATCTATATAGGTATATATATGAATGAATCCGGAGAAGCATCTATATATAATAGATAGACGCTTCTCCGGATATACCTATATATATATATATATACGAGTAAAATGTTGCTTGCATACTGCAAGCAGATCGACAACACTATTTTCATGTTGGCATCATATCGGGACGGCCATCAAAAGAAAAAAATGGATTGAAATTTTTCTTAAAATTCCCTGAAATTCCATCGTCTGGCATCGAACCCGGGTCTTTCTGGTGATACTCACTAAGCAGCACAATAGAAGATCACCATCTCTAACTATGTGTGAAAATCCAAGTAGAAATATGGGCCAAATAACTGCCTCAAAAGACGTTCTAATATTCACGAATTTAAATAGCTCTCTGGATTCGAACCAAGGACGATCTTGGAAATCTAAAATATGTTTCAGAATTTAACTTATGATCTCTATCTATATGCCGAATTTCAAGTTTCTATATTATTGGAAAAGGTTTCAAAATAATTCCTAAAAATCGGATCAACTTCTGATTGCAGAGACACCTGGTGTCGAACCCAGGAACATTGATAGCTGTGAATGCACTGTTTGATTTGTATGGACGTGATCTTTGTATATGCAAAGTTTGAAGTCGATATCGTGCCGGGAAGTACCTAATATTTGTTTCCGTTATATCCGTAAGAAATGCATTGAGGAATTTAAATGTCCCTCTGGTATCGAACCAAGGACCATCAGCGAATATGTATAATTCGATTATGAAATAGTTTTATAGTATCTAACCTCATACGGAATTTCACGTTTCTATGCCATCGGTAAAGGGTCCAAAAAAAATCTTAAAAATCGCCACAATACATTTTAAACGGCCGATTTTTGCCCCTACCTAGCATCGAACCAAGGATAATATTCGTAGATGTCTTTATGGTTTTTTTCAGATATGCATGGCATCTAGCGGTCCCTTGAATTTCAACTCTCTCCTTTTCCGGGAAGTGCCTCAAAAAATTTTTCGAAAATCCCCGCCATGTATCCTTATGGAGAAAATCCCGACTTTGGGGCCTTCTGGAATCGAACCCATGACACCGAGGTTCGAAGTCGACTTTTTCCTGGAGGTTACACGTTATGGCCTATACGTCGTAAAAATTTCAAGGCAGTGGCACTTGTGGAACATGGTTAGAATTTTGATCCCCTATATATAACTTATATATATATCTTATTATATATAGATGCTTCTCCGGATTCACTCATGATATACCCAGATACCCAGATACCCAGATACCCAGATAGGATACTAATTCACAGGCTAAACTTCTGGCGTCATTGACTCGAAATTTTTACCACGTATTGGCCATAACGTGAAACCCCAAGGAAAAAAGCGACTTTGATCCTCGGTATCATGGGTTCGATTCCAGAAGGCCCCAAAGTCGCGATTTTCCCCATAAGATTACATGGCGGGGATTTTCGAAAATTTATTTGAGGCACTTCCCGGAAAAGGAGAGAAATGAAACTCGAGGGATCGCTAGATGCCCCCCATATCAAAAGAAAACCATAAAGATATCTACGAATATTATCCTAGGTTCGATGCTAGGACGGGGCAAAAGTCGGCCGTTTAAAATGCATTGCGGCGATTTTTAAGTTTTTTTTTGAACCCTTTTCCGATGGCATAGAAACTTGAAATTCGGCATGGCGTTAGATATCATAATTATATTTCATAATCAAATTTTACATATTCCCTTATGGTCCTTGGTTCGATCCCAGAGGGCCATTTACATTCCTCAATGCATTTCTTATGGAGATTACGGAAACACATTTTAGGTGCTTCCCGATATTATATCTACTTGAAACTTTGCATAAGATAAGATCAAGTCATTACTAATCAAACTGTGAATTCACAGCTACCAATGTTTCCTGGTTTTACCACCAGGCGTCTCTACAATCAGTAAATGATCCGATTTTTAAGAATTTTTTGGAACCATTTCCCAATTATATAGAAACTTGAAATTCGGCATATAGATAGAGATCATAATTAACTTTCAGAAACATTTTTTAGATTTCCAAGATCGTCCTTGGTTCGAATCCAGAGAGCCATTTAAATTCGTGAAAATTAGAACGTCTTTTGAGGCAGTTGTAGCCCATATTTCTGCTTGAATTTTCACACATCGTTAGAGATGGTGATGTTCTATTGTGCTGCATAGTAAGTTCACAGTAAAGACCCGGGTTCGATGCCAGACGATGGAATTTAGGCAAATTTTAAGAAAAATTTCAATTTTTTTTTTTTCTTTTGATGGCCGTCCGGATATGATGCCGACATGAAAATAGTGTTGCCGATCTGCTTGCAGTATGCAAGCTACATTGCACTCGTATATATATATATATATATATATATATATATATAATATATATAGACGCTTCTCCGGATATACTTATATATATATATATACACTGGGGATCAAAAGTATAAGCATGTTCCACAAGTGCCACCGACTTGAAATTTTTACGACATATTGGCCATAACGTGTAACCTCCAGGAAAAAGCCGACTTTGAACTTCGGTGTCATGGGTTCGATTCCAGAAGGCCCCAAAGTCGCGATTTTCTCCATAAGAATACATGGCGGGGATTTTCGAAAATTCTTTTGAGGCACTTCCCGGAAGAGCTGAGAGTTGAAATGCAAGAGATCGCTAGATGCCGTGTATATCTAAAGGAAACCTAAAAGACATTTACAAATATTATCCTTGGTTCGATGCTAGGCCAGGGCAAATATTCTCCCGTTTAATTAACATTGGGATTTTTAAGATTTTTTTTAATTGCTTACAGATGACTTGGAAACTTGAAACTTGGCACGTGGATAAATATCATAAATATATTTCATAATAAAATTTTAGAACTCGCTGATGGTCCTTGGTTCGATCCCAGAGGCCCATTTACATCCTACAATGCATTTCTTATGGAGATTACGGAAGCAAATTTTAGGTACTTCCTGGCAAGTTCTTGACTTCAAACTTTGCATTCAATAAGATCAGGTAAAACCAAGTCATAATGTGTTTTCACAGCTGCCAGCAGGTCCTGGGTTCGACACCAGGTGTCTCTAAAATCAGTCATTGATTCAATTTTTAGGAACTATTTTGAACCCTTTACCAATAATATAGAAACTTCAAATTCGGCATATAGATAGAGATAATAATTAAATTTCAGAAACATCTTTTAGATTTCCAAGATCGTCCTTGGTTCGAATCCAGAGTGACATTTACTTTCGTCAAAAATAGAACGTCGTTTGAGGCAGTTGCAGCCGATATTTCTGCCTAAAATTTCACACATAGTTAGAGATGGCGATCTTCTATTGTGCTGCATAGCATGTTTACCAGGAAGACCTGGGTTCGATGCCTTTCGATTAAATTTTAGCGAATTTTAAGATTATTTTCAATCCTTTTTTTTTCTTTTGAGGACCGTCCCGATATGATGCCGATATGAAATTTGTGTTGTCGATCTGCTTGCAGTATGCAAGCTACATTTTACTCGTATATATATATAGGTATATCCGGAGAAGCGTCTATATATAATAGAAGATACATTCATAGGGGATCAAAATTCTAGCCATGTTCCAGAAGTGCCACTGACTTGAAATTTTTACGACATATTGGCCATAACGTGTAACCTCCAGAAAAAAGCCGACTTTGTACCTCGGTGTCATGGGTTCGATTCCAGAAGGCCCCAAAGTCGCGATTTTGTCCATAAGAATACATGGCGGGGATTTTCGAAAATTTTTTTGAGGCACTTCCCGGAAAAGGAGAGAACTGAAATTCGAGGGATCGCTAGATGCCGTGCATATCTAGAGAAAACCATAAAGACATCTACGAATATTATCATTGGTTCGATGCTAGGTCGGGGCAAAAATCGGCCGTTTAAAATGCATGGTGGCGATTTTTAAGATTTTTTTGGAACCTTTTCCGATGGCATAGAAACTTGAAATTCGGTATGATGTTAGATACCATAAAAATATATCATAATCGAATTTTACATATTCGCTGATGGTCCTTGGTTTGATCCCAGAGGGACATTTGAATTCCTCAATGCATTTCTTACGGAGATAACGGAAACAAATTTTAGGTACTTCCCGGCCCGATATCCACTTCAAACTTTGCATATATAAAGATCAAGTCCATACATATCAAACAGTGCATTCACAGCTATCAATGTGTCCTGGGTTCGACACCAGGTGTCTCTGAAATCAGAAGTTGATCCGATTTTTAGGAATTATTTTGAAACCTTTCTCTATATTATAGAAACTTGAAATTCGGCATATAGATAGAGATTATAAATATCTTTCAAAAACATTTTTTAGATTTCCAAGATCGTCCTTGGTTCGAGTCCCGAGAGCCATTCACATTCGTAAAAATTATAACGTCTTTTGAGGCAGTTGTAACCAATATTTCAGCTTGAATTTTCACACATAGTTAGAGATGGTGATCTTCTATTTTGTTTCATAGTAGGTTTACCAGTAAGACCCGGGTTTGATGCCAGACGATAAATTTCAGCGAATTTTCAGAAATAATTAAATCTCTTTTTTTTTTTCTTTTGAGGACCGTCCCGATATAATGCCGATATGGAATTAGTGTTGTCGATCTGCTTGCAGTATGCAAGCAACATTTTACTCGTATATATATATATATATATATATATAGACGCTTCTCCGGATATACCTATATATAAGTTATATATATATATATATATATATATATAGGGGATCAAAAGTTTTACCATGTTCCACAAGTGCCACCGACTTGAAATTTTTACGACTTTATGGCCATGACGTGTAACCTCCAGAAAAAAGCCGACATTGAACCTCGGTGTCATGGGTTCGATTCCAGTAGGCCCCAAAGTCGTGATTTTGTCCATAAGGATACATGGTGGGGATTTTTGAAAATTTTTTTGAGGCACTTCCCGGAAAAGTAGAGAGTTGAAATTCGAGGGACCGCTAGATGCCGTGCATATCTAAAGGAAACCATAAAGACATCTACGAATATTATCCTTGGTTCGATGCTAGGTCGGGGCAAAAATCGGCCGTTTAAAATGCATTGTGGCGATTTTTAAGATTTTTTTTTGACCCTTTTCCGATATCATAGAAACTTGAAATTCCGTATAAGGTTAGATACCATAAAAGTATTTCATAAACAAATTTTACATATTCGCTGATGGTCCTTGGTTCGATCCCAGAGGGACATTTAAATTCTCAATGCATTTGTTACGGAGATAACGGAAACAAATTTTAGGTATTTGCCGACACGATATCGACTTTAAACTTTGCATATAAAAAGATCAAGTCCATACAAATCAAACAGTGCATTCACAGCTATCAATGTGTCCTGGGTTCGACACCAGGTGTCTCTGGAATCAGAAGTTGATCCGATTTTTAGGAATTATTTTGAAACCTTTCCCAATAATATAGAAACTTGAAATTCGGCATATAGATAGAGATCATAACTTAAATTCTGAAACATATTTTAGATTTCCAAGATCGTCCTTGGTTCGAATCCAGAGAGCCATTTAAATTCGTGAAAATTAGAACGTCTTTTGAGGCAGTTGTAGCCCATATTTCTGCTTGAATTTTCACACATAGTTAGAGATGGTGATCTTCTATTGTGCTGCTTAGTGAGTATCACCAGAAAGACCCGGGTTCGATGCCAGACGATGGAATTTCAGGGAATTTTAAGAAAAATTTCAATCTATTTTTTTCGTTTGATGGCCGTCCCGATATGATGCCGACATGAAAATAGTGTTGTCGATCTGCTTGCAGTATGCAAGCAACATTTTACTCGTATATATATATATATATATATATATATCTATTATATATAGACGCTTCTCCGGATATACTTATATATATATACACTGGGGATCAAAAGTCTAACCATGTTCCACAAGTGCCAAAGACTTGAAATTTTTACGACGTTATGGCCATGACGTGTAACCTACAGGAAAAAGCCGATATTGGACCTCGGTGCCATGGGTTCGATTCCAGAAGGCCCCAAAGTCGCGATTTTCCCCATAAGAATACATGGCGGGGATTTTCCAAAATTTTTTTAAGGCCCTTCCCGGAAAAGGAGAATATTGAAATTCGAGGGACCGCTAGAAGCCGTGCATATCCAACAAAAATCAGAAAGACATCTTCGAAATTTGCCCATGGTTCGATGCTAGGTCAGTGCAAAAATCGGCCGTTTAAAATGCATTGCGGCGATTTTTAAGATTTTTTTTGGATACTTTCCCGATAACATGGATTCTTGAAACTCGGCACGTAAATAGATATCATGAATATATATAATAATCAAATTTTAGATGTTTGCTGATGGTCCTTGGTTCGATCCCAGAGGGCCATTTGGACTTCTCAATGCATTTCTTACGGAGATAACGGAAACAAAATTAAGGTACTTCCCGGCATGCTATCGACATCAAACTTTGCATGATACAAAAGCCTGTCGTTACAAATCAAACTTTGCTTTCACAGCTTACAATATTTCCTGGCTTCGACACCAGGTGTCTCTGCAATCAGAAATTGATCCGATTTTTAGGAATTATTTTGAAACCTTTTCCAATAATATAGAAACTTGAAATTCGGAATATAGATAGATATCATATATAGGTTTCAGAAACAAATATAAGATTTCCAAGATCGTCCTTGGTTCGAATCCAGAGAGCAATTTACATTCGTGAAAATTAGAACGTCTTTTGAGGCAATTGTAGCCAATATTTCTGCTTGAATTTTCACACATAGTTAGAGATGGCGATCTTCTGTTGTGCTGCATACTAATTTTACCAGGAAGACTCGGGTTCGATGCCAGACTATGAAATTTCAGCGAATTTTAAGAAAAATTTCATTATTTTTTTTTTCGTTTTAGGACCGTCCCGATATGAAATTAGTATTGACGATCTGCTTGCAGTATGCAAGCTACATTTTACTCGTATATGAATGAATCCGGAGAAGCATCTATATATAATAGATATACACTGGGGATCAAAAGTCTAAGCATGTTCCACAAGTGCCACTGAATTGAAATTTTTGCGACATATTGGCCATATCGTGTAACCTCCAGAAAAAATCCGTTTTTGAACCTCAGTGTCATGGGTTCGATTCCAGAAGGCCCCAAAGTCCCGATTTTCTCCATAAGGATATATGGTGAAGATTTTCGAAAATTTTTTTGAGGCACTTATCGAAAAAGTAGAGAATTGAAATTCGAGGGATCGCTAGATGCCGTGTATATCTAAAGGAAACCACAAAGACATCTACAAATATTATCCTTGGTTCGATGCTAGGTCAGGGCAAATATTCTCCCGTTTAATTTACATTGCGATTTTTATGATTTTTTTTAATTACTTACAGATGACTTGGAAACTTGAAACTTGGCACGAGGATATATATCATAAATATATCTCATAATAAAATTTTAGAACTCGCTGATGGTCCTTGGTTCGATCCCAGAGGACCATTTACATCCTACAATGCATTTCTTATGGAGATTACGGAAGCAAATTTTAGGTACTTCCTGGCAAGTTGTTGACTTCAAACTTTGCATTAAATAAGATCAGGTCAAACCAAGTCATAATGTGTTTTCGTAGCTGCCAGTAGGTCCTGGGTTCGACACCAGGCGTCTCTACAATCAGTAATTGATTTAATTTTTAGGAACTATTTTGAACCCTTTCCCGATAATATAGAAACTTCAAATTCGGCATATAGATAGAGATCATAAATAACTTTCAGAAACATTTTTTAGATTTCCAAGATCGTCCTTGGTTCGATCCAGAGAGCCATTTAAATTCGTGAAAATTAGAACGTCTTTTGAGTCAGTTGTAGCCCATATTTCTGCTTGAATTTTCACACAGTTAGAGATGGTGATATTTTATTGTGTTTCATAGTAGGTTCACCAGTAAGACCCGGGTTCGATGCCAGACGATGGAATTCAGCGAATTTTAAGAAAAATTTCAATCCATTTTTTTCTTTTGATGGCCGTCCCGATATGATGCCGACATGAAAATAGTGTTGTTGATCTGCTTGCAGTATGCAAGCTACATTTTACTCGTATATATATATATATATATATATATATATATATATATATCTATTATATATAGATGCTTCTCCGGATTCATTCATATATATAGATAGGTATATAGATAGGTATATAGATAGATAGGATACAAATTCACAGCCTAAACCACAAGCGTGATTGAGTTCAAATTTTTACTGCGTATTGACCATAACAATTAACCGCCAGAAAAATTGTGATTTTGATCCTCAGTGTCATGGGTTCGATTCCAGAGGGCCCCAAAGTCCCGATTTTTCCCGTTTAAATGCATTGCTTTGATTTTCGAGAATTTTTAAAAATTATTGCCGGATAGGTAGGGACTTAAAACTCAAGGAGCCGATATATATGGTCATGATCTATCGAAAACATAAATGAGTTTTACTGAAAATATCCTGGGTTCGATGCTAGGTCGAGGCAAAAATCGGCCGTTTAAAATGCATTGTGGCGATTTTTAAGATTTTTTTTGGACCCTTTCCCGATGGCATGGAAACTTGAAATTCGGCATGGGTTTAGATATTTATAATATATTTAATAATCAAATTTTACATATTCGCTGATGGTCCTTGGTTCGATCCCAGAGAGCCATTTACATTCCTCAATGCATTTCTTATGGAGATAAAAGAAAAAAGTTTTAGGTACTTCCCGGCATGGTATCTACTTCAAACTTTGTATGAAATAAGATGAAGTCCTAATAAATCATTCTGTCTATTCACAGCTACCAATATGTCCTGGGTTCGACACCAGGCGTCTCTACAATCAGTCACTGATCCGATATTTAAGAATTAATTTAAACCCTTTCCCAATAATATTAAAACATGTAATTAGGCATATAGATAGAGGACATAGAGACCTTTTAAAATCATATTTTATATTTCCTAGATCGTCCTTGGTTCGAATCCAGAGAGCCATTTACATTATTGAAAAGAATGACGTCGTTTGAGGCAGTTGGAGCCAATATTTCTGCTTGAATTTTCACACATAGTAAGAGATGGTGATTTTCTGTTGTGCTGCATAGTAGGTTCACCAGGAAGGCCTTGGTTCGATGCCAGACGATTAATTTGCAGCGAATTTTAAGAATATTTTCAATCCTTTTTTTTTTCTTTGAAGGCCGTCCCGATATGATGCCGACATGAAATTAGTGTTGTCGATCTGCTTGCAGTATGCAAGCAACATTTTACTCGTATATATATATATATCTATTAAATATAGATGCTTCTCCGGATTCATTCAAGGATATAGATAGATAGATAGGATACTAATTCACAGCCTAAACTAGAAGCGTCATCGACTTGAAATTTTTACGACGTATTGGCCATAACGTATAACCACCAGAAAAATTGCGATTTTGAACCTCAGTGTCATGGGTTCGATTCCAGAGGGCCCCGAATTCGCGATTTTCCCCATAAGAATACATGGCGGGGATTTTCGAAATTTTTTTTTAGGCACTTCCCGGAAAAGGAGAGAGTTGAAATTCGAGGGATCGCTAGAAGCCGTGCATATCCAACGAAAATCAAAAAGACATCGCCGAATATGGTCCATGGTTCGATGCTAGGTCGGGGCAAAAATCGGCCGTTTAAAATGCATTGTGGCGAATTTGAAGATTTTTTTTGGATCCTTTCCCGATAACATGGATACTTGAAACTCGGCACGTGGATATATATGTTGAATATATTTCATACTTGAATTTTACATGTTCGCTGATGGTCCTTGGTTCGATCCCAGAGGGCCATTTGCACTTCTCAATGCATTTCTTACGGAGATAACGGAAACAAAATTTAGGTACTTCCCGGCATGTTATCGACTTCAAACTTTGCATATAGAAAGATCAAGTCCACACAAATAAAACAGTGCATTCACAGCTATCAATGTGTCCTGGGTTCGACACCAGGTGTCTCTGCAATCAGAAGTTGATTCGATTTTTAGGAATTATTTTGAAAACTTTCCCAATAATATATAAACTTAAAATTCGGCATATAGATAGAGATCATAGATTCATTTCATGAACATATTTTAGATTTCCTAGATAGTCCTTGGTTTGAATCCAGAGAGCCATTTACATTCGTGAGAGGTAGAACGTAGTTTGAGGCAGTTGTAACCAATATTTTTGGTTGAATTTTCACACACAGTCAGAGATGGTGATCTTCTATAGTGCTTGATAGTATGATCACCAGTATGACCCCGGTTCGATGCCAGACGATGAAATTGCAGCGAATTATAAGAATTTTTTCAATCCTTTTTTTTTCTTTTGATGACCGTCCCGATTGTTGCCGATATAAAATTAGTATTGCCGATCTGCTTGCAGTATGCAAGCTACATTTTACTCGTATATATATATATATATATATATATATATTGCGATTCTGAACCTCAGTGTCATGCGTTCAATTCCAGAGGGCCCCAAAGTCCCGATTTTTCCCATTTAAAAGCATTGCCTTGATTTTCGGTAATTATTATAATACTTCCCGGATAGGTAGCAAATCAAAACTCAAGGAGCCTATAAACATGGTCATGATCTATCGCAAACATAAATGACTTTCACGTAAAAAATACTATGTTCGATGCTAGGACGATGGAAAAATCTGCCGTTTAAATTACATTGAGGTAGTTTTTCATTATTGTTTTTGATGCACTTATCGAAATGATAAGAATTTCTCACTCTGCTAGAAGATGTAAATTTGCAATCCGTTTAAGAAAAAAATTATATAAGACCGTACTGCTCCTGGGTTCGATGACAGAGCACATTACAATTTCTTATATAAGGAACATATGTGAAAAGTAGGACGTTGTTTGAGGCAGTTGCAGCAAGTATTTCTGCTGGAATTATCACCCATAGTTATGAATAGTGATCTTCTATTGTGCTGCAATGGATGTATCGCCAGAAAGTCCCGTGTTTGATGCCGGGCGGTAAATATATCTCCCATATAAAACACCTATGGGTAGTTTTTCATTATTTTTTCATGCACTTATCGAATGGTTAGGAAGTTCTTGCTTAGATAGTAGATGTATATTTAGACTCGGTTTCAGAAAAAAATTTGATAAGGCTGTGCCTGGGTTCGATGCAGAGGACATCAGTATTTCTTACATAAAGAATATAAGGGAAAAGTAGGAAGTCGTTTGAGGCAGTTGCATCAGTTATTTTTAATTATCTTGAATTTTTATGCATACTCGTAGTTAGTGATAGCGATCTTCTGTTGTGATGCATAGTAAGTATCACGAGGAAGACACGGGTTTGATGCCGTATGAATTAATTACAGCGAATTTTAAGAATATTTTCAATCCTTTGTTTTTCCTTTGAGGACCCTCTCGATATGATGCCAACTTGAAATTTGTGTTAATGATATGCTTGCAGTATGTAAGCTACATTTTACTCGTATAGTAATATATGTGTGTGGCGAGGATGCCTAACGTCGATATTCAGTTGCTATTTTTTTATAAACAAAAACCCATTGAGTTAAACGGGCAGACACGTCTCCGCCATTTTTAATCAAAGAACGTGCTCTGAAATATATGTAAAAATCCGTTAATTAATTACCCATTGTGCTGGTATCCTCCTTATCGGTACAAATTTTTATTTCTCTAAATTGTTTGGCATCAAGTCGGCACAGGTTACCATAATCCAATCACAATAACATTTATTAGGTAAGTTTATAAGGCCAAACACAAAAAATTAGAGGGTATGCGTTCGAAAAAAATGACTGATTTTTT
This sequence comes from Sympetrum striolatum, assembly GCA_947579665.1. Taxonomy (NCBI): domain Eukaryota; kingdom Metazoa; phylum Arthropoda; class Insecta; order Odonata; family Libellulidae; genus Sympetrum; species Sympetrum striolatum. Next base: position 4,159,381 of record OX388352.1, read on the forward strand.
GGACACCCTACTAGTCATTCATTTGCTGATGACTGCAAATACCTCATGGCCTCCTCCAAAAACTTTTTTGTCTGACGGTGTTGTTTTTGAATTACCGGTCAGACTGGAGACTACAAAATGGATCGTCTTTGTTTAATTGCTCAGATGATTCACCAAAGATGAGACAAACTAAAATACATTAGATGTCATTGCTTCATGTTTTCCCGGAATTCGGTCCTCTACTCACATTGAATTCTCAAATGAGCAGAAGTGCAAAAAATCATTCATTATACTAATATATGCCATTATATTCATTACTAATACATATTTTAACTCCGTTTCCTCCTTGCGATAATGTGGCATTTCCCCAATAAACTAAAATTCTTAAATGCAGTTTATGCTTTAGATAGAATTTTACGAGGAATGATTGCCTAACCATTGAAAATTTCGATACACATGTAACTGATAGTGTCATATATCAATCACATTCGCTTGCATTTCTGAGACTTAAGTTCGCAAATGTATAATCCACCGAGTGCAGCAACCGAATCACTCCAATCCCAATGAGACGCAACATTCAACCTCTTATGTATGTGTTTCAGTGTCTTCCATCCGAAAAACAACTGATAGCCGAAATGCATCTGAAAAAATAACTGCGCTGAATCGCTCTCCACTCGCAATTCACTGTAAACACATATAAATCAATGTTTCGGAATTTCTCTATGGTTCTGTGACATCTTATAGAAATTTAAAATTTTTCTAAAGAATCATAATATATTCCGAGGAAGGCGTTCCATACTTATGAGCAACGCTGATATTTCAAAGAGCGCTGAGTAAATTGTAACCCGAGTTCTGATTCATCGAGCAAACGACGATCAGTTTAGACTAATATTTTTTCCAAGAATTCGGTAGAATTCACACTGAGCTAGGTAAAGCTTAGTAAAATAGTTGCGTGCTTTCATAGTGTCATGTTTGAAAGACCGAGGGAGACGTGATGATACATTCATCGACAGAAAATAATAAACATGCCATCTATCAGAACGGGAAGATAACAAACCGTCATCACTTCGTTTGTGTGAATTTGCTTCACAGGACTTTTGTGATATTAATGAATCAGACAGACGAGATTATTACTTTCTCCATATACGTAGTTTAGAGAAAATATTGTTTTCATGAAAAAAATCGACTTCGAGATTTCAACGGAAATACATGTTTTGGGGTGCTTATAACACGTTTTGACCATTTTCGGAATAATGTCTGTGTATATGTGTGTGTATGTATGTGTGTCTGTGCTTGTGGGCGCTCTAACGTAAAAACTATTAGTCGTATGAATACCAAACTTCATATATAGCACTGTGGTAGATGCTGTCAGAGTTGATTAGTTTTTGGAGTAAATCGGTAGACCCAAAGTCGAGCAAAGTCTTCGACGCAAATTTCAGTTTTTGCAAACTATCTCCATAAATATGATATTTAGGTATATTCTATTACTTATAAAAGTTTTAGAAAATGTAATTTTCTATAAATTTTGCATGAAACATTTTTTACCACCGGTTGATTAGGAGTTATTCATGAAATACTGATAAACCGGAAGTTGCTGATCATGTACTTTGTGGGCGCTCTGGGCGCTTTCATCTGAAGGCTAATTTCATCGTTTTTCATCGGACATGTCCCGAAAAATATTATTTATAATGTTTGTGACGTAAAAGATAATATGATATAAATTAATCACTTATCTTCCAAGTTTAAATTGAATATAGAGTTCGAAAATACTATCGTAGATAAATATTTACATCTTATATATGGAGAAAGTCATGTGCTGGCCACATCAGATTTTTTTTTAAATGTGTTTGATTCGGCTGGGAAAATAATGAAGACTCCAAATATGGCGCCTAAAGCACGTTCTCCGGATGAGTGAGGAATCCAAGACAGCGGACAACATATCGCATTTTAGGAAATTCTGATTTCGTTAAAAAAATTTAAACATCCGCGTGGTGAGGAAGTTCCAAAATATTGCGGTTTCGGCCATCATCAGGTGAAGTGAAAGTACACTGGTTTCATACCCTATACATCATTCGTGTGAAAGTAATAACAGACATGTATTTTGAGATGCGTCACTTTATTATTCAATGCGAGCGACAATGAGGTTCAGCTCCAAATAACGGAAATATCAAATAAAAATCTAGTTTTTGATTTGATTGTTTATAGATGGAATCTGTAGAAAATTCGTCAATCGATAAGGTAGTTGAATCCGTATATTCTCTACATCAGCCACAAAAGCCCTGGAATCAGGCATAGGTCGAGGACAGAGGTTATTTGCCTTTTGACAGGCTGCTTGCCCACAATGGCAAATATCTACCTAAATGCTGGGAAATAAATAAATATGAAAAGTTCTCTCCTAGTATTCGAAAAGGTATGGTCAACATAAATGCAATTGTCCATCATTATTATCTCTTACATATCCAGTTTCATATTTTTTCAGCCGTGAGAAAGGCAGAGACCAAAATAAATGAGAGCGAAATGTTTTCTCTATCCTGTACCAAGTTCTTGTTACCATATTCAGATGAATGAAATATATTAATTTTTCATTTGGTACAAGATAGAGTGAAAAGTGTCTTTCATTAAATTTGTCACAGTCTTGATCATTGGTGTGATGAAATGAAAGCTACTGAGGTATGAGTGGATAATTGCACTGACCAAGGTCTCTCCTTATGGACTGACAATAATAGAATCATTGTGCTTCACTTGTATGGATGTGTTACGCTTATAGCATTCTGGCTCAGTGAGTAAGGCGAGTGCAAACTCCTCATCCTGCCTAGTAAACCTCATTCCTCTTTGCAAGCTCTTAGTAGCTTATATCAGAACGGGTGATGCACCAACCGGCCTTCTGGCTGAATACTTTATAGTCAGATCTTATACCAAAATATTTATGTGCCTGTCCTTCATCGATAAGTTCGGTACGATCTGAGAGGGAAATTCAGCGATACCTTACCAGCAGTTGCGTCATTTAATACGAATGGAAAATAGAAAGGAAGTAAAGGATCTTTCACTAGAATAAGAATCGAATGATGGGTTTCTTACGATTCCGTACCCGAAGTCCCTCACTAAGAAAAAATCATCCACGAATAGACAGGATAACTACAAAGAGTACAAAATGAAGTGTAAACAAAGATTTTCGATCTATGGAACCACGTAGTTCGTATTCTATCGTAAATTTCAAGGGAATTCCAAGTCTTCAAGAATTCCAGTCGTTGTCAAACAGTCAGAGTTTTATCTGTGTAAGAATTCTGTTCTCGCGAAAGGGTCCACACGCGTACATTTGAAATTAGGAGTAACTCGAGCTTTAAATAAATGATAGATCGATCGGCTACTGAGTTTTCCGGCGATTCTAAAAAGAAAATGCCGGTATTAAGGTGGATTCATCGGTCGCAACTCGGAAACCTAGAAAAATTAAAAAAGACTTTCGCTACGACAAAATACAAACCAAACGACGATATCGCTTCACTAGAGAACTAAAAATAGGACCGTTCTCCTCGACTACAACTAGAGCCGAATCGATTTATCGCTTTTCCCCCAAATTAACGTCCATTCTGCAGAGACCGACCCCGTGGAAAGTCGAACGAAATGAGCGTCTATCTCGTCATTTGGCGACAAAATCGGCGCGAGGGAAAGAGCGATGGCGATCGACGCGCGTGCGAACGAGCGTACGTGCGCCATCGACGACGCGAAGAAATGAACCCGTCACGACCCAAATTATTTATTCTCGAGGAAAGAAAAGCCGTCGAGGAAGGCACTCCACTTAGAACGCGTGGCGCGATAATGCGCCAAAGGGAACGAGTGTTTTTCGGATCGTAGTAAAACGGCCGCGCCCTACCCCAATGGCAGCCATTGCGACCCACCCACCAGCGCCAGACGGCAATTATTGATGTAGCATCGTCCTTCACTTCTTCCAGCGCGTCCTTCCCCACCTCCCTTCGTCTTCCGAAGAGGCCTCCCTCCCCTCCTGCCGACGCCCTGAGACGCCACCATCGACCCGGCTAGGCAGCCGGACGCCCCAGACCTACCCCATTCCCTAGCAAGCACAGACGGCCATGGGCAGACACACGCCCCCTCCCTCTGAACCTCCTGCCCCACTATCCATCCAGCCGCTTTAAGAGCCCGAGGATGCGACCTTAAATGCAGCACGCGACTTATTTCCGTTTAGGACACGCGGATTAGGAAAAAAGCGGAAATTGTGCGAGGTTTAAGAATGGACGACCGATTCTGATATTAATCGTCGTGATGGATGCGGAAGCCATTTCAAACCCGTTTCTAATTATTCGGTACGCTTTCCGAGTATTCTAAAGTTGATATTCTCCCCGACCGAAGGCTAGGTTCCCACGACATTTGTCTTTCTCGAGTTATGTGTTTGGTAATCCCTGCGTTTCTTTACAAACGCCGTTACCGATAGGTTTCACTTCACGCGCTCTTGCATATCACGAATTTAGTATCCGGGCCGAGTTTTGTGTATTATTGCCGCCGTGAATCGGCTGGTGCGATTCTTAGGATGGACATTTTCCGCACGAAACGCATCTTCGCTTTCAATGAGGGAATTCCTGCGTGAATTTAAAACGATGCTATCCCACCTTCCCCTATGGAGATTCTCTATAATTTTCTCTTTTCGGAAGAGGTGCGATTGGCTTATTAACAAATTTGATTACCAACGGTAGGCTTCCCTCACTTTTCATTTTAGAGTCGCGTTTGACGCAGTGGGGAAATTGAAGCCATCTCATTGCAGCGCCGAAACCTTTCATTCGAGTTTTTGGCTCTTTCTCCGCACAATATTTCCCGTTACATTCTTCCATTTTCCTTCAAATTAATGGTTGACCGATTATAGAAATTAGAGAAAATGTTACGCGTGTGGAAGAAATTTAAAGAGGACAATTACCAGTTTAAAGTCAAAATTAATGATCTTAATTCGATGAAGGATTTCGAATCGCCTTGATGACTGATATGTAATATCATTAAAAAAATCTGAAAAAATGTTATATTAGCGCGGGTTTTGAACTGTTCGTCTTTCTACCCAACGCCTCGACGTGATCAGAAAAGATTCGACTCGTCAAACTGTTAATTATCTCCGTACTTAGAAATACGTTCTCAGCACCAACTGAGCTCATGTTTGAAGGATGGAAAATGAATGGCCAACTGCGCATTGATTTTACGATTCGAAATTTAGAAATCAGGTCAACTCCTATTTAAAGAGTGTTTTATTTTAAAAGTTTTCGACCGTGCACTAGCTCTTTTAGAGGAAAACATGGGAACCCTAGTCAATAGCCCACAAATGCTAAATCCATTGTTATAAGTATGTCCGAGATACGTGGTGGAATCAAGAGCCTAAATATTATGGAAATAAGTGAGACCTGAAATGAAAAGCATAAGTCGAAATAGCTTCTAATTGGATAGCAAGAAAGGGTACTGCTGCGAAGCTCTCAAATTTTCTGTAAGAAATGGAGGACAGCATTTACACAGATTGAAAATATTACGTGATTGCTATCGTGTTTATGATTGATTCCCCGTATGCTGTATATTGATTTGATCACATTGCGATAGTGTATTAATAGATTTTTTTATTAATTTTTATATCAATTTGGCTTAATTTGGGAAATTAAGAAGGATGTTCGTAAATTATATTTTTGAAAAAAATACAATTTCAAGAACCTGAACCTGTACCTTTTAATGGCGTTGGTGAATGTGTGAAGAAAAATTACTCCGTTTTTTATTTGCATCCATGAACATTTTAATGTGAACGCACTAGGTAATCTTTACGTACACCAGGTGATAGTAGAATTTGATTAATGTACAATGTAGAAACATTGAAAAACCGGGTCCATGAGGGATGAAGACGGAGGAAAATTTCCATTTGAAGGGCTTTACTCCTTCTGTGGAAATCGCAGTAAAACGCCAACAGATCTCTTTTATAATTGAGGGAAGATCTACGCAGAAATGTCGTGATAATATTGTTAGTTCACGAAAACATTGCAGAACTGAATACCATCAAGAGCTCAGAATTATCCAAATGAAATTTTGAGAGAATAAATCATTGAAAATGTAAACTGTCTTGCAAAACCGGGCCGGTTGCCCCACCTCCGGTTACGCGTGCTCGCTACGTAGCCATCAGGTTCGGCGAAGGTTACGAGTGACAACCGTTGCTCAAAGGAAATTCAGGCGCCGGTCACCAAACAAGAAGGCTACCTCTATTTCCGAACGTCCGATCACTTTCTCATACATTTTTTCCGCAAAAATTAGGCTCTTGGGCTGTTTCATCTTTCACTTGTTAGTGAAAGTTATCGGATGCAGCGTGCTACTTGAATTTGGCCACGTTTTCAACAAATTTTTAAAAATCTCCGCTAAATTTACACTTATATGGAGATGATCTTACATAATAATTACCGATGTGTATATGTTTATCCATCCGACGCCAGTAACTCCCATAAGAAAAGGAAGAAATTTTCGAACATTTTCATGCACTTCTCCACCTGATAGGATTATAAATTTTTTGAAGTCATTAAAGATTCAATGGAGCGATGCATATTGATATTTGTTTGTCCAAAGTATCCTTGGTTCGATTGTGGACAACTCGATTCGTCTCTTAAAAAACGTACGTAACGTTCATTTTGCTCGATTGCAGTCGATTTTTCTTTTGCAGAATTTAATCAGAAATAATGGTCGTACAAATCAAGATTAATACCAATAGAAAGTAAATGGAATAAAAGTTCTTATTTATGTATAATAGAATAACGTATTCGAGTCGAAATAGAGAGAATTCGAAAAAAAGGACGAAAATGTTGTGTAATTTTGTGGGTATAAACAATTCCCCAACGACAAAGGTGGTGGTTGAACTCAACTCTCATAAGAATGCATGGGAAATATAGGCTCATAAGAAACGTAGGGAGAGGAAGAGCCGACATTTTATGGAAATCAAACCATTACCTAACTTTCGAACGTATTTATAAGTAACAATCCAATATCCTTTCCAATTTAAAATTAATTCCTTCATTTTTCATGGGAGAATCCACTAGTCTTAATATAATAATCAGTGTCGTGTTTGCGTGTGTGTGTGTGTGTCTATCCGATGTCAGTAACATAACATAAGAAATGCATTGAAGTAAAAGTTGAAAATTAATTTATCTCTCTCCCCGATGAGATAGAAGTATTAAATTTGGGAATTCATAAAATATATCGATATTATTTCACCAAAGGTAAGGTTCGACTCTAAGGGGCTACAAACGCTATTACGCTAGGATTACATGTGACGTTCATTTTTTAGGGTATAACGAATAAAGAAAATTGAACATTATTGTTCTTATCGTCAGTTGTTTCCGGATCGAAATCGGGAGAACTTTGACTACAGTGATGCAATAATTGTTACAGTACGGGCATTGCCTATTCGAAGTAATTCAGTTTCTGATCTATGTTACAGTTAATTCATTTCATCATTTTGTTGGTCATTTAGTTTATCGTATCGTAGAAAAATTGTGAAGACGAAACAGTACGAAAAATTCGTCCTTGCACCAAACGGAGAAATGCACCGGTCGTTGGCATATATTCCGCTTCTTCAGAATAGTGCTCATTATTTCCAATAAAATTCGTCGTTAGAATCGGCTCACTCTTCGAACATTACTCTATAATAAGTTCCTTTGTCTATCTTCTGTGCTGGCATAAGAGTAATGCGTCATAGTGAATTTCCCATGATTCCGATTCGCAGCCTCGGAAGTCCACCGCAAAACCCCCGTTTTCTAAGTTTAAAAACCTGTAACTCAAAAACTATTTGAGATATCTTCTTCATTCCACCTTTACATCTAAATTTGATGTATTCTTTACATTTCTTTGCTTACTATACCCATGATTTCCCAAGGATACGTGATTTAGCTAGATACTGATATTTTCATGTTCAATCAGTGGTGCACCTTCAGTTTTCTAATTATTTATATTTTGTTTATATGTAATTGGATCAAATGATAGCACCGTTACAGGCTGTAGGCATATTTTACTTTACTGCAAAAGAATCATGATTCACGTTTAAATACTTCCAGAGAAATCGTCGTCAGAGTTTTGAATTCATGGAAAAAAACGTTGTAATATATACTTTAATTTTTTGTTGCTACAAAAAAACATTGTTGAGCAATACTAAAAATGTTGCCATAATACTTTTGTATGAAGACTACGATATTTTTTCAAGTCGATATATCCCTTATATTTCATGTAAAAAACTAAAAACTGTTCGCTAAACAGTTCGCTAACCTTTCACGTAACCGATGGATATACCAGGGGTTACAGAAATGGAAGAAAACTAGAGAAAAAGAAACTGGAGTGGTAAAGACTGAAACATGAAGGTGATTATAACTTTAGAATTGAATTAAAATCAATCTACTGGTATTCTTTTGGAGGACGAGGCATGATTTGGAAAGGTACTTGATCCTCTACAGCAATCAGAAATCAGAAAAATAGTTTGCATTCCAATTCGACCGTACCACGCAAGTGTCAAATATGGGCCGGTTTTGCAAATCGATTTTGCAATACCAGTCGATGTAATTATCGATCGAATTTCGATTAAAAACGTTTCGAATCGTTTTGCCATTCGTTTGAAATAAATATGGAATGACGAAAGATGTCCTTTGAAATAGAAAATCGCCATCGATTGCCTTTGGTGACAAGTGAACAATAAAAACTTGAGAACGATGATATAAATGTTTTACGCAATTATGGAACTAAAACAAGGATCACCGACCGAAATAACTTGCAAATACCAAATAATTCAGTACATTAATGTTAATTCCATTAAGCAGCACCCTTTTGAGAGATATTTACTGGCAGAATCGGCTCCGTCGGCTTTTCTATATCAGACTTATTTATTCAGAGAGCTAATCATAGTCATGGCGTTGTTGTGTAAACACCGTTAAATGATGGCGTCCACTGTGAATCGAATCTGAGAACGCATTTATTGAACGCGCTACCCATTTGGATATCCGGGGACCTCCTTAGTATATAGCTAATTCTTAAACGTATTCAGCCACAAAACACTGTATATGTAAATTATATCTTTTACTCTTCATTCTATCATTATCGAAAATTGGCATATTTTTCATTTGGTTTTCGATACAACATTGAGGAAAATGTATCTTTAATTTTATTTAGTCCAGGAATAATTCAACCCTTTGATAACGAAAATTCAGTGGAACCTCGCTTAACGAGTATAATTCGTTCCAGAATCTTACTCGTAATGCGAAACACTCGTTAAGCGAAACAATTTTTTCCATTGGAATCAATGTAAAATAGGATAATGCGTTCCATTCCGAAAAAATACTCAGAAAATTTATAATAATGTTATTTATTATTTATAATATATTCTTTTTTACTAGAAAGTTGTCTAGAGAGGTTTGTTTCTGCCTACGCTTCAAAATTTTGCGAAAATGAGACAGCATTATCGTTAAGTAAATTTGCAGCGCGCATAGCTACTGATTTATTAGGGTGATGCTTCTCAACGTACGATGTAACAGCTTCCCATGCCTTTAGCATCTCCCTTATTTCGTTGGAAGGTTTTTGCTCTGCTGAGGCTGTTATCTCCTCCTCCCCTGACGAAAAACTCTCCACAAATTCTTGCTGTGACACAGAATTCAGCTCCATAAGCTCTTCGCTGGTCAGTTCCTGGCTATGCTCTTGCACTAGCTCATCGATGTCGTTGCTATACACATCTAGCCCCATAATCTTGGCCAGAGACTCAATCTCGTCAACTACCGGCTCCGCAGGCACTTGCTTAAACTCCTCGGGGTTGTGTTCGACAACGCTGTCCGGCCATAGCTTCTTCCATGCAGAAATAAGGGTACTCTTGGTGACCCCCTCCCATGCCTTTTCGATCATCTTGAGGCAGGCAACGATGTGAAAGTGGTCTTTCCAAAACTCTCTGAGAGTGAGATTGGTTCCTTCAGTTACCTCAAAACAACGCACAAAGAGAGTTTTAGTGTAGAGCTTTTTAAAATTTGAGATGACCTGCTGATCCATTGGCTGCAGTAAAGGAGTGGTGTTAGGAGGAAGGAATTGGATCTTGATGACTTTAGATTCTTCAAGTAGGTCATCTTCTAGGCCTGGAGGATGTGCAGGAGTGTTGTCCATAACAAGCACGGCACGGAGTGGCAAATTCATCTCAAACATGTATTTTTTTACGGAAGGACCAAACACTTCATTGGTCCAATCTATAAAATGGTAACGTGTCACTCAAGCCTTGTTGTTGGACCTCCACATGACATTCAGCCTGCACTTCTGGACTTTATACTTCTTGAAGGCTCGTGGATTGTCCAAATGGTAAAACGAGCAGCGGTTTAATTTTCGAATCGCCACTTGCATTTGCACAAAACAACAACGTGAGACGGTCTTTCATTGGCTTATGGCCTGGCAATGCCTCCTCTTCTGCTGTTATATAACTTCGCTTCGGAATCTTTTTCCAAAAGAGACCCGTTTCATTACAATTAAAAACCTGCTGCGGCAGATTGCCCTCAGAATTCACAAGGTTCTTGAATACGCCGATGAAGTTCTCGGCCGCATTTATGTCTGAGCTTGCTGCTTCTCCGTTCCTCACAACGCTGTGGATGCAGGTTCTTCTCTTAAACTTTTCGAACCATCCACGGCTTGCCTTGAATACTTCTTCTTCGTCCGTTGATGATCTTGACGTCTTCTTAATGAGGTCGGCAAAAATTAGTTTCGCCTTCTCACAAATTAGGTTTTCGTTAATAGTGTCGCACTGCATTTGCTTCTCATTGATCCATATGAGAAGCAATCTTTCAACATCGTCGAGAATACGTAGTCTTTGCGTAGAAATTCTTGTGACCCACTTTGAGGCATCAATCTCCTTAATCTTATCCTTGTTTTTGAGGATAGTGCAAATAGTAGATGTGGACCGATTGTATGAACGTGCTAGGTAAGCCACGCTCACACCTCGATCCTGCTTCTCAATGATTTGACGTTTTACTTCTATCATCATCATCAATTGGTAGCTTCTCCTATCAGGAGGTAAGCTCTCATGGATCTCCACTCTTCTCTACGGCTTGTTTTCCTTTTCATTTCCTCATATTTGTTAATATCTATCCAGTTCTTTAAATTGTCCAACCATTCCATTCTTGGTTTCCCTCTTTTTCTCTTCCTTACTGTCCATCCTTCCAGTGCTGTCACGATTCTCTCCCCTGACGATCCCCTCAGCATATGTCCCGCGTATTTCAACTTCCTTCTTTTCACTTCATTCCATAGGCTATACCTACTTCCAATCTTTCTCCAAACCTCTTCATTAGTTATTCTGTCTGACCATTTATTTTTTAAAATTCTTCTGGCAAACCATGTGTACAATGCCTTTATTCTTTTTTCCATACTTTTTAAGATGGTCCATGTCTCGCACCCATACTTGAAAACCGGCCAAACATAACACCTCAACATTTTCAGTTTTAGTTTCATGTTTATCTCTCCTCTCATTTGGTCCTTGTATTTCCAAAAACTTTCCTTTGACATTCCAATTCTTGATTTTATTTCATTACCAATCGTCTGACATTAAACTTCCCAGTTATCTAAACTGTTGGACTTGTTTTATTGGTTTGTCATTTTTTATATTGCAGTCAATGTTGCTCTTTTTACTAGCCACCATCATTACTTTTGTTTTATTGGTATTAATTTTCAATCCAAATTTTGCTCCCACCTCATAAACTCTTTACATTGCTAACTCTAAATCCTCTTTTGAAGATGTCATGATTACTATATCATCTGCATACCTTATATTGTTAAAATTCCTTTCTCCTATACATATACCCTAAATTTCTTCTAATGCATGCCTATAACTTCTTCACTGTAAAGGTAAAATAAAAGTATGTTATTTAACCTTATTTCCTTTAGAATATTCATCGGGTGTATGATGATACGATATATCTGTCGTATGTATCATCATACACCCCTGTCTTACTCCACATTTTACGTCGAACTATTCTGTCAGTTCGGAATTTATTCTGAAATCAGCTTCCTGGTTTCTATACATTATTTGAATTATTTTTAGGCAGTTGTTATCTATTCTAATTTTATGTAACATTTGCATTAAAACTTTCTGGTTAACTTTGTCAAACGCCTTTTCGAAATCTATAAAACCTAAAAAGGTCTTTTTATTATCTTTTAGATTATTTTCCAAAATTTGCCTTAACTCCATTATAGCATCACGTGTTCCTTTCTTTTCTCTAAAACCATACTGATCATCTGATATTTTATCTTCAATTTCCTTCTTAATTCTCTTTAGAATTATCATTAGTAATCTTTTACATGTATGTGAAACCAAACTAATTGTTCTATATTTTTCACACACTATTGCATTGCATTATTTTACTTCTATAGTGATTTTTTCTCTTACTCCTTTCTTCTTGTGGCATTTTCTTTGGGAAAGAATATTTAAACTTTGCACTAAAAATATACAATAATTTGTCCGGATAAAACTTTCGTAAGCGACAGTAAGATGCTAGCTGAGCGAGCCCTGAATATAGACTGACAGCCGAGATGCCGGCAGAAACCTCCATGTGGCACCGCGATGTATCCTTGTCACTCGTTCTGCGAAGCATCGCTCGTTAAGCGAGTCACTTTGTTACATTTTGTTTAGCTCGTTATGCGAATCACTCGTTATGCGAGGTGCTCGTTAAGCGAGGTTTGACTGTACGCCCATCATAACGACGAAACTACTATAATTATTTTATCGACCACTTACTCTTTCTCAGCGTTTCCGCAAAAAAAACACCTGCACAATAGATGGTTAGAAACTGACTCGGTTGATATAGAGAGAGAATTCATCCTAACCCATGCCATCCAATTATCATCAAGTGATTAACTTGTACATAATGTGACTGGTTTGCAGTAAATCTGCTTTCTGTGCTGCTTCTGTGGAGCATATCTCTTATCCCGAAATTTTTCTGCAATGGAACACTTCGCAAACCTGGGAAGTTTAACGGAACACTTAGCTTATTTTTAGGTTAAGTAATTCTACTTGTAAAATTAAAAAATTCATTTAATTACAACATATTATTTATTTGGTGATTATTGTTAAATGTAAAATTATAATATTATGTTAAGAACTTAAAAAATATGAATAAATAAAGTATTTAATGATTTTTATTCTCCATTGAGACTCCAAATTGTAGTGGAACACCAATTCAGGTTCAGAGGAACACCAGTAATCCGCGGAACATAATTTGGGAAACCCTGCTCTAATCCAAGTTTCTCCATAATCTTACCAAAGTCTTAGGATACCATCCCACAGATATTACGAATGGGATGACCTGGATCTTTAATAATTTCAAGATATCTTATAATTGCCTCTTCGTATTTGTCTCTCTTTTCCATCTCCGCTCTTCGTATTTTATGAGAAAGTGGCGTACTTCTATCAATGATAATTGTGGTTTTGATGGCAATATTAATTAACAGTATGTCTGTTCTGTTGTGATTCATTGTTTTATCGGTCACAACTGGTCTATCCTAATAGAGGATTATCTTATTCCTTTCTAAAACACGAGCAGGCTGATACCTATAATTTGGAAGGAAATCCTTATCAAGGAGTTTGATTTTCATGCTCATCTGATGATGTGTGAGCTTTGCCACCTAGTTGTTTCTTCTTAGGTATGCTGCATCTGCTAGATTTGGACAACCAGCCATTATGAGTTCGATAGACTCCCCTGTTTTACCATATTCTCGATATCCATCTTTCAGGGCCAGCTTAAGGATATATGCTATTGGTAGTTTAAAGTTTTCATTACTCTATCTTGGACTGAGAAAACGAACCCCTCGGTTTCAGGATATAAGTATCTTTCTGTATCCACTGCAAATAGGCCTTTCTGTCGATATGAGGATTGTCTATCAGTGTTGGGAACTTTCTATTCAGATCCATACTTCCCCCACACGTTTTATCTTCTTCAATGCTTGGTTATTTACTGGTTCCTTCCTGCTGACTATTAAAGGGTGTGTATCCATCATAAGTTTGAACCACCATATTTATAAGTTCGTCAGAAGATGTTCTTAGTTTCTCTTTCATTTCAGAAACTTCGATGTTACACATTTTCTTCATGTTCAAGAGGCCTCTTCCACTTTCGCTGCTTAGTAAATTTAACCTCTAAAATTATAAACATTCTTGTTTTCCTGTCAATCTCAGACCAGTAGAGTTATAGCGACCGAAACCAAAAAGTTAGGCATCTTCCCCGACTTACCCTATATCATCATCATCATCAGCCATTTTCAATCCGACGTCGGATGTAGTCCTCCCCCAGTACTTTCCAATTTTTTCTGTCCTGAGCTTTTGTTGCCACGTTACACCTAAGTATTTGATGATGCCTCTATTCCACCTGTCCATTGGTTTTCTTCTTGGTCTCTTCACATCTCTTGGTATCCAGTTGAGAACTGCAGATGTCCAACGGTTGTCGTTTTTTCTCGCAACATGGCAGGCCCACCTCCATTTTAATGATCTTACCTTATCGATGATGTCTGTAACTCCAGTCATCATTCTCACCCAAGTAAGTGCTGCGTTTCCTGTCTCTTCTTGTGATTCCCAGCATACAGCTCTCCATGCTCCTTTGCGTTGTCTGAAGTCACTGGGTTATTGCAAAATTTAACACCCAAGTTTCACTACCACAGGTCAGGACAGGTCAGTTGTTGTGGCCGACGAAGATCGCTATGGTAGCGCTACGCTACCGCCACCTGAGCTGATTCAAGGAGGGGATTTTCATCAAGCCCTGGGGGCTTGATGAAAATGCCGAGTAACAAAACGAAAACTCTATTTCCAACAATATCCACTCCCAGCTACTCCACGTTCGTCTGTCACTCAGACCAAACCCCAACTGCCTTCCGCTGCCGCTTTTCCTCCAGCCTCTCTCCTGCCCCGTTATTTCGGTTATCCTGCCCTCGGAAAATCCCTGTCCACGCAAGTAAAGCACGATGATTCTATGACTAACACTTTTCTTGACATTCCGTAAGGAGAGACCTCGATTGCCCACTATAGGCCATGAAGAAAACGAAATCAATAACGATAATCTGAAAGAGATCATTGGTAGAATCAAAGGAGATGAAAATCTCATTATATTGGGTGACATGAATGCTGTTGTGTGAAAGTGAGAGGAGAAATATTTTTGCATATTCTTTACTTGTCTGTTGTACATATCTTCAATTGCAAGGCCACGGCCACCCTTATTTCTTGGCAATGTGAGACGTTCTATTGAGGAATTTGGATGTATTTAGCGTTTATTTTAAAAATTAGAAAAAATTCTCCGACATTGAAATGAGAAGTTCTCCAGGTAATGAATTCCATTCCCTTATACCGTTCATTTTTGGGCTGAGCTACTGTTGCCTCTTATCTTTGAAGTCCTCTTAAGCTCTCTCTTGAACTTCTCAGGAGGTGCTTCAACGAGGCAACATTAACAACGATGTTATAATAGGTACAGCTTTTGTGATATGTATTGAGTGTAGTTTTGTTTTAAGGATCATTCCTATTCTATGTTATATTTAACTTCCAAATCATTATTATTTCTTCTGTTGTTTATATTTGGATTCTGCCTGAATCCCAGGTACTTGTAGTACTGATCTTTCTCCAAAGTATTTATCTCCTGTTTTTCGTCTGAAGCTGCCTACAATGAACCATTTTCCTATTTCTATTTTTACTATATTGCAATTATCTATTCCGAATTTCATTGAATTCTATTTACACGATTGGAATCAGATTTAGTTGTTAATTTTGGATATCCTTAATCCACTCATCACCATGGTGGTAGTATTTTGGTATTGACCAAAGATCCCTCCAATCCTCAGCAAATTCTTCTGCATCAGGTTTTTTGAATACCTTGGAATCTGCATTATTCATTTCCAGTTATTTGAGAAACTTTTTCTGTTAACCATAAAATCTCTATTTTGTTCTTTACGTTTTACCAGCCCTATATATCTTTTTAATCTTTCTCCTTTAACCATGGCTATTTGGCGAAAAGTGTCTTTTCAAATCTTGGAGTCATTGCCTGTCATTGTAACCATCATAATCTACGTTTGCTCAATTACAAGTATTGGAAATTTTGCCCATAATCGTTTTAGTCGTTGCCATTAAGGAATGCATATCCGCCTTTGCTCTAAAATACCTTCCCCAATCAAGTTTGGGTGCTCTGTTGCATTTGATCTCTGATTCTCAGTCTTTTTGTCAATTCAATTCTATTGCAATATTAGTACCACAATATAAGGCCAGATAGAGTTACTCTAAATAACAGATTTGAATTAAATACAGCTTAAGGATGAAAATCAATTTAATGTTAATTAGGTTTAAAAAGATGATTGCTATCTATCTACAGACTTTATTTTCTGTCTCTCGAGCATTCCGTGGCGTATGATATATTTGTAGCGTATTGGGTGAAATATCGCTCACAAATGCTTGCATACGATGCGTTAGTAGAATAGTTATACATCATGTATGTGGGAATCTGAAGAATTTTTTTATAAAATCCGGAAACTATGAAAGGAATCCAAGCTACCAATTCTAATATAAGGAGCATTGAGACTGAGCAACTAAAAAAAATTATCTACGACAGTATTTTCGAACTCTAGAATCAATCGAAACTTGGAAGATATATACAAATACATTTTTTGTAGATAACTGTATATACCAAAATATCCGAGTAATGGAGGAATTCTGCAAAAACGGAAACGAGCTTCGAAAAATAAAGCTCGACTTCCTGTTAACCGATTTATTCCAAAAACTAATCACCTCTAACGACATCAACCAAAGTGCTATGTATGAAATTTGGTGTTGATAATACAAATAGTTTTCATGTTACAGCGTCCACAAAGTACATGATCCGCAACTTCCGGTTTATCAGTATTTCACAAATAACTCCTAAACAATCAGTGATACAAAAATATGTTTCATACAAAGGTTATAGTAAATTAAATTTTATAAAACTTTTATAAGTAATAGTATATACCTAAATATCATATCCATGAAGATATTTTGCAAAAACGGAAATTTGCTTGGAAGAATAAAGCTCAACTTCCGGTAAACCGATTGACTCCAAAATCTAATCAACTCTGACAGCACCCACCATAGTGCTATATATGAAGTTTGGTATTGATACTACCGATAGTTTTTAATTAAGAGCGCCCACAATCACACACACACGTACACACATACACATACAGATATCTTTCTGAAAATTATCAGAACGTGTTCTAGGGACCCTAAAACGTAATTCCGTTAAAATCTCGAAGTCGTTTTTTTCATGAAAACAATACTTTCTCTATACTACATATATGGAGAAAGTAAAAATGTATTTCTAAACTCATAAATTCAGTTCAATCAATTTATTTTTGTTGGGCCCTGAAGTATTATTCTGTTCTCCTTAGCTTGATCTAATATTTTACATACCGTTAATGAAATTAGTATACCTTTCACCCTTTGCGAAGCGCTTAGTACAAACATTTTTGGATTCTCGCAATATTAAAACACGATGATGAAGCATCGATATAGATTCGAACATCCGAATAAACCATTTCCAAGTACAATCGAGTGAATTCATTCGAATAAAAACCATTGTAGGTTTAAAACAATCGAATAATTATTAGATTGAATTTTTTCAATCGATTCTCTGATCTGTAGGTTTATTCGACGAAAAGAAGCAATCGAATCATTCGATTGTTTTCATACGGTTGTATTGAGATGAACCGTGCACGAATGGCAATAGCTCGACCGTTGTTATCTACGTCTTTAAGTATTATCGACTTTATACTATATGTATGCATTGAACAGGTTCTTATTATATATAAAAATTGTACATCATTGAACTGTACAATTGTGAAATTTTGTCTTCATTTTTCATATACTTACTGTTGTTGTAAATAAAATTCTCTCTTCTTCATCGTAGTAATAAAAATATTTTCTCACCTGTTTCCTATCCCTATTTTGTGTTAATTTCTACGTTTCTTGTAATATTGACAATAAATTGGATGTATGGTATTTATTCTCCAAAATATGAATTCCCAGATCTGTGTATTATTGTTTTGTACAGTTGTGAATTTATCAAAATCTTTCATTTTTATTATTTTATGTTCTTATGTAAATGGATAAACTTATTTAAATGTTAGCTTGACTATGCTTATTAATTTATCCCACATATGTATTTGGGTCATTCCATGCCAATTCGACAAGGAAATCGGCAAAATTGACCCTTGAGGAGACCGATTTTGACCAAATTTGGCAAATCGCTTTGATTTGATAAAAAATGAAAACCCTCGAGCCGTTTTGTATACTACAAAATTGTTTAAAAATTAAAACTTTACGAAAGTGCCTTTGCATATTAGGCCATATCTCCAGTTATATAGAAGTTAAAAATACAAACTATGGCTTTGCTCAAAGGTCTAACGTTATTAAAGACGAATATAGGATTTTTTATAAAATTTAAACAATTTAATCAGGTTTAAAAAAATTTAAATATTCAAATAGATTTTTGACGATGTGCCTATTTCTTCAATTTTTCTCATATATTTATATGTTGTGCATATAACCCGCCTCTACAATTAAAAAAAAGTCGGTGAGGGTTATATTTCATTTAAGAAAGAAAACAAATTTTGAGTACGGGCGTGACGCGCGCCGAACTTCTGGTAGTCTTGTTCCTCAGATCTCAGCACGCTTATTCTTCCATCCACTTTTCACCAATTTTTACTCTTTACCGACCTTTTAATTCTCTTTACCCTTGCCATTCGCGATTTGCATCCCACTGAAGTAATCGCCGCTTTAGTATCCAGGATAAGCGACAGCATTTTTCTGAGGCGACAATAGGCCCACCAGTGCCGCGGCCTCCGCGGCCTCCACTGCTACTTTTCTCTCGTCCCCAATCCCTTTTTCCACGCATATCTTTTATTATATTCTCAGAAAACTCGCTTTTCAAGTAAAGTGCTCAGTGAACATCTTGCCCCCGCTTTTTCACATGTTATTCATATTAGAGGTTAAAAATCTCCAATAGCCACCTTTGACGGCGATCCTCTTCTCATCCACCGATGTTCGGAGAAAACAAGGGAAAACTCCGCATTTTTAATTTAGCCTCCAATTCTTTAACAGCCGTTTGCCGAATTTTCTTTCTTTACATATTACTCATAAAGAAATAACGGGAAATGCGAAGAGTCACCCATCGGATTTTTTTCTCTCACGACGATGATATCTGTAAGGAATGATTCAGTTTTCGTGTGTCCTCTATCAGTGACGTTTCAATAATCTACGTGGGTTCATTATTTGAGTGCGTTTATTTAAGTGCGAGTATTCATACTATGGCCTGTTACCGTTGATAATGAATCACTCCATTAGTGAGACTTTAAAACAGAAATGTTCGAGAGATAAAGTGTGTTTTTCGCAGCTGTTCTACCAGTGAAATGAAATAAATCTAACAGAGGAGTGGTGTGGATTCAGCAATCAATTTTTGCAGCCTTTGTCATAAGGATTAATTAAATTTTTAGGAGATTCGTCAAAATATTGCTGCTTTACTTGAATCTACACAGGATCATTAGTTTCCATAATTTGTGGACAATCACAAGCGAGTTCCACAACTCCTTTCATGAAACAGTGGCTGTTGTTGTAGAGAGAAGGAAATTCTGTGTACAATGCAAAGTGGGTGTGAAAGTCAACGTGGCAGAAAATATAGCTGAGTGAAGTGTCCAGGTTGCTCTCAAAATAAGCTGGAAAATCAGCCAGAGCGCCCAACCAAAGACGACCTCCAGGCAGTGGCGGATCCAGGGGGGGGGAAGGGGAAATTCCCCCCCAAATCCAAGAGAATATATTTTCCGAGGGCAATAATTTAATAATTATAAACCGAGCGTCGTCTATAGATGACGTATGACGGTTGTCGAAGTAATGTTGCCGCATGCTCTTGGTGTCCCTTTTACGAGGCCACTCTGTGCTGCTTCCGAGTCGCGCCACTTATAGCTGAACATTGTTTCAAATGGAGGAGTTCACACAAGTAGCGGGCACAAAATCAGACGCGCCACTGGACGCGGCCGTAGTCGCCATTCAGTCGCATGCGGTGGCGATGCCGACCGTGAGACAACATTGTAACGCCTAGTTGTAAGGAAGAAACTGACAATGTTTGAAATCGGCTACTGCTTTGCACTCGAAGTTCTACTTTGTCTACTCCTATTCTCCCTCGAACGACTGAAGCTAAAGTTCATTTTAGTGTCGCATCAGACAGCTGAAAGTACGCGTCTCTTTTTTCCGACGAACTGGCAATTACAGTTAATTTTGCAAGGTAAGTTTTAATTAATAGCCAGTTAACTGTCATAAATATTTTCGTCATAGATTTTCTTTCGTAGTAATTTTTAGGTGTTTACTTGGACGGGGGTCGGACTCTACCCATGATGTCAGTGAAAAATAACATCCCTTATTATTATTTACAATATTATTATTTTCGGGAGGTTCACTTTAGACTGTACCCCTAAAATTTGAGGGGGGGTGAACCTCTTGACCCCCCACTCGCTATGGGCATTCCCGGAAGTTTCCTTCCCCCCCAAACTTTACGCCTGGATCTGCCCCTGCTACCAGGGTAAGCTTAGGCTTACCCTGGTAGGTTAGGAATGGGTTAAGTTTTCATTTCTTTTTACGATTATATTCATATCGACGATTAATTTTCATACGAGTTCAGTCTTGATTTATTGATAAAAAAACAGTTCTACTTATATTCTCGCCCAATCTAGCCGTTGTATCAATGTGATTACTGTCCTCCTACCATTACTATAAAATTGCAATAGGTGGGGAAGTAATATTGTTTATTTTCCTGTTTCAACAAATTTCTTAATTTTACAAAGTCATTGATAACGTTATCGATAGAGCATTACGAAAGTTCGTTTACTTGTAGCCCTCAAAAGATACTTTATATTTTCTTCTAATGCACCGTTAATGCTCATAATTGTCCTTCGTTTATTTAAAAATGTTTCGTAAACCTTAGGTTTCAATATATTTTTTTCCGTTCAATTCTATTCATATTTCAATCAGTGCCAAAAGTATAACTTTTTGACAGTGATGTATGCAGTAGATATTTGAAATGACTGTAATTTGTCAATGAAACACTCAAAATAAGAGTTATTAATACAATTTGTGTAATATTTTGTACTGTTTAAAAAATTTCAGTGAGCATATCTTTCCTAGCCATTCACTACGCAACTCTGCTTACGAGCGACTGATTCCAATTCTGTATCAAAGTAATTAAATCTTTGAGGAATTTGTCTATAATATTCTCAAGAGAAGAGAATTGAAAACTCATAACACATTTGCAATGGTATTTTGTTCGTGAAATACTCCTCAGTGCGTATACATCATTTTAAGTCATGCACTGCGTAGCGGCGACTACGAGCTACGGATCACATTTCTGTATCAAAGTAATTAAATATTTGAGGAATTTGTCTAAAATATCCTCGAAATAAGAGAATTGAATACTCATAACACATTTGGCATGTTATTTTTTTCTTGAAATACTCCTCAGTGCGTATATATCATTTTAAGTCATGCACTGCATAGCGGCGACTACGAGCGACGGATCCCATTTCAATGGGATCAGTCGCCGGTCGCCGGTGTACGCTCGAATCAAGTCGCCCATAGTCGCCTGCAGTGGAAGACGCTCCGTTACTTTCTGTGTATTGGGATTAGTCGCCCGTATACGGCCGTATACGCGTCGCTCGTAGTCGCTTCCAAAGGAAGACCGGCCTTATGGTGCAGCAAGACCATAATCCAGTGCGACATTAGCAATTGCATATCAGGGTTCTCAGTCAGAGTCATCTGCTAGTTCCACGAAAGAGAGTGGGACTGATGAAACCAATGGGAGTCATTACACTTCGAAAAAAGTAAATCGCTTGGGCAAACTGAACGAGACGCTACAATTCCTCGATCAAACACCTATTTTAACCAAAAAATTTCACATATCAAGGTAATATCTGGCGAGGAAATTGAAAAGAGCTACCACTGCTGTGACATTATCTCTACAGACGGTGATTGGTGAGGAGGTGAATATTCTGGAAGATATTCCTTCATTGGAAGAACAGGAAGTCCACTTCTACCAAGCTGGCAAGGAAATGATTATGCAGCTGATGGATTGAAGTTCGCCTACGCCAAAAAATAGTGAAAAAATTTTGCCTTGGCTAAATCTTTGAGTGTTTCGAAGTTAAAGAGGGAGTTTCAAGGGTGGACATGTTTGGTCAGAAATATGAAGAAATGCGTATCTGAGCAAGGAATTCTTTGTTCTGCTAACGCACGACGAAGCAAATCTCTCTCGGAAGAAACTGAGCTGAAAGTAATCGAGCTCCACCGTGAACCAGACATAAGTAAGGAATTGGTGGGTAAAAAAGAGTGTAAAAGAGGGAACTTTGTGCGTAGCAAAGTAATAAAGGCTAATCCTTTGTGATTTGAGGAAAGCCTATGAAGCCTTTAAACAAAAAAATGCTAATATACAGATTGGACTCACCAAATTTGCGGATTTAAAGTCTCCTGAGCGTGTTGACTGGTGCACCTGGCACACACACCATAGGGTCATTTCATGCCAAGTTGTCTCATTTCAGAGAAGTGCCCCCTCGGCCATCACGGATTTCAATGAAATTTTGTACGAACATTCACACATATCCCTTATGAACATCTGCAAAGTTTTACTTTCGCCGATGGTATGCTTTCTGAGATTTAGTAGTTTGTTTGACCCCGTGCCGCAGCCTTCTTCAGTATTACTGTGAGATTTCGGCAACTTTGATGCATAATATGTCAGGGAAACATTTTATGAAGCCTGCCATGAAGAGCAGTATGGAGATCAAGACAAGAATAGCTATGGCAAAGGAAGCCTTCTATAAGAAGAGAAATGTGCTCTGCAGTAGTATTAATCTAGAACTGAGAAAGAGATTGGTGAAACGTTATGTATGGAGCGTTATGTTATATGGATGCGAAACACGGACCTTGGGAAGAAAAGAGAAGGATAGGATTGATGCTTTTGAAATGTGGGTGTGGAGGAAGATGGAGAGAATAAGATGGGTGGATAGAATAAGTAATGATGAAGTGCTTAGAAGAGTTGGGGAGAAAAGAACATTACTCCGCACAATACGGAAAAGAAAAGGAAGCTGGATTGGACATGTTGTAAGAGGGAAGGGGATTCTAACTACAGCCATTGAAGGAACGGTGGAAGGAGAAAAGAGAAGAAGAAAGCTAAAGTTAATAGATGAAGTGAAGATAGGATTATACAAGAAGACCAAAGAAGAGGCCCGGGACCGGATCAAGTGGAAACAGTTGTGGTGTGAGGGACCTGCCGACAGGCAGAACACCAGAAGATGACGATGCCATTAAAATAAAAGATTCAATAATCTAGAGTCTATTCTTAGCAAAGAGGATAATTTTTTTAAATCTACTTGTATATTCCCTGTTAATAATTAACGGGCGCTTCAGCTAGTTAACACATATGAATAAACATAACAATAATATTAAGAATAGCAAGAAAATCTTTAAAATATATAGAATGATAGAATACAGAATAATTTAAAATAGAACAGAATAACTAGAGAAAATATAATTTTACAGTATAAATTAAAACGAATCTACACATAGGACAGTGTACATATCAATACAATTCATCACAATTATCAGGACATATAATTCATATGCCATGATCCGAGTTGTAAAAGAAAAATATATAAATGTAGTAAATAATTTATGTAAAACAATTGAAGGAGTACACCGAAGTTTTAAATAAATAGTTCTTCATTACAAGAATAATTTTCATTCTTATTCATCGCTTAGAAGATTTGTATAGCAAAAATATTTGAATCCGATCTTGTCAAAATGTTGTACGATAGAGCTACGAAAGCTGTAATTGATAAGGCTAGGGTGAATTTGCTGGGGTTGGGATGAGTTGGGTGGGATTTTATATAATTTGAATTTAAAATTGTGTACCACACCGTCAGTTGACGTATCTAACTCAACCCCAACCAACGAAATCCAACCCACGCAACCCCGCCAATGTGTCTTTTGGATTAGTACTTTTGCCATGTGTCACAGACTGGATGAGTAATACGACGAAGACAATAAACTGTTGATCGCTTTAATAGTTTATAGCTTTTGAAATTGTATACCACACGGTCACTATGTTGGTTGTCTTCCTGCTGTTACGGTAAAGATGATGGATGGATCCGAACGGGGATAAGGGATTATGAGGATCCTGGTGAGCGACCCTTGGGTACCTGCGAGATGCACCAGAAAACGACCTTTAACCGGATCATGTTCATTTCTTTATTTTTTTACAGTAATGAAATTCCTGGAAGAGGTATAACTTTATTAATTACAATATTTACAGCACGAATTCTTTTACTTATCAATGAAGTTTGGAAATTGTCTTCCCGTAAACTAGGAGTTTTATTTACTCCACCAGATTTCTAAGCGAATTCTCCCATAAGAATTACAGATTGGTCGGCTTAAGAATTATATTTTAAGATAGATAGGAAATTGTTACCCGGTATAAAGATAAAGTACTTGGTAAGATAAGCACTGGATTTATTCGAAAGCGACACGGGGGTCGATGCTTAGGCTCAATGCTCCATATATAAGAATACGTACCTTGGATTCCTTTCATAGTTTCCGGATTTTATTCGAAAATTCTTCATGTTCTCACATCCATGATTTAGAACTATTCTACTAACATATCGCATACGCAGTACGCAACACGTGGGCCCTGGAACGAATCAGAGAAGAGAATAAGAGGGACCAATAACGACGCCGGCAGGACAGTCTGCGAAACTTTCGTCTGTGAGGCGAAGTTCATCGTGGTGAAACCCGGAGCATGCAACACTCAAGCAAGATACTTTTGAGATTATGAGAATTGAAGAACTGAACCCAGGATTTGAAACGCCCAGCCGACCTCTTGGTATAGTAGTAAAGTCTTTTTTGGTACCAGTGGTCAGCATCCTCAACCTATCCCACCTCCACCTTTGGTAGCCCTTCCCCTATTTTCAAGCAGCGAATCTTTTCTATGCACAGTAGTGTTGCCAAATCTCTCAATTAGCATATTCCTTAATCAATTATGGCGTACGCATGGTATATTTTGAAGAAAAATAAGAGAACGATTAGCGGAAGCTGGCAACCTCGAGAAAGTGAAGGTCGTATCTTGGAGTTGACGGGGTAAGGATTTCAAGGGAAGGGGTATACTCCTCCGAGGAGGAGATGCGCGAACATTTCCGTGCATGCTCTTTATTACCCAGTACTATAGCATTCTTCGCACGTTTATGCGCTTTGTTTACTTTACCTGCTCACCACAATAAGGAAGCAGCCCTTAAGGAGGTAATATGTTGTTGATATACTTGAAAATTTGGTAATTGTAGATTTGGTTAATGTATAATTAATATACCTGTAATGAGTTATGCCTGTTCATAAATTTTCAATTCTGAAATAAGTATCTCTCTTACATTTCTTTCCTACTTGAAAAAAGGAATCCTTTTTTCTTTCGCGAACGAGCATCAACAAAGTGTGCTTCTGCGACCAATTATCAGATCTCGCTCGTTTTAGCCATTCTCACTAATTACTAACTTAATAATTTACTCTAACAAATGACCGTTTTGCCACAGTATTTATGAAAGAACAACTAAATAATGAATACAAGTACAAGTGTGTTTTTACCTTTGTAAGTTGAATAGAAACCGAATTAAACAAAATGAAATAAACCTTTAAACAACCCTGATCTCAAGGTAACTAGTAGTTCTAGATAACAACTAATTAAAACAATGAATATAATAAATTCCCCTGGACGCTATGGACCATGTTAGTCGGCCATGATCCGACGTCTCTGAATACGGACTAGGTAGTCCGGACCTTAATCCGTATTAATTTAGTCCAGACTAACGGCTTTCTCTCTTCCATAAGAGACTACCAAGTAGTGGAAAGAATTTGTTGGCCCAGAAGAGGTGACTGATGCAAAAAAGGATAACGGGGGGCAGTAAGGTAGGGAGTGGTAGATGAGGATATGGGTTGGTGGATGAGAAACTCCGCCGATGGCACACAGATTGAAACAAGAAGGAATTGGATGTGAGATAAGGAACTTAGTAAAGGACTCGAGCCATAATTTCTATAAAGGATCGTTTTAATTTAACACGAATCGATTAATTTAATTTTATTTTCAACAAATAATAACTTTCCTTAACTTAACTTTTTATATTTAGATATACATATATTATCTCTTAACGGTTAGTTATAATGTTCTGGCCGGGTAGCTTAGATGGTTAAGGCAGCCTCCCGGATAGAGGAATATCCTGGGTTCGATCCCCGGCCCCGTCAGACTTCAAGTCCGTGTTTCCTTGGAATTTTTCTGGGTGCATGCTCTTATGTGCAAATTCACCTCAAACCTTTCCTTGCAAGTAAATATCTGTTAATCTCTTGAGCAACTTTATCTTTATATATTTTCTCGGAGAAATCGGAATTACGAGAAAGAAGGAAAAACTTTGGACTGAGGTGAGAAGCACCACGGAACGGAACGCAGTCTTCAAAGAAACACATAGGAAATGTGTAAGTATCGGAAAATATATTAAGTAAAATGAAGTTAATTATAGGTATAAGGGATATTTGAGTGGAAACAAAATAGTAAACGGATATGTTTGTAGGAGGAAAATGAAATCATCATACCTCAAATAAACGTTTAAAGCGTTAGGCAGCTAACGAACAATGCAGTTTTTGAAGTCTGCAAGGAACGAAGAAAAACAGTTTGAAAACTACTGGCCAGGAACGGATTTGCCATTTGGTGCAAGATGGGGTCTCGCCGTTAAGGAAACCCAAAAGAAAACGTTTAGTTGTTATTTCAGATAAATAATCTCCAGTTGGGGCCTCTTTGCAAAAAGGGCCCTTGTGAATAATCTAGAAAAGATGCGTATGTAGAAAAGGTTGCACAAGTAGAAACAAATTTAGAAAAGATAGCATACGTAGCATTAAGGTCGGACTACGTACGAAGAATCGTAATTCGAGTAAATTACTTCCAAGTGATTTCTCATTCTTTTCAATCTTAAGTGTTTACTCAAATAAAGAGACTCTTCTTCAACGGAACAAAACGCATGATATACTACTTAAAAGATCCATACGAAGCTTTTCATCGAATTTGGAGACTATATTGAAGGCAAAGTTTCAACAAGTAATTTTTTAAGTCAATATGTACACCCTTAACCGCGAGCGAAAACAATTCGATGCGTAACACCACATTTTGTTTAGTTTACCTAAAATATAGTTGTTTATATAGCTATAGAATAGTTTGTAGACTGTACGGTAATACAGAACATACAGAGACATCTATTGTGGAGCAGTTTAAAAATAATCTTTCTGGAGATTTGATCTTCCAACTCATATCATTAAATTTAAAAAACCTTCATCGAAAACTTCTCCATTATAAGGTTTGATGAATGGAAAATCGTACATTCGGATGTTCGAATACCTTGATGAGAAATTTTGCTCGAACCATATTCCCCGAATTACATGCATAATAAAAGAACAAAAATTGGCAGAAATAACCGGCAATTACACTATTTATACAAAAGAAAGTTTTATGAATCAAGAAACTACCATTTGCTTGCATAAATTCTTCCTCTCTTCATCAGGATATTTCCAATGAATTCTATATCGAAGCAAATACTGTACATGATACCTTGTTCGTATTGATTGAGGCGAAGTTTCATGAAAGCAAGAGTAGAGACAATGAAGTTAGAAGAATTGAGTGCTACCATCTGTTGTACAGAGAGAAAACTAATTCGAGTAGAGCAGGTGGGAAAATTTGAAATTTTACTGGATGATCGCAGAGAAAATGAGTTTTGCTGTCTATTTCGAATACTTGAACGGATATGAGAACAAAATATCAGGAATTTTTAGAGAATTTGAGTAGAACAAAAAGTTGGTGAAAGTATTCTGAGAAAAGGAGTCATTAAAGGAAACATGTTAATAATTACTGCTGGGAAGACCAAGAGTGGAGAGATACACCGTTTATATTCTTAAAAGCTGTTTCTACGTTCTCTTGCAATTTAAGAAGTTTGCAAGAAATTCGTAGATTGCGTTTCACTCACTGCCACAGTCCATTGCCTCATCGGGACGGATAGGTGTCAACGGACGTTGCGTTGGAGGCGCTCTATAGCCGAGGACTCTACAGCTAGAGGGCAGTGGCCAAGGATCAACCAAGTGAAGAAAGCTTCCACAAAACCTCCAGACAAATAGTGATAACGGCATTCACCAATCTGGAGGCATTGGATTCTGGATTCTTAAATAGAAATTCATCCGGATGTAAAAGCATCACCGGAAATCACACGAAAATCCGGGAGGTGGTGGCATTAAAGAGGTCCATCATGAGGAAAAAACTATTTCGTGGCCAACAACTGCCGCAGCTGTAAGAGCGAAGAACGACTGCTGCAACTACTGAATGCAGAAGAGAAGATAAGGCTGTTTCTCAGCAGAGTCAAGAAAATCAGAAGATCCACTGACACTGAAGGAAGGCCATTTATGTGTATGTAATATCACAGGGATACAAATGATGAAAGACTTGAAGGTGTTGAGTTCTTAATCAACAAGAGATGAAAAGATGATGTGGAAAAAATCGAAGGTATGTCTGACATCTTTCGCAAACTCATACTCAAGATAAATGAGCTTTACTCATTTTACTTTGTCAATACAAGTGATCCTAGTCCACGCACCAACAGCGGCAAGCAGCGAAGAGGAAATTGAAAACTTCTATCAAACTCACGGTAGGGCGACAACTAACCCAAATGATCAAATCGCATACAATTTTAAAAGTTACACACAATTCAAGTGATCAACAAGTTGTTATCTTTGTCGGATCACACGTCCAATGAGAGTCACCAATGTCTTTTGATTGACGTTCTACGACGAAAATGATGAGTTTTTGTACTTTTATTTGAAATATGGCGGAGACACATACGACGACGAATATAACAAACTCTTCTACAATTACGCCTAGATAAATATCAATTTTCATTGACACAGTTCGAATCAATTTTCATATAATTATTATTATTATTATAAATTATTTTCATGACATGTGTGCTATTTACTACCTTGTGTATTGGCCAAAGTATTTCGACAGCTCAGAAGACCAATCCTTATGTTTTGATAAGTATTGTATCTGAAAATGATTTGAGCAATCTTTACTATCCCCCCTGTTGTAATCCCTCCCTTTCTTTCATTCTTTCATACATTTTTCGCTGGTGCATGACAAAACAAACCGGCCTGTGTTTTTGTGTTTCTTTAACGGGAGAGGAAATAAATTTCTGTGAAATAAAACATCTCAGTTTTTTCCTATGAAACTCTTCTTTCTTTCTTTATTTCGTTTTTGCTGTTATCTTACTTGTAAAAATTCTGAGCTTATAATAGTTTTATAACTTTGTTTAAAATCAAAATTTATTATATGTGCAGCCATTTGCATAAGTCTTTAAGCAAATTAAGTTGTTGTTCTACTTTCCAAGCAGTTATTTCGAACTAAAAGCAGCTAAATATCTGTTTTCACCACGTGGCTTGCAGGTAAGAAGGAAATCACGGGGGTCATTTTTTTAAATTACTACATTTCATATTATTGCGTGAACCGTCCTTCCATTAATGCTTGCTGAAAACGAGACGCGATCAGTTGTCATAGCGTTCAGTTGGTACGCGATCAGTTGTTACGGAACCGTCATCACTATCATGGGACACATATCTCCTCCAAAAATTATGCTAGGTGTATCTCAGGGATCTAGTGGTGCTCAAAATCGGTTAACTACAAAATCGGAGATATTTTTATCTACCTTACGTACACAAATATCTACCACAGGCTCCATACATAGTGCATAATTTTATTCAGTAAACTCCCTAGATATATGAAAGAAGTTACATCTTATCCTGAACTAAAATGTAAGGTAAGGGCATTTTTACTGAGTAAAACTTGTCATTCCGTACATGCATTTGTAATGATAAATGGTGACTTTTACAATTGTATGTTTATAATTACTTTTTCTGTACTTCAAAAAATATTTATTTCTGTTTTTGCGATAATGACATATTATATTGTCTATTATATTTCTGAATTTTTCATCCTTGAACTGTATCTTGACGTGCCTTATGTTTCGTAAAATAATTTTCTATATCTACATATTTACCATGCAAGCCGCCTTACAACGTGTGGCAGGGGATACATGCACCATGACACTACAACCCCAATCG
Source organism: Sympetrum striolatum (assembly GCA_947579665.1). Taxonomy (NCBI): domain Eukaryota; kingdom Metazoa; phylum Arthropoda; class Insecta; order Odonata; family Libellulidae; genus Sympetrum; species Sympetrum striolatum. Next base: position 4,189,598 of record OX388352.1, read on the forward strand.
ATCACTTTCGCCTATCATTCCGGGAAAAATGAATTTTTGAAGCGACTCGTTTTAGTATCCATTTCCCTGAACTCCCTCGCAGTGTCTAAACGGCCTATGTAACAGGGACGTCGCATAATATTGGCTAGATTCTCAGAAAACTTACTTTCTCTGAATGAAATAAAGAAATAGATTCTTTGCTTACACCTTATATCTTCTAAATATTACCATCCATCATCTGAGTAATGCTCATTGCTTTGTCGTAACGATTCTTTACGAAGCTCATATTATGTAGATTTCCGCTGTAGGGGAAGGCGGGGCGGAACGGGATATTTTTTGTTTAACCATTTTTAAAAAAGCAGGTAAATAAAATAAACACCTAATTAATGCATAAAACATAACTATATAATGTCAAATAATAATTGTGACATGAGAGGTACTTATAATTATACATTTAGTTTATTTTTATGTATTTTTAAAGAAAGTCTACATATTTTCTGTTCCGCCCCACGTACGGGGCAGAACGGGATAGAGTTTTTTTATTTAATTCTATCACTAAAAACATTGAAAAACAATTGGAATTATCGCCTTAAACCTTAAAAACGATATCTTTTCTTCGATAGTTAATAAAAAATATGAAAAATCATAGGGAAAATTATTAGGAATAAAACCCATTGCCATGTTTGAAGTAGAATTTTTTTTTTAGTATATTCATAAAAAAGTACACTACTTGTCCTGGCAAAGTTCACAAATTCAAATTTCCTCGCCTTCTTTGCTGCCTATACCGGCACATGAGTTGTGCGCCCACTTAAAACATTTTTGGCAGGCAACCCAACCTTCATTTGAAATGGAGTAACATTCCCTACAGTAAATACACTCATCATCTTCTATGTGTGTTTCACTAGCCTCCACGCTCATCTTTAATGATTTATTTGAGCACTTTGACTTCTTGAATAAGTTTTTCTTAACTGACTTATCTTTAGTAGCAGTTATCGATATCTTTTCACTGTTTTACTCTCTTTCACTTTTTCATTTTTGTTTTTCTTGGCAATAGAATCCTGCAACTCATTCTTGTAAGGAGAATCTGTTAATATGATGGTTTTTCCTTTTTTCCTTGAAGTTCGCCTTGTATTTCTCTTGATTACTGGAATTGATATCAGAGCTTCAGGTGAAGTCCGAAAAGCTGACTTTGCCTGGGAATTTGAGCAAATGCTCGGAGAATCTTGCTCCCATGAACATCCAGGTTGTGATTCGTTGCTGGAGTTACCTTGGATTTTCGTCTTCTTGTTCTGTTGCTCAGTGCACCCTAATGAGTCAGTTTCGAATCAAGATTGTTACCATCGGTAGTCTTTTCTGCGGAACATTCATTGTATTCCTGAATGTCAGTAGTCACAGAAGGCAGGAAGTCTACGTCTAAAAAAACCTTTAGATCTGATGGCCATATCCCTGTTTTCCTAAAACCGTTTATGGCGGTTGGCATTGTGGCAGCATGTAAATATGCCGCACCAAAGATTGTTGATATCTGGAAAAGAGTGATGACTTTTCCTGGATGGCTTCTTAGCCACTTTCTAACCTCATCACCCTAGTAGAGACTGAGAGGGTTGAAAAACGTTACATCTAAGGGCTGCAACTTGTGGGAAGTGTGTGGAGGTAAACAGAGAAGAATTACACAATTTTCTCTTGCCATTTCAAGCAGCTTCAGGTTTTTAGTATGGCTGGAATGTCCATCCACAATAGGGGATTCTTTTGTGGCTTTTGAAAAGTCGATAAACTTAGCTAACCAGACTAGAAATATTACAGCAGTAATCCAACCCGAACGATGAACTTCACTCAATCCTCCGGGGGTAAACCAAGTTCAAATTCTTGCTTTTTAGTAAATCCTAGGAAAGATGAGCATCGTTGGCATGTACAATCCAGAAGCTGACATGCCAACCTCTGCCGTCACTGTTTCTCCGCGTTCAGCAGATACAGTAGCTCCCACTTGCCTTTTTCCCTTACTCATACTCTAATGATCTAAGATCTTTTTTAGGTCCAAAAAGCCTGCTCGCCATATTCTTCAGATATGATACAAGTTCTTCTTCTTGTTCTGGCGTGAATACATTTTTATATTTTCCACCCGATGTACTAACTTTATACTGCGGATTGCTCTTGGCTTTCTTCACGTATCTTTCGGTAGTGGTCTTTGGCACGTTGAATTGTCTAGAAGCCTCCAACAGCCAATTCCATCGCTCCGATATCCCATGTTTGTCTATAAGTCTTCCTAACGTACGTTCGAACCGTCTGAAATTTAAAAGAATCATTGCTTACAAACCTTTTCTCGTCAAGACATGACGGGGCAGAACGGGATACTATCCCGTTCTGCCCCGTCCCGTTCCGCCCCGAGAGCACGTTTTAGATAATGAGAGTACACCGAGCCAAAAAGCTGACATATTTATAGTATTACACGCGTGTCTTGTAGCTAATTACATGCACTATGACTGTAGATAACACACAACAACATTAAAGTAACGGTTAAAAGCTTACCTTGCACAGAAATCTGCGAAAAATTACAAAACACCACACCTGAGCACCACGTGTAGTCGGTACACTCAGAAGACACCGTCCAAAGTGGTCAAAATTGCTGCCGCTTCTTCTCGACAGTATGTAGGAATAGTTCAACGTCTCTCCGCCATTCTTTGTTTCTCTCCATTCGAGATAAGGGCCCTATCCCGTCTTACCCACTATCCCGTTCTGCCCCGAGTTCCCCTACTTGTTTTAATTCACGAATGCATCATTTCTTAGAAATTGCACTAAATCTATTTCTAGATATATTGCGGACGGGAGTAGGGGAAGGGGATGGGGGACTCCTCTAAACATTTCTGCAGTTTAGTTATCATTATAGTATCCTGAATTATTGCCGGTTGTTGTTGTGGTGACTTCGGCTGGGGATTGATTTAAATATATTTTCCGTCGCATCTGGCGTAGGCTGACGTGATTCGCACTGTTTATTTCCTCGTCAGCGCTAGTCATGTTGTCTGGGTCTGGTTTCCTCATCTGCTATTATTCAATAGTCTGGCTAATGCAGTGGTCGGCAAAATCGCGGCTTGGCCCATTGAGTGTGGCTTTTCCATAAAGTACCACCAACAGTACGATTGGAACTTCGTGATGGGCTTTTTTTTATTGAACATGGCTACAAAGACGAAGCGAAAAAACAGGAAGGCGAAAACCGTGAATTTAAAGTTGAAAGGGCCGTGAAATTCCTTCCGACATATCTAATTGTTTGAAAAAATTAGCACAGAATAGGAAATAAAATTTGTAGAGAAACTTTACAATTAACACGTTTTATTCAGTATTAAAAATACGGTTGGTCATTCAAGGGAGAAAGCAGTTGAGTAATTCCAGAGGAGTCAAGAAAGTTCTGTTTCCAATTATTATCAATATCTATTATATATAGACATTTCTCCGGATATACGCAAAATATTTCCGGCATGTTATTTTAAATAGGAGAAACTCGCACTTACCTGGTGAGAAACTCACGAACATTTGGTGACAGTTTTATATATAAAAATTATTTTATATAAACAACAAGAAGAGCGGGTTTAGTGCGACTTCTGTGATTTTCCCTAATCCCTATCCTACAGGGACGTGATATATACAGACCACTGGTGGCAATGTAATATAAATCTAAAAATCACCTTAACCACCAAAAAACGGACTCAGTATAAGGTCTATGACCATTTCGGGAACGATGTTCCCATCTTCAGGACTAACCACGGAGACTCCGTGGTTAGTCCTGAAGATCTGAAGAGCACATTAATATATCTCACATCAGGAATATATGTGAAAAGTATGACGTCGTTTGAGGATGTTGCAGCCAATATTTCTGCTTGAATTTTCACACATAGTTATGGTGATCTGCTGTTGTGCTGCATAGTTAGTTCACCAGGAAGACCCGGGTTCGATGCCAGACGATTAAATTGCAGCGAATTTTAAGAATATCTTCAATGCTTTTCTTTCTTTGAGGACCGTCCCGATGTTATGCAGACATGAAATTAGTGTTTTCGATCTGCTTGCAGTATGCAAGCAACATTTTACTCGTATAATAGATACATTCATTCATTCATAGGGGATCAAAATTCTAACCATGCTCCACAAGCGAACGCTAGATGCCGTGCATATCCAACGAAAATAAAAAAGATATCTTCGACAATTATCCTTGGTTTGACGCTAGGTCAGGGCAAATATCTTCCCTTTAAAATGTTTTAAGATTTTTTTGGATCCCTTCCTGATGACTTGGAAACTGGAAACTCGGCACGTGGATTGAGATCATAAATATATTTAATAATCGAATTTTAGCAATCCGCTAGTACTTGGTTCGATCCCAGAGCTCCATTTACATCCCCCGGAATGATATTGACTTCAAACTTTGCATTAAATAAGATCAAGTCAAAACAAGTCATAATGTGTATTGACAGTTCCCAGTAGGTCCTGGGTTCGACACCAGACTTCTCTAAAATTAGTAACTGTTACGATTTTAAAGCATTTTCTTGAGCCCCTTCCTGATAATATAGAAACTTAAAACTTGGCGTGTTAATAAAAATCATAGACACATTTCAAATGCGTGTTTTAGATTTCCTTGATCGTCCTTGGTTCGATCCCAGAGAGCCATTTACATTACCCTATGAATTTTAGATGGGGACAACGGAGTCTGGAACTTCCCGGTATGATGTGAACTTCAAAATTTCCATTGCATCAGATCAACTCCTAACAAGTTATAATGTCTATTCACATCTGCCAATACGTCCTGGGTTCGACACCAGCACCCTGATTATGTAACTGTGAGAACGGTGAGAGCGACGTCGTTGCCAGGGGCAACGTCATACAAACGACGAAGGGTGATATCAGCGATTATCTATCCGTGAGAGCGCTTTTTCTCACCTTCCCACCGTCGTACGCGATGACGGCTGGGAAAGGCCGTGAGAAGCAGTGAGAAACGTCATAAGAAATCGATTATGTACAATAATTTCATTATTAGCCTAATAATATTGTTTTCATGATTTAATATGCGTTAAGTTTACGTTAAAAAGCATTTATTTACCAAATAATCAGTATACTGAGCATAAAAATTGTTGTGTTGACACCATAAGTACGGGGTAACGTCAGTCAACTGTCTTTGTTTTGGAAACAACGGACGCGACGGAGACATAAAATATTGCTAATTTCTGTAGTTTCTGTTGCTGCAATACTACTGTTTAGACTCATGTAGTCTACTAAATACTTGAGTTGTCTTTCGTTAGCCCTCCCTCCTCGATTAGCTTTCTTTCTGAAATGATTTGTAGAAAACTCGTAGAGGTATTCATTCTTTCTTTAACAGCAGAATATTATTCGATATGCAAATGAAAAATCTTGCTTCAACTTCAACGTATAAATAAGAAAAAAAACTTTCAGTTGTCGCTTCATGCTTTGGAAGTCACTTAATAAAAATATGTAATGCTATTACTATTTTACATCTCAACCTAATAACTTTTAATACGAATTAGTAATTTAGTGAACTTATGGGTCATAATAAGTCTAATGACTTTATATTGCAGAAAATTCAGTTGATCCTAGCCACACACTTTTAGAGTGAGTATATTTTCCTTTCTGTCAAAGTTTTGAATTTGATAATAGTCCAAGAGCATTAATTGAGACATTACGAACATAATTCGTCTTGATATTTTCAAAACAATTCATCATCTTCATTTAAAATACTACGTTAAAGGAAACTTTGTTGTGTTGATCAATGTGCATACGTAAATTGAATTACAATGAAATTATTAAAGCAATTATATTTTTAGGGATCACGATTGTTAATAGCGAGAAACGGGATAATACGCTTAACAGCAGAATTTTAAAACAATTTTTACCTCCGCTACCATTCCAAGATATCTAAGTAAATTTTTAAAAATTAAATACTTCATTATTATTATTGAAACACGCGGTCTACAGAAAGTTTTACTTCAATCTTTTGGAATGGAAAAGTAATGCAAAGTATCGCCTGAATCTATTTACTGTATCCACGATAATTAATATGATATTGAAGATACGAAATTACATCTTAAACGTAATATTTACTTCCAAGTGTAACATAATTTATTTATGTTAATTACTCTCACTCGTACGGCTTCTATTAATGGATAATTATTATTATTATGATTAATAAGAAATTGCTTGCGCTGTTCAAATTTGGCTCAAAACACCGCCGGCGCTGTGGTGCGCAATTGTTTGATTATGTGTCAAGGTTTTTCATTGGTTCTTCAGATTTTCTAATACAACCAACACAAAAATATAAAAATCTAAACTACGGCCGTCCTAAGTGCTATGACGGTGAGTTATGTGATCGCTCGCTGTCCCCGACCGTCATAGCAAGCGGTGTTAGCGATTAGCCGTCGTCATATCTCTCACATTTACGTAATCAGGGTGAAGGCGTCGCAAAATTAGAAATTGCAACAATTTTTAAGATTTTTTTGAACCCATCCCAATACGTTTTAAACTTTAAACTTGGCATGTGAATAAAGATTATAAATACATTTCATATGCTCGCACTTTGCAAGCAACTTTTACTCAACTTATCTATTATATATAGACGTTTCTCCGGATATCTATTATATATAGACGCTTCTCCGGGTATACCTATATATATATATATATATATATACGAGTAAAATGTTGCTTGCACACTGCAAGCAGATTGACAACACTAATTTCCTATCGGCATTATAACGGGACGGTCCTCAAAATAAAAAACAAAAAGGATTGAAATTATTCTTAAAATTAACTACAATTTAATCGTCTGGCATCCCACCCGGTCTTCCTGGTGAACTTACTAGGCAGCCCAAAAGAAGATCACCATCTATATCTATGTGTGAAAATTCAAGCAGAAATATTGGCTGCAACAGCCTCAAACGAAGTTCTACTTTTCCCTTATATTCCTTATGAGAGAAATTTTAATGTGCTCTGGCATCGAACCCAGGAAAACATTTCGTATCTAAATGTTTTTCTTAAGCTGAGTTTTAATATATATCTTCTAGCAAAGCAAGAACTTCCTATCATTTCAATAAATAGATCAAAATAAATAATGAATACTAACTCAATGCAATTTAAATGGGGGATATATTTACCATCAGGCTTCGAACCCGGGTCTTTCTGGTAATACTTTCTATGCAGCGCTAAAGAAGATCACATTCTTTAACCATGTATGAAAATTCAAGCAGAAATATTAGGTGCAACTGCCTCAAATGACGTCCTACTTTTCCCTTATATTCCTTATGAGAGAAATTTTATGTGCTCTGGCATCGAACCCAGGAACAGTAAGATCTTATCTACATTTTTTTCAAAAACCTATGCATAATATACATCTTCCATATAAGCGAGAACTTCCTATCATTTCGATAAGTACAGCTCCCAGCAAAAAAATCGAACGGCGTAGCCTTAGCTGCATAAGATTGAGGGGCGCTGAAATACAGGGCTTGGCAACACCGTACGGCCAAGAGATAAGGTTGGCTCTTATCTGAGGTCCCAGGGAATGCTATACCAGCGATTTCTGGAACGTTTTCGTTTAATAGTAAGGTATTGTATTTTGAAAAGTGCACTGTCTGTGAGTTGGAAACAGATTCCTCTCTATTAGTTACGAGGAGACCCAACACTTTCCACCTTCACATCATTTCCGGATCCCTAGAGTATTGACGACTACAAAATTGTAATAATAATAACATTTATTGCTAAATTGAAGTATAAATTACGTTAAATTGGTCAGAATATATACAAGTTATAAAGGTTCATTTAGTTGGAAACGCTCATTTTTAAAATGTCGTTCGTCACAGTTAAAAGATTACATCATATTCAAAAATGCATGAGGATTTTGAATTTGCTCAAATCATATTTCACAGTGCACCGTAAGGACCGAGACAGCCGAATAGGAGGCGGAGTATTTATCGCTGTGAGAAATAGTTTAATAATTCAGTTAGAAAACCTTAAAAGCCGGGCGAACAGTAAGATGATTTGGTGCCCAGTGTCAAATAGACAATGTAAGAAAACTTATTTCTGCTCTTTCTATCGCCCTTCCGACGGCGGCGACAGTTCCACAGATGTTCTCTGAGGGAATATTCCAGGAGAGTAAACTCAGCGGAACCGTATCGGTAGGAGGAAATACTAATCTACCAGATATAAATTGGACAAAAATTTCCTGAAATATCAATAGTCGAGATAGAACGTTATTGCTGAATCTAATATATTTATTTTCTGTCTTCGCGCTCGAACAGGTAAAGACAGAAAGGGCTCGAGTAACTCACAAAAAAGGTAATATTCTAGATCTCCTTGCCATTAGCCACTCTCACATAGTGAACAGTATTGATGTGATGAAGGTATATCCGATCATACAATAATAACCGCAGTGCTCAAGATAGATGCTCTCTGAGTATTGAACCCCTCCCGTACCTTATGTATCTTTAAGAAAGCCAACTTCCCCTCATTGAAGGTGTTTGTTAAAAGTAAAAGTGAAAATCTTATCCGTTTAATTTGCAACAATTCATTATATAACAGTTGGTCTGAAAATCTCCGTATTCTTCGAGTAAGTATCTCTAAATTTGTTCCGACGAAAAATGTTCGAGATCGTCAACTGCTGCGATAGGTAAAACCAGAACTACGTTCCCTCCAAAGGAAAAAAAGAGCGTTAAATTCTTATATGAAGTCTTTTCCACGCAATAACAGAAAATACAAAGAGCGTCGACGTATCGCGATACTATCGTGATAGTAAGAAGATAATAAGAAATCTCTTCGACCAAAAGGCATAACTGCCATCGTTATATCTACGCTTTTAGATGAGCTTGCCTTCCTCTTCTCCGTTTTCTTTAGTAAATCTTTAGATGAACGTTTGGTTCCAGTCTTGTGGAGAAAAGCGCACATCACTCCAGTACGTACCGGGAAAAGGGCATAAGTCAAAGCTGGGTTATTACCGACCGATGTCGTTAACATTTATGTTTTGTATGATTCTTGTGCACATAAAATGCAATTGCTTAATGCCTTCTCACAGCGATAATGTTGCAATCACGCGCAGTCAACAAGGTTTCCGCAAAGGCTGCTACTTGGCTATAAGATGCAATAGCGAAATCAAATTTCACTTTTTGTCTAGCTGTACCCTCTATCTTCGAATTCAGAAATTACTCAGCTACGATATATTCATAAATCACGAGAAATCTTAAGGGAGGGGAGTATATCCACAGCTTTTTTGAATGCATATGGAGAAACTTCAGTGGCGTTACCGGCGGCATTGAGAATGGGCCCCCTTTCCACCTTTAACCTCCTTCCCTACCTCCAACCACGACGCTCAGAAATATGGGCGATGCAAAAATGCAAGAGGACACCCAGATAATTGATAGCGTTATTGTAATTTTCAAATGGAAGCCTAATAAGTGACGTAAGCAAATCTGGCAAAAGAAGACGCAGAGTTTGGCCATCGGCCTTTGGGAATCTCTTTAGATTTAAATCTTCACCCCGCGAGCCGCCAATGGCGTATGGCAGGGGGGATTTAAAACAAGATTGCTTATATCCTCTTCGATACCTCACGGATGCAAAGACCTGTTATTTTCGTATCTTGGATGTAATGCAAATGTTTATAAGAGGGCTTTCTTAGGAAACGCATAGCTGGACTTACTGTCTTGTCGCTAATTACTACTTCCTTTTTTAATTTTTCAAAAATTAGAAATTAAAATTTCTGAGAAGGGAAACATCGCAAAAATCTAATGCTAACCGTAATTATTTTTACGAATATCCTTTCTTGATTTTCGTCCGTCGCGAGGCGCAGCGGCCGTTTCATCGAATTACTGATGAAAAGGATAGAAAACATCGCCATAACTTTTTCAAGCTTAAAATCAAAATACGGACATATTTCAGTAAAAATGTAAAATTGTCTTAATACTACGTTCTTTTTGTGCAACAAATATATCAAATTAGAGAGTGATTAGCAGTTTTAAAAATGATCAGGGGTGAAAAATTCGGGATTTCTTCATAATAAAATTATTAAACTTTAAGTTGATACAATTAATAATATACATACCATATAAATACAGAAAACACATATCTGCAGAGAAAAACTCTTCCTTAATGAGAATGTATGTATAATTTATAACATCACACTCAAATAAAGCCTCTATATGCCTTAGACCAGAAGAATAACGCCGGACGTTATATCCATCCGCCCTATCATTATAATAAATATCCAAGATGGTAACTAGTCCTCCGCAATAATTTCTGTTCGTCTTCGATCTTTTTTCATACAAACTCGTTCTTGTTTTGATTTGATTTAAGTTAATTTAAACCATTAGAACCAATCATATTTCCTTAGCTTACAACGGAAGGAGTAATGTCAGAGTTTTCTAGCAAAGTTGTAATTCTACACAGAATTGTAGTTGAAATGAGAAGAAGACCTTTCTTCAGAAGACTGGATAATATCTCTACAAAATAAGTATATGGTATGTTCAAGTGGCCTCATTGAGACCATCTGGGCAGTTTGATAAATGTATCTCGGAAACATTAATTTAAAAATACATATGTTTTTCCTTTTTTTCTCAGAGTCCCAGCCATGTAGATGAATCCTTTTAAACACTTAAACTCCCTTCTCAAACACTCTCCCATTTTTCCGATGCTTATTTCGTTTAGATCAGGTGCCATTTGCTATTAGATACAGTAAAAGTCTGTTATAACAAGTTAGGCATATAACGAGAGTTGGGTTATAGCGAATGATACTTTTGTCCACTGTCCATCTCACAGCAAAAACGATAAGGAGTTACTTCCGTCCTTTTTATCCATATTTTTCCTATTTATGTAGGGTTACTTACTTTAGAAAGATACCGGTACGCACAAATTTCGAAGAAAGTATCATTTAAGACTTATTAGTGGTCAATTTAATTAAAAGCTGCTTGTAGATTTAGGAAGATGGAAGTTTTATTGGAAATGTGTAACATGTGAAAAAGATTAGAGTAGAATACTTTTTAGGATATTGGTATCCCTCAGCGAAATAGCGAAATCATCCATTTCATAAATGTGACGCTGATAATCATCGAGATAAGGTAAAAAAGGAAAAGGATTATTGGGAATAGGATATGAAGAAGCACCAAAAGAACGTAGTACTGTTATTAAGAGTGCTTCAACAGATTTTATTATTTTTCCGTTCCGTTCTTTGGCTCCAACCAGGAATCGAACCAGGGACCAACGGCTAACGCGCTGTCTAAATGACTATCCAGGAGCCAACTCGAGAAAGAACGGTACGGGAAGTCAGTGATTAACAGGAAGCACTCTCATTGCCCGAATACTAATCTGCAAGAATAAGAATTTCACAATTTAGCAAAACAACAACGATCAATGATAATGCAATAAAATGTTTCCTGCTATTTTATCTTGATAGTTACCGCCACGTTATTAGTAATTAATCCACCCTCCGCCGTTACTTATTACAAGCCGAAGACGTTCCGGCATTGATTGTATGACACGAAAGCATACAGGTACCCCAATATCATCCCATGCGTCCTCGATATCCTGCAGAAAGTTGGCAGGATTTGATGGGAGATCCTTGTTCTTCAGATTTTTCACCATTATACCCCATATATTTTCAATCGGATTGAGGTCTGGACTCCTCGCTGGCCAGCTGATTTGGTTAATACCTTCTTGCACAAACCAACTTCTTGCCTCCTTGCACGTATGTACCCGGGAGTTATCCTATAAATTATTAGCAACATTTGATAACTGCCTTACTTAGGGAAATTACATAAACCTCATATGAATGAAATCGTAATTTTAATCATTTCATCATGGAAAAATGTTCTCCCTGTATTTAGGTTGATGCTAAACTGCATACTCGTTTAAAGTTATCATTACGAGAATAAATTAAAAAGCACGATATTGCAGAAATGCAAATAAGTTAGAAGAACAGGTTTACCTGTTGGAAAATTAATTCATCTGGAAAGAGAATCTTAAGTGATGGAAGCATTACATTCTTTAATATGTGGACATATTGCTTTCCATCTAAATTTCCATCTATTTTCCAAATGGCTCCTGGACCTTCAGCACACATCCATCCCCAAATATGGACCGAAAATCTTCCACTTCTCCTCCTTTCCTTTACATACATAGGGTTGAAACGTGAATTACGTGGACGGTAAACAGTGACCGGCCCATTAAAACATGACGAGAACGTTTTCTCGTCACTGAAAATGACCTTCTTCCAGAAATCCGCACCCTCGTTCACATATTTTTGAGCGAATTCTAACCTGGCACGTTTATGAGCGGGGATTAAAATCTCTTTGATCGCTGCGCGCCTAGCTTCTAGTCCACTTAATCGGAGCCTTCGCCGCACAGTGTCTGAACTTATGGGAAGTCCAATTGCGCTCCTCGTCTCCGGCGCAGTAGAAAAAGGATTTTGTCGAACATAGTCAATAATATGCTGATCTTGATCCTCGATAGTAACCCTGGGCCTTCCAGACCCCACCTTTCGATCGACGCAATGTGATTCCTCCCATTTTTTCCTCAAGTTTGAAATCGTGGAGTGGGAGACATTAAACTTCCGCGCTATTTCACAAACTCCTATATTAGCGGCAAGCAATCCTGCCACTTGGTTGCGACGCCTGGGTGTTAGTTGCGGCATTTCAAATACTACTTCCTTACGCACGTGTAAGATTCAGTTTATATTGAATCTAATTATTATGTCGCAAACTCAACAAATACCTGAAAAGAGTAAAAACTATTAGTATGATCGCTAGCATAAAATGTAAGGATCGTATAAATAGCTAGTCGTCTATCCGCGACCGTAGGCGGCGTATTCACGACCGACGTTTTCGTACGTATTACTCCGCGTGACGTTATGGATGATTTTCCTTTCTAACACACGCACACGATCAACTAGAGCGCAGAGAAGTCACTCTGGAAGTGAGAATTTTCCTGGTGTTATGCCCGCCTTCCACTGCAAAAGGGAAATGAGCGAGAAATAGCTTAAGTAACGGAATAATATAGTCCTGGCCTTCCACTAAGAAAGAGTTTCAAAGAAAAATGGTATTTGCCTTCCATTGCCAGCGGGGTTTGCTGAGTGAGCTAGACGAGGAATGAGATAGGTCAGATGAGCGAGGTGGTATGCTTCCATTATCAGCGGACTTAGCGGAGTGGCACTCAAAGTTGCCATTTACAAAAATTTACAAATCGGTAGATAATAAAATCATTTATGGTGTAAATATAAAGGATGAATACATGGTGGAAATTTTTTTTCCTATTAGTTAAAATAACCGCTGTCTTACCCATGATTACGCTGGCTACGATGAGCGTATTGTAGAAGCGAATCGCAAAGTATCGAAAGGATCTCATAATCTTTTTAAATTTTGGTAAAAATTGCACTTACATGCATCACGAATACCTTTTTTGCCACAAACTATTCTTTTTACTGGATCATTATTTTTCCAACTAAAATTTTCGTGGGATTCAGCGAACGTAGGTCTTAGTGAAGGGTTATTATTTCTGAAGTGAGGAAGTTAAACATTTGATAAATTCAGATTTTTAAATAGATTGAGGATATTTTAAGTTTTCACTTTAACACCGCAAGTATTATTTCAATTGTTTTAAAGATTACTTCTTGCTGTTAAACGTTAGAGCCTGTTACGTTCTCCTTCAAGCTTAATTTGAACGTCAAAAACAAATGCAGTTCTCGTCGAACGACAACTATTTTGAAGGAACATGTTGTTATATCCTATTGTTCCTCAATTTTCCTTTCGTAGAGACAATTCCAGAAGATGGTCGTTCATGTTAGAGAATTAGCCTCTGTTCAAGTTATCTCCATTGAAGTGTTTTTTTCCCTCAGGGCATCTTTGGGATTCGCTGAGGGTCAATTGGTTGTGGTTGAGATTGTGATCTTAGCAAATATGAACGTGTTTGGGATTAAGCTTGGAAATTTTTTCCCTAAGGTTTGAGAAATATATATTTTTGTTGCGTCTGAATAAACGACGTTGTTCTTACCATAGCATTTCGAGCTGCATCGAATGAACAGAGACACTGCGACGGTAAAATAATACTTTATATTAAAATTAACAAACTTAAAAATTCTATGCGTAGTTTTAGTTTTCCCCCGATTTCAGGAAAAAAATCCGCAAATTGGGGTAATGTCACGAACCTCAGTTACAACGTTAAATAAAACACCTGCATACAGGGCATTTACAACCCCCATGACGCGTAGGTCAAGTCATAAAACATCTGGGGAAATTATGACGCTAAAGGAAACAGAAAGTAAAGTTCTGAACTGATAGCGTTTAGAATTTAGTATTTCCCCGCATCTCTACGAATACAGAAGTGTTGAGCTGTTTCAACCAGTCGTACTGCGCCGTGGCATTTCTTATTTTGTGATTCGCTTTTTAACTTTGTGTGATTACGATGTCTGAAGAGAGGAGAAGGCGTAAAGGAGAGAAGTTGAGAAGCCGTGAAAGCCAAATGGTTTTCAACGTCTTCAGATGTTAAAGTTGAAAGTAGATGAACTTGCGAAGTCGAAGGGATGCATTGCACTTAGACTCCCGCTTTATCATTGCGAGTTGAAATTGATGCCCAAGAGCTAGCTAGCATCTCTACTGCATCCTTAACTGTAAATTTTGCAACTTGGTCACAGGTCATATGAAGCAAGATTGTTTTCAGCATCTCTTTCCGGTAATTTGCTTTCAAAGACCGAATTATTCCTAGGTCCAAGGGCTGCAAGACGGCCTTACAGTTAGGGGGAAAGAATTCAACCCTCACATTTTTCAAATTGGGAGCCGTGTTGTGGGCTGCGCTGTTATCTATTAAAAGGAGAATCTTTTTGTTTTTCCTCACCATTTCTTATCCAACTCCGTTAGCCATTTTGAGAAAATGTCTCTAGTCATCCAGGCTTTCTTATTTACTTCGTACTTGCAGGGAAGAAACGAGCACCCTTTAAAACATCTTGGATTTTTAAATTTTCCTATAATGAGCGGACGAAGCTTTTCGGTTCCCGTTGAGTTGCAGCAAAGAAGAGCTGTCAGTCTTAGCTTCGATTTTTTTCCTCTGCTGCACTGCTCACCTCTGTGCCAATGTCCTGTGAGGCAGGAGCTGATACAAAATGCCCGTTTCGTCAGCATTATTAATGTTCTTACGGTCATAATTAAGAATAATTTTTTGTATTTCTCCCGCTCTCCATTCGTTTACATTTTCTTGTGGGACCGAGGATTCTTCTCCGCAGATGGCCTTGCATGAAATTCGAAATCCGTCCCGGAACCTTATGAGCCACCCCCAGCTGGCAGCAAAGTCCTTGTGTCCGAGAGTGGTGGCCATACTTCTCCTGGAGTAGCGGTCAGCTAACGGGAAGGTTTTTAGCCCTTGCCTCACAAAACCACCGGAATAAGGCTTCCTCCAAGTCCTCACACGCAGCAGTCCGTATGCGCTTTCGTTTTGGGTTTCGGTTGGCTTTGCGAAAACTTCCCTCGATTTTATCCCTGTCCTTCAAAAACGTTGAAAGCGTAGATGGAGAAATCCCGAAACTGGAAGCAATTTCCTCTTTCTTCCTCCCGCTGTCAACAGCTTCGAAAATTTCCATTTTCAGCTCTAAACTGAACTGTCTCCTTTTCTTTGAGACATCCATGGCACTTTTCACTTCACAACTGAAGAGCTGGTAAAGGGCTGACAGTTTTCCCAGTAAATTAGGGCAAAATTACCTGAGATGGATGACTCATACTACGGTATTCCTTAGAAAACCCAAATGACTCATGCTGTCTGGTCGAGGGGTGAAGGGTAGACAATATTTTCGAGGGTAAAGCTCTTTAGCTGAGATGAAAAATGTTCGTTGTAACGAAAGTTGTCATTTCGTTGAAACGAGATTTCAATTACCCATATTTAATGGCGAGCCAACCAAGATGATCAAAGATTTTCGTTATAACGAAAATTTCGTTGTAACGATATTCGTTGTAACGGAATTTGACCTGTATATAAAATACGAGGGGACTTCAAAACTCGGAAAGCATCTATCTTGAGAACCGCTGTTATTATTTTGTGGTCGGATATAACTTTATCTGCCACAATACTGTTCACTAGGTGTGGATGGCTGGTGGCAAGGATATAAAAAATATTACCTTTTTTGAGGAAAAAATCGAGTTTCGACAAAATTTCCCGTTCGAGTACGAACTCTGATAATTAATAGATCAGTTTCTGCGATTAATATCTATCTCAATTATTGATACTGGTGGAAATTTTTGTCCAATTTATGCCTGGTAGATTACAATCCCCTTCTACTAATAAGGTTGCGTATGGTTTACTCTCTCGGAATTTTCTAAGTGTCTCGTAGAGATCTTCTATGGATTCGTCGCCGCCATCGGGAGGGCGATAGAAGGAAGAACTCTTTCTTACCGTGTCTACCGGACACTGAGCATCAGATCATCTCACTATTCTTCAGTCTCTATCCTTACGATACGCTGTGAAAGAGGGAGGAAAAATCTCACTGGTCGCTATTACTTCGCCAAGCCAACTTTCGTTTCCTAATATTATGCCGGCGCATGTCTTTCTAATGAAATCAAAGATACCGATTGCTTATTTAGAGTACTTCATCAGTTCACTACGACTAACTTTATTTCTTCGTAACTTTCGCTCTTAAGATGGCGGAGAGAATTCGAGTTGTGAACATTATAACTACCTAGCTGTAACGTCTCGCTACGGCTATTCTCTTTGAATTTTATTTTTTCTCTCACATTTTTGTCTGCGTAATCTCGCTCACTAAATCTACCTGGGATGCCGTAATCTGTCTAAGTTCTAACCTGATAATATCCCATTTACCTAAAATAGATCATACGCTCTACAGCCTGGGCAGTTTAGTGCATGCCAAAACGATTAAGTGGTGTCCGACATGATTTCAATGGTAATAATAGGTCCAGTAAGAACGGAGCACTCCAGGGTTTTTAATACAACAATGGAAAGAGGCTCCGGATAAGCATTTGGGCAGCGCGTTTGAATTGGATGAAAGCGATCCCGGGTTTGATTCCCAGTGGGATACTACGTGCAAAATGACCTCCGCTGTGGAATCACTCATAAAAAACTACTCAACATAAAAGCGAGAATTATGAACTTTGAGGTAAAGATATGCCTTGCTTGATTGTGATTTTCTTCAGATATTCATAGAGTAAATATTTTACAACATTATCTTATTTATGGAAATATGGTTTGAGCAGATTCGCAATCCTCGTGCGTTTTTAAATATGACGTAGTCTTTTAACTGCGACGAACGACATTTAAATTGATAGTTTCCTACATAATGAATCTTAATAACTTGTTTATATTCTTACTAATTTAATGTAACATATAATTCAATTTAAGAATAAAAATGTTATGATATAAATGTGTTGTAATCGTCAATATTCAAGGGAGCCGAAAATTATCTGAAGGTGGAAAATGTTGGGTCTCCTCGTAACGAATAAATAGTCTCATTGTCGCCGCCGTCGGAAGGGCGATAGAAAGAGCAGAAATAAGTTTTCTTACATTGTCTATTTGACACTGGGCACCAAATCATCTTACTGTTCGCCCGGCTTTTAAGGTTTTCTAACTGAATTATTAAACTATTTCTCACAGCGATAAATACTCCGCCTCCTATTCGGCTGTCTCGGTCCTTACGGTGCACTGTGAAATATGATTTGAGCAAATTCAAAATCCTCATGCATTTTTTAATATGATGTAATCTTTTAACTGTGACGAACGACATTTTAAAAATGAGCGTTTCCAACTAAATGAACCTTTATAACTTGTATATATTCTGACCAATTTAACGTAATTTATACTTCAATTTAGCAATAAATGTTATTATTATTACAATTTTGTAGTCGTCAATACTCTAGGGATCCGGAAATGATGTGAAGGTGGAAAGTGTTGGGTCTCCTCGTAACTAATAGAGAGGAATCTGTTTCCAACTCACAGACAGTGCACTTTTCAAAATACAATACCTTACTATTAAACGAAAACGTTCCAGAAATCGCTGGTATAGCATTCCCTGGGACCTCAGATAAGAGCCAACCTTATCTCTTGGCCGTACGGTGTTGCCAAGCCCTGTATTTCAGCGCCCCTCAATCTTATGCAGCTAAGGCTACGCCGTTCGATTTTTTTGCTGGGAGCGTACATGAAAAAAAATAATGAAAATCTACCTCAATGTATTTTAAACAGCCGATTTTTGCCTCGACCTAGCATCGAACCCAGGATATTTTCCGTAGAAGTCATTTATGCTTTCGATAGATCATGACCATATATATAGGCTCCTTGAGTTTCGATTCTCTACCTATCCGGAAAGTATTTTATTTTAATTCCCGAAAATCAAAGCAATGCATTTAAACGGGAAAAATCGGGAATTTGGGGCCCTCTGGAATCGAACCTATGACACAGAGGTTCAAAATCGCATTTTTTCTGGTGGGTGCAAGCAGATCGAAAAAACTAATTTCATATCGGCATTATATCGGGACGGTCCTCAAAAGAAAAAAAAAAGGATTTATTTTTTTCTTAAAATTCGCTGAAATTTCATCGTCTGGAATCGAACCCGGGTCTTACTGGTAAACCTACTATGAAACACAATAGAAGATCACCATCTGTAACTATGTGTGAAAATTCAAGCAGAAATAATGGCTACAACTGCCTCAAAAGACGCTCTTATTTTCACGAATGTAAATGGCTCTCGGGTCTCGAACCAAGGACGATCGTGGAAATCTAAAACATGTTTCTGAAAGTTATTTATATTTTCTATCTACTTGCCGAATTCCAAGTTTCTATTTTATTGGGAAAGGTTTCAAAATAATTCCTAAAAATCGGATCAACTTCTAATTGCAGAGACACCTGGTGTCGAACCTAGGACATATTGTAGGCTGTAAATGCACAGTTTGGTTTGTAAAGACCTGTTCTTCTATCACGCAAAGATTGAAGTCGATAGCATGCCGGGAAGTACCTTAATTTTGTTTCCGTTATCTCCGTAAGAAATTCATTGAGAAGTGCAAATAGCCCCCTGGGATCGAACCAAGGACCATCAGCGAACATTTAAAATTCGATTATGAAATATATTTATGATATCTATCCACGTGCCGAGTTTCACGTATCCACGTTATCGGGAAAGAATCAAAAAAAAATCTTCAAAATCGCCGCAATGCATTTTAAACGGCCGATTTTTGCCCCAACTTAGCATCGAACCATGGACCATATTCGGCGATGTCTTATTTATTTTCGTTGGATATGCACGGCTTCTAGCGATCCCTCGAATTTCAATTCTCTCCTTTTCCGGGAAGTGCCTCAAAAAAATTTTTGGAAATCCCTGCCATGTAATCTTATGGGGAAAATCGCGACTTTGGGGCATTCTGGTTTCGAACCCATGACACCGAGGTTCAAAGTCGCTTTTTTCCTGGGGGTTTCACGTTATGGCCAATACGTGGTAAAAATTTCGAGTCAATGACGACAGTAGTTTAGCCTGTGAATTAGTATCCTATCTGGGTATCTGGGTATCTGGGTATATCATGAGTAAATCCGGAGAAGCATCTATATATAATAGATATACAAGCAGATCGACAACAATAATTTCATGTCGGCATCATATCGGGACGGCCCTCAAAAGAAAAAAAAAGGTATTGAAAATATTCTTAAAATTCGCTGCAATTTAATCGTCTGGCATCGAACCCGGGTCTTCCTGGTAAGTTTACTATGCAGCACAACAGATAATCACCATCTCTTACTATCTGTGAAAATTCAAGCAGAAATATTGGCTACAACTGCCTCAAACGACGTTCTACTTTTCAGGAATGTAAATGGCTCTCTCGATTCGAACCAAGGACGATCTTGGAAATCTAAAACATGTTCATGAAAGTTATTTATGATCTCTATCTATTTGCCGAATTTCAAGTTTCTATATTATTGGTATAGGGCTCAAAATAATTATTAAAAATCGGATCAACTACTGATATAAGAGACGCCTGGTGTCGAACCCAGGAAATATATTTACGCTGTGAATGCACGGTATGATTTTAAAGAACTTGATCTTATTTTGTGCAGAGTTTGAAATCGATATCATGCCGGGAAGTACCTAAAATTTGTCTCCGTTATCTCCATAAGAAATGTATTGAGGAATGTAAATGGCCATCTGGGATCGAACCAAGGACCATCAGCGAATACAAAAAATTTTATTATGAAATAAATTTCTGATCTCCAACCTCATGCCGAATTTCAAGTATCCATGCCATCGGGAAAGGGTCCAAAAAAATCATAAAAATCGCCACAATGCTTTTTAAACGGCTGATTTTTGCCTCGACCTAGCATCGAACTTAGGATATTTTCCGTTAAACTCATTTATGATTTCGATAGATCATTACTATATATATAGGCTCCTTGAGTTTTATTTCTCTACCTATCCGGAAAGTATCTTTTTTAAATTCCCGAAAATCACGGCAATGCATTTAAACGGGAAAAATCGGGACTTTGGGGCCCTCTGGAATCGAACCCATGACACTGAGGTTCAAAATCGCAATTTTTCTGGGGGTTTCACGTTATGACCAATATGTCATAAAAATTTCAAGTCAATCACGCTTGTGGTTTGGCCTGTGAATTTGTATCCTATCTATATACCTATATAGCTATATATATGAATGAATCCGGAGAAGCATCTATATATAATAGATATATATGAATATATATATGGATACATGAATGAATCCGGAGAAGCATCTATATATAATAGATATAGACGCTTCTCCGGATATCTATTATATATAGATGGTTCTCCGGATTCATTCATGGATATACCTATATAGATAGATAGATAGGATACTAATTCACAGCCTAAACCACAAGCGTGATTGACTTGAAATTTTTACGACGTATTGGCCATAACGTGTAACCGCCAGAAAAATTGCGATTTTGATCCTCAGGGTCATGGGTTCGGTTCCAGAGGGCCCCAAAGTCGCGATTTTCTCCATAAGAATACATGGCGGTGATTTTCGAAAATTTTTTTGAGGTACTTCCCGGGGAGAGAAAGACTTGAAACTCGAGGGATCGCTAGAAGCCATGCGTATCCAACGAAAATCAGAAAAATATCTTAGAATATAGTCCATGGTTCGATGCTAGGTCGGGGGAAAAATGCGCCGTTTAAAATGCATTACGGCGATTTTGAAGATTTTTTTTGGATCCTTTCTCGATAACATGGATATTCGAAACTCGGCACGTGGATAGATATCATGAATATACTTCATAATCATATTTTACATGTTCGCTGATGGTCCTTGGTTCGATCCCAGAGGGCCATTTGCACTTCTCAATGCATTTCTTACGGAGACAACGGAAACAAAATTTAGGTACTTTCCGACATGCTATCAACTTCAAACTTTGCATGATACAAGAGTAAGTCTTTACAAATCAAACTCTGCATTCACAGCTTGCAATACGTCCTGGGTTCGACACCAGGTGTCTCTGAAATCAGAATTTGATCCGATTTTTAGGAATTATTTTGAAACCTTTCCCACTAAAATAGAAACTTGAAATTCGGCATATAGATAGAGATCATAAATATCTATCAGAAACATATTTTAGACTTCCACGATCGTCCTTGGTTCGAGTCCCGAGAGGCATTAACATTCGTGAAAATTAGAACGTTTTTTGAGGCAGTTATAGCAAATATTTCTGCTTGAATTTTCACACATAGTTAGAGATGGTGATCTTCTATTGTGTTTCATAGTAGGTTTACCAGTAAGACCAACAAGCAGATCGACAACACTATTTACATGTCGGCATCATATCGGGACGGCCATCAAAAGAAAAAAATGGATTGAAATTTTTCTTAAAATTCGCTGAAATTCCATCGTCTGGCATCAAACCCGGGTCTTTACTGTTGAACTTACTATGCAGCACAATAGAACATCGCCATCTCTAACTATGTGTGAAAATTCAAGCAGAAATATGCGCTACAACTGCCTCAAAAGACGTTCTAATTTTCACGAATTTAAATGGCTCTCTGGATTCGAACCAAGGACGATTTTGGAATTCTAAAGAATGTTTCTGAAAGTTATTTATGATCTCTATCTACATGCCGAATTTCAAGTTTCTATATTGTTGGGAAAGGGTTCAAAATAATTATTGAAAATCGGATCAGTTACTGATTGTAGAGAAGCCTGGTGTCGAACCCAGGACACATTGATGGGTGGGAATACACAGTTTGATTTATATAAACTTAATCTTTCTTAGTGCAAAGTTTGAAGTCTTTATCGTGCCGGGTAGTACCTATAATTTGTTTCCGTTATCTCCGTTAGAAATGCATTGTGGAGTGCAAATAGCCCTCTGGGATCGAACCAAGGACCATCAGCGAATATGTAAAATTTCATCCTGAAACGAATTATTGATCTCCAACTCCATGCAGAATTTCAAGTTTCCATGCCATAGGGAAAGGGTCCAAAAAATATCTTAAAAATCGCCACAATGCAATTTAAACGGCCGATTTTTGCCCCGACCTAGCATCGAACCCAGGATATTTTTCGTAAAACTCATTTATGTTTTCGATAGACCATGTTCATATATATAGGCTCCTTGAGTTTTGATTCGCTACCTATCCGGGAAGTATTTTTTTTTAATTCCCGAAAATCAAAGCAATGCATTTAAACAGGAAAAATTGGGACTTTGAGGCCCTCTGGAATCGAACCCATGACATCGAGGTTCAAAATCGCAATTTTTCTGAAGGTTATACGTTATGGCCAATATGTCGTAAAAATTTCAAGCCATTGACGCTAGTGGTTTAGCCTGTGACTTTGTATCCTCTCTCTATCTATTATATATAGATGCTTCTCTGGATTCATTCATGTATCCATATATATATACGAGTAAAATGTAGCTTGCATACTGCAAGCAGATCGACAACACTATTATCATGTGGGCATCATATCGGGACGGACATCAAAAAAAAAAAATGGATTGAAATTTTTCTTAAAATTCGCTGCAATTCCATCGTCTGGCATCGAACCCGGGTCTTTACTGAGAACTTACTATGCAGCACAATAGAACATCACCATTTCTAACTATGTGTGAAAATTCAAACAGAAAAATGGGCTACAACTGCCTCAAAAGACGTTCTAATTTTCACGAATTTAAATGGCTCTCTGGTTTCGAACCAAGGACGATCTTGGAAATCTAAAAAATGTTTCTAAAAGTTAATTATAATCTCTATCTATATGCCGAATTTGAAGTTTCTATATTATTGGCAAAGGTTTCAAAATAATTCCTAAAAATCGGATCAACTTCTGATTGCAGAGACACCTGGTGTCGAACCCAGGACACATTGATAGCTGTGAAAGCACTGTTCGATTTGTATGGACTTGATCTTTCTATATGCAAGGACCATCAGCGAATATGTTAAATTTGATTATGAAATATATTTATAATCTCCAACTCCATTCCGAATTTCAAGTTTCCATGCCATCGGGAAGGGGTCCAAAAAAAATCTTAAAAATCGCCACAATACATTTTAAACGGCCGATTTTTGCCTCGACCTAGCATCGAACCCAGGATATTTTCCGTAAAACTCATTTCTTCTTTCGATAGATCATGACAATATATAAAGGCTCCTTGATTTTCGAGTCTCTACCTATACGGGAAGTATTTTTTAAAAATTCCGGAAAATCAAAGCAATGCATTTAAACGGGAAAAATCGGGACTTTGGGGCCCTCTGGAATCGAACCCATGACACTGAGGATCAAAGTCGCTTTTTTCCTGGGAGTTTCACGTTATGGCCAATATGTCATAAAAATTTCAGATCAATGACGCTTGTAGTTTAGGCTGTGAATTTGTATCCTATCTATCTATATAGGTATACGAGTAAAATGTAGCTTGCATACTGCAAGCAGATCGGCAATACTAATTTCATACCGGCATCATATCGGGACGGTCCTCAAAGAAAAAAGGTGCATTGAAAATATTCTTAAAATTCGCTGCAATTTCATCTTCTGGCATCGAATCCGGGTCTTACTGGTGAACTTACTATGCAGCACAATAGAAGATCACCTCCTCTAACTGTGTGTGAAAATTCAAGCAGAAATATTGGCTACAACTCCTCAAAAGACGTTCTACTTTTTATGAATGTAAATGGCTCTCTGGATTCGAACCAAGGACGATCTAGGAAATCTAAAACATGTATTAAAAAATTTAATTATTATTTCTATCCATGTACCGAATTTCAAGTTTTAATTTTTAAGGGAAATGGTTCAAAATAATTATTTAAAATCGGATCAGTTACTGATTGAAGAGACGCCTGGTGTGGAACCCAGGAAACATTGGTAGCTGTAAATGCACAGTTTGATTTGTAAGAACTTAATCTTATTTTATGCAAAGTTTAAAGTCGATATCATACCGGGAAGTACCTAAAGTTTGTTTCCGTTATCTCCGTAAGAAATGCATTGAGGAATGTAAATTGCCCTCTGGGATCGAACCAATGACCATCAGCGAATATAGAAAATTATATTATAAATTATGTTTATGACTTCTAACTACATGCTGAATTTCAAGTTTCCATGACATCGGAAAGAGGTCCAAAAAAAATCTTAAAAATCGTCACAATGGGTTTTAAACGGCGGATTTTTGCTTCGACCTAGCATCGAACCCAGGATATTTTTCGTAAAACTCATTTATGTTTTCGATAGATCATGACCATATATAAAGGCTCCTAGAGTTTCGATTCTCTACCTATCCGGGAAGTATTTTTTAAAAATTCCCGAAAATCTAAGCAATGCATTTAAACGGGAAAAATCGGGACTTTGGGGCCCTCTGGAATCGAACCCATGACACTGAGGATCAAAATCACAATTTTTCTGGCGGTTAATTGTTATGGCCAATAGGCAGTAAAAATTTGAACTCAATCACGCTTGTGGTTTAGGCTGTGAATTTGTATCCTATCTATCTATATACCTATCTATATACCTATCTATATATATGAATGAATCCGGAGAAGCATCTATATCTATTATATATAGATGCTTCTCCGGATTCATTCATGTATCCATATATATATATATATAGAGAGGATACAAACTCACAGCCTAAACCACAAGAGTGATTGAGCTGAAATTTTTACGGCGTATTGGCCATAACGTGTAACTACCAGAAAAATTGCAATTAGGATCCTCAGTGTCATGGGTTCGATGCCAGGGGGCTCCAAAGTCCCGATTTTTCCCGTTTAAATGCATTGCTTTGATTTTCAGGAATTTAAAAAAAATACTTTCCGGGTAGGTAGAGAATCAAAACTCAAGGAGCCTATATATATGAACATGATCTATCGAAAACATAAATAAGTTTTACGGAAAATATCCTGGGTTCGATGCTAGGTCGGGGCAAAAATCGGCCGTTTAAAATGCATTGTGGCGATTTTAAAGATTTTTTTTGGACCCTTTTCCAAATGCATGGAAACTTGAAATTTGTCATGGGGTTAGAAATCATAAAAATATTTCATAATCAATTTTTTTGTATTCGATTACGGTCCTTGGTTCGATCCCAGAGGGCCATTTGCACTCCACAATGCATTTCTTATGGGGATAACGGAAACACATTTTAGGTACTTCCCGGTATGATATCGACTTCAAACTTTGTATGAAATTAGATCAAGTCGTAGCAAGTAATTTTGTGCATTTACAGCTTCCAATATGTCCAGGGTTCGACACCAGGCGTCTCTTCAATCAGACGCTGATCCGATTTTTAAGAATTATTTTGAACCCCTTCCCAATAGTATTAAAACTTGAAATTCGGCATGTATATAGAAGTTATAGATGCATTTCAAAAACACATTTTATATTTCGTAGATCGCCCTTGGTTCGAATCCAGAGAGCTATTAAAATTCGTGAAAAGTAGGTCTTCGTTTGAGGCAGTTGCAGCCAATATTTCTGCTTGAATTTTCACACGTATTTAGAGAAGATGATCTTCTGATGTACTGCATAGAAATTTCACCAAAAAGACCCGGGTTCGATGCCAAACGATTAAATTGAAGCGAATTTTAAGAATATTTTCAATCCTTTTTTTCCTTTCCGGGACCGTCCCGATATAATGCCGTTATGAAATTAGTGTTGTCGATCTGCTTGCAGTATGCAAGCTACATTTTACTCGTATAATAGATATATGAATGAATCCGGAGAAGCATCTATATATAATAGATAGAGAGGATACAAAGTCACAGGCCAAACCACTAGCGTCAATGGCTTGAAATTTTTTCGACATATTGGCCATAACGTATAACCTCCAGAAAAATTGCGATTTTGAACCTCAGTGTCATGGGTTCGATTCCAGAGGGCCCCAAAGTCCCGATTTTTCCCGTTTAAATCCATTGCTTAGATTTTCGGGAATTTTTAAAAAATACTTCCCGGATAGGTGGAGAATCGAAACTTTAGGAGCCTTTATATATGGTCATGATCTATCGAAAACATAAATGAGTTTTACGGAAAATATCCTGGGTTCGATGCTAGGTCGAGGCAAAAATCGGCCGTTTAAAATGTATTGTGGCGATTTTTAAGATTTTTTTTGGACCCCTTCCCGATGGCATGGAAACTTGAAATTCGGCATGGAGTTGGAGATTATAAATATATTTCTTAATCACATTTTACATATTCGCTGATGGTCCTTGGTTCGATCCCAGGGCGCCATTTACATTTCTCAATGTATTTCTTATGGAGATAACGGAAACAAATTTTAGGTTCTTCCCGGCATGCTATCGACTTAAGACTTAGTATGATAGAAGAACCGGTCTTAACAAATCAAACTATGCATTCATAGCTATCAATGTGTCCTGGGTTCGACACCAGGTGTCTCTGCAATCAGAAGTTGATCCGATTTTTAGGAATTATTTTGAAACCTTTCCCAATAATATAGAAACTTGAAATTTGGCATATGGATTGAGATCATTAATAACTTTCAGAAACATTTTTTAAATTTCCACGATCGTCCTTGGTTCGAGTCTCGAGAGCCATTTACATTCGTGAACATTAGAGCGTCTTTTGAGGCAGCTGCGCCCAATGTTTTTGCTTTAATTTTCACACATAGTTAGAGATGGTGATGTTCTATTGTGCTGCATAGTAAGTTCACAGTAAAGACCCGGGTTCAATGCCAGACGATAGAATTTCAGCTAATTTTAAGAAAAATTTCATTCCATTTTTTTCTTTTGATGGCCGTCCCGATATGATGTCGACATGAAAATAGTGTTGTCGATCTGCTTGCAGTATGCAAGCAACATTTTACTCGTATAGTTATATATATGAATGAATCCGGAGAAGCATCTATATATAATAGATATATAGAGAGGATACAAACTCACAGCCTAAACCACATGAGTGATTGAGCTGAAATTTTTACGGCGTATTTGCCATAACGTGTAACCACCAGAAAAATTGCGATTAGGATCCTCAGTGTCATGGGTTCGATGCCAGGGGGCTCCAAAGTCCCGATTTTTCCCGTTTAAATGCATTGCTTTAATTTTCGGGAATTTAAAAAAAATACTTCCCAGATAGGTAGAGAATCAAAACTCAAGGAGCCTTTATATATGGTCATGATCTATCGAAAACATAAATGAGTTTTACGGAAAATAACCTGGGTTCGATGCAAGGTCGATGCAAAAATCTGCCGTTTAAAATGCATTGTGGCGATTTTTAAGATTTTTTTTGGACCCTTTCCCGATGGCATGGAAACTTGAAATTCGGTATGAGGTTAGATATCATAAATATATTTCATAATCGATTTTTATGCTTTCCATAATGTTCCTTGGTTCGATCCCGGAGGGCTATTTACAGTCCTCAATGCATTTCTTATGGAGATAACGGAAACAAATTTAAGGTACTTCCCGGCATGCTATCGACTTAAAACTATGCATGATAGAAGATCCAGTCTTAACAAATCTAACTATGCATTCATAGCTATCAATGTGTCCTGGGTTCGACACCAGGTGTCTCTGCAATCAGAAGTTGATCCGATTTTTAGGAATTATTTTGAAACCTTTCCCAATAATATAGAAACTTGAAATTTGTCATATAGATTGAGATCAATAATAACTTTCAGAAAAATTTTTTAAATTTCCAAGATCGTCCTTGGTTCGAGTCCCGAGAGCCATTTACATTCGTGAACATTAGAGGGTCTTTTGAGGCAGTTGTAGCCAATATTTCTGCTTGAATTTTCACACATAGTTAGAGATGGTGATCTTCTATTGTGTTTCATAGTAGGTTTTCAGTAAGACCCGGGTTCGATTCCAGACGATGAAAAATCGGCGAATTTTAAGAAAAAATTAAATCCTTTTTTTTTCTTAAGAGGACCGTCCCGATATGATGCCGATATGAAATTAGAATTGCCGATCTGCTTGCAGTATGCAAGCTACATTTTACTCGTTTCTATTATATATAGATGCTACTCCGGATTCATTCATATATATAGGGATATAGATAGATAGGATACAAATTCACAGCCTAAACCACAAGCGTGATTGAATTGAAATTTTTACCGCGTATTGGCCATAACGTGTAACCGCCAGAAAAATTGCGATTTTGAACCTCAGTGTCATGGGTTCGATTCCAGAGGGCCCCAAAGTCCCGATTTTTCCCGTTTAAATGCATTGCGTTGGTTTTCCGGAATTTTTAAAAAATACTTCCCGGATTGGTAGGGAATTTAAACTCAAGGAGCCGATGGATATAGTCAGGGTCTATCGATAACGTAAATGACCATCTCGAAAAAGTCCTGAGTTCGATGCTAGGACGATGAAAAAATCGGCCGTTTAAAATACATTGAGGTAGATATTCATTATTTTTTTTCATGCACTTATCGAAATGATAAGAAGTTCTTGCTTATATGGAAGATGAATATTAAGATTAGGTTTTCGAAAAAATTTAGATAAGACCGAATTGTTCCTGGGTTCGATTCCGAGGCACATTAAAATTGCTCTCATAAGGAATATATGGGAAAAGTAGGACGTCATTTGAGGCAGTTTCAGTGAATATTTCCGCCTTAATTTTCACACATAGTAAGAGGTGGTGATCTTCTGTTGTGCTGGATAATAAATATTTCCGGAAAGACCCGGGTTCGATGCCAGATGGTAAATATATCTGCCATATAAAACACATTGGGAAGGTTTTTAATTATTTCTTTCATGCACTTATCGATAAAATAGGGAGTTCTTGCTTAGATAGAAGATGTATATATAAAAACCCAGTTCAAGAAAAAATAGATACGACCATGCTGTTCCTGGGTTCGATGCCACAGCACATTAAAATTTCTCTCATAAGGAATATATGGGAAAAGTAGGACGTCGTTTGAGGGAGTTGCAGCCAAAATTTCTGCCTGAATTTTCACACATTGTTAGAGATGGTGATGTGCTGTTGTACTGCATAGTAAGTATGACCTGAAAGACACGGGTTCGATTCCAGACGGTTAAGTTGCAGCGAATTTTAAGAATACTTTTAATCATTTTTTTCTTTTGAACACTGTCTCTATATGATGCCGATATGCAATTAGTATTGCCGATCTGCTTGCAGTATGCAAGCTACATTTTACTCGTATATATATATATATATATATATGAATATATCTATTATATATAGATGCTTCTCCGGATTCATTCATATATATAGATAGGTATATAGATAGGTATATAGATAGATAGGATACAAATTCACAGCCTAAACCACAAGCGTGATTGAGTTCAAATTTTAACTGCGTATTAGCCATAACAATTCACCGCCAGAAAAATTGTGATTTTGATTCTCAGTGTCATGGGTTCGATTCCAGAGGGCCCCAAAGTCCCGATTTTTCCCGTAAGATTACATGGCGGGGATTTTCGAAAATTTTTTTGAGGCACTTCCAGGAAAAGCAGAGAATTGAAACTCGAGGAATCACTAGATGCCGTGCATAGCCAACGAAAATCAAAAAGACATCATCGAATATTGTCCTTGGTTCGATGCTAGGCCGGGGCAAAAATCGGCCGTTTAAAATGCATTGCGGCGATTTTGAAGATTTTTTTTGGACCCCTTTCCGATGGCATAGAAACTTGAAATTCAACATGAGGTTAGATATCATAAATATATCTCATAATAAAATTTTACATATTTGCTGATCGTCCTTGGTTCGATCCCAGAGGGTCATTTAAATTCCTCAATGCCTTTCTTACGGAGAAAACGGAAACAAAATGTAGGTACTTCCCGGCATGCTATCGACTTCAAACCTTGCATGATACAAGAACAAGTCTTCCAAATCAAACTTTTCATTCACAGCTTACAATATGTCCTGGGTTCGACACCAGGTGTCTCTGAAATCAGAAGTTGATCCGATTTTTAGTAATTATTTTGAAAGCTTTCCCAATAATATAGAAAATTGAAATTCGGCATAAAGATAGAGTTCATAAATAACTTTCAGAAGCATGTTTAAGATTTCCAAGATTATCCTTGGTTCGAATCCAGAGAGCCATTTACATTCGTGAAAATTAGAACGTCTTTTGAGGCAGTTGCAGCCAATATTTCTGCTTGAATTTTCACACATAGTTAGAGATGGTGATCTTCTATTGTGCTGCATAGTAAGTTCACAGTAAAGACCAGGGTTCGATGCCAGACGATGAAATTTCAGCGAATTTTAGGAATTTTTTATTCATTTGTTTTTCTTTTGAGGACCGCTCCTATATAATTCCAACATAAAATTAGTGTTGTTGATCTGCTTGCAGTATGCAAGCAACATTTTACTCGTATATATATACGAGTAAAATGTAGCTTGCATACTGCAAGCAGATCGACAACACTAATTTCATGTCGGCATCATATCGGGACGGCCCTCAAAAGAAAAAAAAGGGATTGAAAATATTCTTAAAATTCGCTGCAAATTAATCGTCTGGCATCGAACCAAGGCCTTCCTGAAGAACCTACTATGCAGCACAACAGAAAATCACCATCTCTTACTATGTGTGAAAATTCAAGCAGAAATATTGGCTCCAACTCCCTGACACGACGTCCTTCTTTTCAATAATGTAAATGGCTCTCTGGATTCGAACCAAGGACGATCTAGGAAGTATAAATCATGTTTTTAAAATGTCTCTATTTTCTCTATCTATATGCATAATAACATGTTTTAATATTATTGGGAAGGGGTTTAAATTTATTCTTAAATATCGGATATTTTACTGATTGTAGAGACGCCTGGTGTCGAACCCAGGACATATTGGTAGCTGTGACTGCACAGTATGACTTATTAGGACTTCATCTTATTTCGTACAAAGTTTGAAGTCGATATCATACCGGGAAGTACCTAAAACCTTTTTCGTTTATCTCCATAAGAAATGCATTGAGGAATGTAAATGGCTCTCTGGGATCGAACCAAGGACCATCAGCGAATTTGTAAAATCTGATTATTAAATATATTTATGATATCTAAACCCATGCCGAATTTCAAGTTTCAATGCCATCGGAAAAGGGTCAAAAAAAAATCTTAAAAATCGCCACAATACATTTTAAACGGCCGATTTTTCCTCGACCTAGCCTCGAACCCAGGATATTTTCAGTAAAACTCATTTATGTTTTCGATACATCATGACCATATATATCGGCTCCTTTAGTTTTAAGTCCCTACCTATCCGGCAAGTATTTTTAAAAATTCTCGAAAATCAAAGCAATGCATTTAAAGGGGAGAAATCGGGACTTAGGGGCCCTCTGGAATCGAACCCATGACACTGAAGTTCAAAATCGCAATTTTTCTGGCGCTTACACATTATGGCCAATATGTCGTAAAAATTTCAAGTTAATGACGCTTGTGGTTTAGGCTGTGAATTTGTATCCTCTCTATATATATATATATATATGATATATGAATGAATCTGGAGAAGCATCTATATATAATAGAAGATAATATATAGACGTTTCTCCGGATATACCTATATATCTATTATACGAGTAAAATGTTGCTTGCATACTGCAAGCAGATCGACAACACTAATTTCTTGTCGGCGTCATATCGGGACGGCCCTCAATAGAAAATAAAAAGGGATTGAAAAAGTTCTTAAAATTCGCTGCAATTATATCGTCTGGCATCGAACCTAGGCCTTCATGGTAAACGTAATATGCGGCACAACAGAAAATCACCATCTCTTACACTCTGTGAAAATTCAAGCAGAAATATTGGCTCCAACTGCCTCAAACGACGTCCTACTTTTCAATAATGTAAATGGCTCTCTGGATTGGAATCAAGTACGATCTAGGAAATCTAAAATATGTTTTTGAAATGCATCTATGTTCTTTATCTATATACCTAATTTCATGTTTTAATATTATTGGGATGGGGTTCAAAAAAATTCCTAAAAATCGGATAATTTACTGATTGTAGAGACGCCTGGTGTCGAACCCAGGAAATATTGTCAGCTGGGAATGCACATTATGACTTATAAGTACTTCATCTTATATTATGCAAAGTTTGAAGTCGATATCATGCCGGGAAGTACCTAAAACCTTTTTCCGTTATCTCCATAAGAAATGCATTGAGGAATGTAAATGGCTCTCTGGGATCGAACCAAGGCCCATCAGCGAATATGTAAAATTTGATTATGAAATATATTTATGATCTCCAACTTCATGCCGAATTTCAAGTTTCCATGTCATCGGGAAGGGGTCCAAAGAAAATCTTAAAAATCGCCACAATGTATTTTAAACGGCCGATTTTTGCCTTTGTCCTAGCATCGAACCCAGGATATTTTCCGTAAAACTCATTTATGTTTTCGATAGATCATGACAATATATATCGGCTCCTTGAGTTTTAAGTCCCTACCTATCCGGCAAGTATTTTTTAAAAATTCCCGAAAATCAACGCAATGCATTTAAACGGGAAAAATCGAGACTTTGGGGCCCTCTGGAATCGAACCCATGACACTGAGGTGCAAAATCGCAATTTTTCTGGCGGTTACACTCTATGGCCAATATGTCCTAAAAATTTCAAGTCAATGACGCTTGTGGTTTGGCCCGTGAGTTTGTATCCTCTCTCTATAAATAAATATCTATTATATATAGATGCTTCTCCGGATTCATTCATGTATATACCTATATAGATAGATAGATAGATAGGATACTAATTCACAGCCTAAACCACCAGCGTGATTGACTTGAAATTTTTACGACGTATTGGCCATAACGTGTAACCACCAGAAAAATTGCGATTTTGATCCTCAGGGTCATGGGTTCGATTCCAGAGGGCCCCAACGTCGCGATTTTCTCCATAAGAATACATGGCGGGGATTTTCGAAAAATTTTTTGAGGTATTTCCCGGGGAGAGAAAGAGTTTAAACTCGAGGGATCGCTAGAAGCCGTGCGTATCCAACGAAAATCAGAAAAACATCTTAGAATATAGTCAATGGTTCGATGCTTTGTCGGGGCAAAAATCGGCCGTTTAAAATGCATTACGGCGATTTTGAAGATTTTTTTTGGATCCTTTCCCGATAACATGGATATTCGAAACTCGGCACGTGGATAGATATCATGAATATACTTCATAATCAAATTTTACACGTTCGCTGATGGTCCTTGGTTCGATCCCAGAGGGCCATTTGCACTTCTCAATGCATTTCTTACGGAGACAACGGAAACAAAATTTAGGTACTTTCCGACATGCTATCAACTTTAAACTTTGCTTGATACAAGAGTAAGTCTTTACAAATCAAACTCTGCATTCACAGCTTGCAATACGTCCTGGGTTCGACACCAGGTGTCTCTGAAATCAGAATTTGATCCGATTTTTAGGAATTATTTTGAAACCTTTCCCACTAAAATAGAAACTTGAAATTCGGCATATAGATAGAGATCATAAATATCTATCAGAAACACATTTTAGAATTCCACGATCGTCCTTGGTTCGAGTCCCGAGAGGTATTAACATTCGTGAAAATTAGAACGTTTTTTGAGGCAGTTATAGCCAATATTTCTGCTTGAATTTTCACACATAGTTAGAGATGGTGATCTTCTATTGTGTTTCATTCTAGGTTTACCAGTAAGACCCGGGTTCGATGCCAGACGATGAAATTTCAGCGAATTTTAAGAAAAAATTAAATCCTTTTTTTTTCTTTTAAAGACCGTCCCGATATGATGCCGATATGAAATTAGTATTTCCGATCTGCTTGCAGTATGCAAGCAACATTTTACTCGTTATATATAGATGCTTCTCCGGATTCATTCATGTATCTATTATATATAGACGCTTCTCCGGATTCATTCATGGATATACCTATATAGATAGATAGATAGATAGATAGATAGATAGGATACTAATTCACAGCCTAAACCACAAGCGTCCTTGGATTGAAATTTTTACGACGTATTGGCCATAACGTGTAACCGCCAGATAAGTTGCGATTTTGATCCTCAGTGGCATGGGTTCGATTCCAGAGGGCCCCAAAGTCCCGATTTTTCCCGTTTAAATGCATTGCTTTGATTTTCGGGAATTAAAAAAAAATACTTTCCGGATAGGTAGAGAATTAAAACTCAAGGAGCCTATATATATGGTCATGATCTATCGGAAACATAAATGAGTTTTACGAAAAATATCCTGGGTTCGATGCTAGGTCGGGGCAAAAATCGGCCATTTAAAATGCATTGTGGCGATTATTAAGATTTTTTTTGGACCCCATTCCGAATGCATGGAAACTTGAAATTTGGCATGGGGTTAGAAATCATAAATATATTTCATAATAAAATTTTACATATTCGCTGATGGTCCTTGGTTCGATCCCAGAGGGCCATTTGCACTCCACAATGCATTTCTTATGGGGATTACGGAAACACATTTTAGGTACTTCCCGGTAAGATATCGACTTCAAACTTTGTATGAAATTAGATCAAAACCTAGCAAGTCATTTTGTGCATTTACAGCTTCCAATACGTCCAGGGTTCGACACCAGGCGTCTCTACAATCAGTCACTGATCCGATGTTTAAGAATTATTTTGAACCCCTTCCCAATAATAATAAAACTTGAAATTCGGCATATATATAGAACTTATAGATACATTTCGAAAACATATTTTACATTTCCTAGATCGTCCTTGGTTCGAATCCAGAGAGCTATTAACATTCGTGAAAAGTAGGTCTTCGTTTGAGGCAGTTGCAGCCAATATTTCTTCTTGAATTTTCACACGTATTTAGAGAAGATGATCTTCTGATGTGCTGCATAGAAATTTAACCAAAAAGACCCGGGTTCGATGCCAGACGATTAAATTGAAGCGAATTTTAAGAATATTTTCAATCCTTTTTTTCCTTTCTGGGACCGTCCCGATATTATGCCGTTATGAAATTAGTGTTGTTGATCTGCTTGCAGTATGCAAGCTACATTTTACTCGTATACCTATATAGATAGATAGATAGATAGGATACTAATTCACAGCCTAAACCACAAGCGTGATTTACTTGAAATTTTTACGACGTATTGGCCATAACGTATAACCTCCAGAAAAATTGCGATTTTGTACCTCAGTGTCATGGGTTCGATTCCAGAGGGCCCCAAAGTCCCGATTTTTCCCGTTTGAATGCATTGCTTTGATATTCGGGAATTAAAAAAAAATACTTTCCGGATAGGTAATAAATCGAAACTCAGGGAGCCTATATATATGGTCATGATCTATCGAAAACATAAATGACTTTTACGGAAAATATCCTGGGTTCGATGCTAGGTCGATGCAAATATCGGCCATTTGAAATACATTTAGGTAGATTTTCATTAATTTTTTTCATGCACTTATCGAAGTGATAGGAAGTTCTCGCTTATATGGAAGATGTATATTAAGCATAGTTTTATGAAAAAAATGTAGATAAGACTCCACTGTTCCTGGGTTCGATGCCAGAGCACATAAAAGTTTCTCTCATAAGGAATATAAGGAAAAAGTAGGACGTCATTTGAGGCAGTTGCACCTAATATTTCTGCTTGAATTTTCTCACATGGTTAAAGGATGTGATCTTCTTTAGTGCTGCATAGAAAATATTACCAGAATGACCCGGGTTCGAAGCCAGATGGTAAATATATCCCCCATTTAAAATGCATTGAGTTAGTTTTTATTATTTA
This sequence comes from Sympetrum striolatum, assembly GCA_947579665.1. NCBI lineage: Eukaryota > Metazoa > Arthropoda > Insecta > Odonata > Libellulidae > Sympetrum > Sympetrum striolatum. The sequence goes on from OX388352.1 coordinate 4,225,644, forward strand.
TTTTGATGTATTAATCGAAATAATAGGAAAATCTTGCTTTGCTAGAAGATGTATATTAAGACTTGGTTTAAGAAAAATAATTAGATATTACCATGCTGTACCAGGGTTCGATGCCATAGCACATTAAAATTTCTCTCATAAGGAATATATGGGAAAAGTAGGACGTCCTTTAGGGAAGTTGAAGCAAACATTTCTGCTTGAATTTTCACACATAGTTAGAGTTGGTGATTTGCTGTTGTACTGCATTGGACGTATCACCAGAAATACCCGGGTTCGATGCCAGACGATTAAATTGCAGCGAATTTTAAGAATGTTTTTAATCTTTTTTTCTTTTTAGGACCGTCGCAATATGATGCCCATATGAAATAAGTGCTGTCGATCTGCTTGCAGTATGCAAGCTACATTTTACTCGTATATATATCTATTATATATAGACGCTTCTCCGGATATACCTATATATATACGAGTAAAATGTAGCTTGCATACTGCAAGCAGATCGACAACACTAATTTCATATCGGCATCATATCGGGACGGACATCAAAAGAAAAAAAAAATTCAAAATATTCGTAGAATTCGCTGCAATTTAATCACCTGGCAGCGAACCCCGGTCTTCCTGGTGTACTTACTATGCAGCAAAATAGAAAATTACCATATCAAACTATGTGTGAAAATTCAAGCAAAACTATTAGGTGCAACTACCTCAAACGACGACCTACTATTCACATACACTCCTTATTTGAGAAATTATAATGTGCTCTGGCATCGAACCCAGGAACAGCATGGTCTTATCTATTTTTTTTTCTTAAACAAAGTGTTAATATACATCTTCCATCTAAGCAAGAGCTCCCTTACATATCGATAAATGCATAAAAAAATTATGAAAAGATACCCCATAGTATTATATATGGGTGATATTTTTACCGCCCGGCATCGAACCCGGGTCTTTCAGGCAATACTTTCTATGCAGCACAAAAGAAAAACACCATCTCTAACCGCGTATGCAAATTCAAGCAGAAATATTGGTTACAACTGCCTCAAATGACGTCCTACTTTTCCTTTATATTCCTTATGAGAGAAACGTTATTGTGCTCTGGCTTCGAACCCAGGAACAGTACGGTCTTATGAAAATTTTTTTCTAAAACTTATTCGTACCATACATCTTCCAGCCAAGCACGAACATCCTATCATTTCGATAAGTGCATCTAAAAAAATAATGAAAAACGGCTCCCATGTATTTTAAAGGGCAGATCTTTGCATCGTCCTAGCATCGAACCCAGGATAACTTTTGTAAAAGTCATTGATGTTTTCGAAAGTCCAAGACCATAAATATAGGCACCTTAAGTTTTACTTCTCTACCTATCCGGAAAGTATTTTTTTTTAATTCCCGAAAATCACGGCAATGCATTCAAACGGGAAAAATCGGGACTTTGGGGCCCTCTGGAATCGAACCTATGACACTGAGGATCAAAGTCTCTTTTTTCCTGGGGGTTTCACGTTATGGCCAATATGTCATAAAAATTTCAGATCAATGACGCTTGTAGTTTAGGCTGTGAATTTGTATCCTATCTATCTATATAGGTATATATATGAATGAATCCGGAGAAGCATCTATATATAATAGATAGGGGATCAAAATTCTAACCATGTTCTACAAGTGCCAACGACTTGAAATTTTTACGACGTATTGGCCATAACTTGTAACCTCCAGGAAAAAGCTGACATTGAACCTCGGTGTCATGGGTTCGATTCCAGAAGGCCCCAAAGTCCCGATTTTCTCCATAAGGATACATGGTGAAGATTTTCGAAAATTTTTTTGAAGCACTTCCCGGAAAGGTAGAGAGTTGAAATTCGAGGGATCGCTAGATGCCGTGGATATCTAACGAAAATCAAAAAGACATCTTCGAATATTGTCCATGGTTCGATGCTAGGTCGGGGCAAAAATCGGCCGTTTAAAATACATTGCGGCGATTTTTAAGATTTTATTTGGACCATTTTCAGATGGCATGGAAACTTGAAATTCGGCATGAGGTTAGATATCATGAATATATTTCATAATTAAATTTTTTATATTCGCTGATGGTCCTTGGTTCGATCCCAGAGGGCCATATGCACTTCTCAATGCATTTCTTACGGAGATAACGGAAACAAAATTTAGGTACTTCCCGACATGCTATCGACTTCAAACTTGGCATGACGCAAGAGCAAATTTATACAAATCAAACTGTGCATTCACAGCTTACAATATGACCTGGGTTCGACACCAGGTGTCTCTGCAATCAGAAGTTGATCCGTTTTTAGGAATTATTTTGAAACCTTTCCCAATAATATTAAAACATGAAATTAGGTATATAGAGAGAGAACGTAGATACATTTTAAGAACATATTTTAAATTTCCTAGATCGTCCTTGGTTCGAATCCAGAGAGCCATTTACAATTCATTGTGGAGTACAAATGGCCAACTGGGATCGAACCAGGGACCATAAGGGAATACAAAAAATTTGATTATGAAATATATTTATGATTTCTAATCCCATGCCAAATTTAAAGTGTCCATGCATTCGAAAAGGGGTCCAAAAAAAATCTTAAAAATCGCCACAATGCATTTTAAACGGCCGATTTTTGCCTCGACCTAACATCGAACCCAGGATATTTTCCGTGAAACTCATTTATGTTTTCGATAGATCATGACCATATATATAGGCTCCATGAGTTTTGATTCTCTACCTATCCCTTGTAAATCTTGTGAAAATCGCGCCTCTGGGGCCTTCTGGAATCGAACCCATGACACCGAGGTTCAATGTCGGCTTTTTCCTGGAGGTTACACGTCATGGCCATAACGTCATAAAAATTTCTAGTCAGTGGCACTTGTGGAACATGGTTAGACTTTTGATCCCCAGTGTATATATATATAAGTACGAGTAAAATGTAGCTTGCATACTGCAAGCAGATCGGCAATACTAATTTCATATCGGCATCACATCGGGATGGTCCTCTTAAGAAAAAAAAAGATATAATTTCTTCTTAAAATTCGCTGAAATTTCATCGTCTGGCATCGAACCTGGGTCTTACTGGTAAACCTACTATGAAACACAATAGAAGATCACCATCTCTAACTATGTGTGAAAATTCAAGCAGAAATATTGGCTACAACTGCCTCAAAAGATGCTCTAATGTTCACGAATGTAAATGGCTCTCGGGACTCGAACCAAGGACGATCTTGGAAATCTCAAATGCCCCAAAGTCCCGATTTTTCCCGTTTGAATGCATTGCCGTGATTTTCGGGAATTTTTAAAAAATACTTTCCGGATAGGTAGAGAAGTAAAACTCAAGGTGCCTATATTTATGGTCTTGGACTTTCGAAAACATCAATGACTTTCACAAATATTATCATGGGTTCGATGCTAGGACGATGCAAAGATCTGCCCTTTAAAATACATGGGAGCCGTTTTTCATTATTTTTTTAGATGCGCTTATCGAAATGATAAGATGTTCGTGCTTGGCTGGAAGATGTATGGTACGAATAAGTTTTAGAAAAAAATTTTCATAAGAAAAGAATTGGTTTTAGAAAATAATTTAGATAACACCGTACTATTCCTGGGTTCGAAGCCAGAGCACAATAACGTTTCTCTCATAAGGAATATAAAGGAAAAGTAGGACGTCATTTGAGGCAGTTGTAACCAATATTTCTGCTTGAATTTGCATACGCGGTTAGAGATGGTGTTTTTCTTTTGTGCTGCATAGAAAGTATTGCCTGAAAGACCCGGGTTCGATGCCGGGCGGTAAAAATATCCCCCATATATAATACTATGATGTATCTTTTCATAATTTTTTTAAGCATTTATCGATATGTAAGGGAGCTCTTGCTTAGATGGAAGATGTATATTAACACTTTGTTTAAGAAAAAAAATAGATAAGACCATGCTGTTCCTGGGTTCGATGCCAGAGCACATTATAATTTCTCACATAAGAAGTGTATGTGAAAAGTAGGACGTCGTTTGAGGTAGTTCCACCTAATAGTTTTGCTTGAATTTTCACACATAGTTAGAGATGTTGATCTTCTGTTTTGCTGCATAGTAAGTACACCAGGAAGACCGGGGTTCGCTGCCAGGTGATTAAATTGCAGCGAATTTTAAGAATATTTTCAATCCTTTTTTTCCTTTCCGGGACCGTCCCGATATGATGCCGATATGAAATTAGTGTTGTCGATCTGCTTGCAGTATGCAAGCAACATTTTACTAGTATATATATATATATATATATAGATGCTTCTCCGGATACATTCATGTATCCATATATATACGAGTAAAATGTAGCTTGCATACTGCAAGCAGATCGGCAATACTAATTTCATATCAGCATCACATCGGGACGGTCCTCATAAGAAAAAAAAAAGGATTTAATTTTTACTTAAAATTCGCTGAAATTTCATCGTCTGGCATCGAACCTGGGTCTTACTGGTAAACCTACTATGAAACAAAATAGAAAATCTCTAATTATGTGTGAAAATTCAAACAGAAATATTGGCTACAACTGCCTCAAAAGACGTTCTAATGTTCACGAATATAAATGGCTCTCGGGACTCGAACCAAGGACAACCTCTAAACTTTAAAAAATATTTCTGAAAGTTATTAATCATCTCAATCTATATGCCAAATTTCAAGTTTCTATATTATTGGAAAAGGTTTCAAAATAATTCCTAAAAATCGGATCAACTTCTGATTGCAGAGACACCTGGTGTCGAACCCAGGACACATTGATAGCTGTGAATGCATAGTTTGATTTGTTAAGACTTTCTCTTCTATCATGCAGAGTTTGAAGTCGATAACATGCCGGGAAGTACCTAAATTTTGTTTCCGTTATCTCCATAAGAAATGCATTGAGGAATTTAAATGTCCCTCTGGGATCGAACCAAGGACCATCAGCGAATATGTAAAATTCGATTATGATATATTTTTATGGTATCTAACCTCATACCGAATTTCAAGTTTCTATGCCATCGGAAAAGGGTCCAAAAAAATCTTAAAAATCGCCACAATGCATTTAAAACGGCCGATTTTTGCCTCGACCTAGCATCGAACCCAGGATATTTTTAGTAAAACTCATTTATGTTTTCGATAGATCATGACCATATATATCGGCTCCTTGCGTTTAAAGGCCCTACCTATCCGGCAAGTATTTTTTAAAAATTCCCGAAAATCAAAGCAATGCATTTAAACGGGAAAAATCGGGACTTTGGGGCCCTCTGGAATCGAACCTATGACACTGAAGATCAAAGTCGCTTTTTTCCTGGTGGTTACACGTTATGGCCAATATGTCGTAAAAATTTCAAGTCAATGACGCTTGTGGTTTAGGCTGTGAATTTGTATCCTCTCTATCTATTATATATAGATGCTTCTCCGGATTCATTCATGTATCCATATATACGAGTAAAATGTAGCTTGCATATTGCAAGCAGATCGACAAGACTAATTTCATGTCGGCATCATATCGGGAAGGCCGTCAAAAGAAAAAAAAATGGATTGAAAATATTCTGATTATTCGCTGCAATTTATTCGTCCGGCATCAAACCCGGGTCTTGCTGGTGATACTTACTATGCAGCACAATAGAAGATCACCATCTCTAACTATCTGTGAAAATTCAAGCAGAAATATTATCTGCAACTGCCTCCAACGACGTCCTACTTTTCCCTTATATTTCTTATGAGAGAAATGTTATTGTGCTCTGGCATCGAATCCAGGAATAGTTCGGTCTTCTGAAAACTGTTTTCTTAAACCAGTTTTAACCATACATCTTCCAGCCAAGCACGAACTTCCTATCATTTCGATAAGTGCATAAAAAAATAATGAAATACTAACCCAATGTATTTTAAATGGGAGACATATTTACCGCCCGGCATCGAACCCGGGTCTTACTGGTAAAACTTCCTATGAAACATAATAGAAGATATTAATCTTGAACTATGTGCGAAAATTCAAGCAGATATATTTGCTGCAACTGCCTCAATCGAAGTCTTACTTTTCCCTTATATTCCTTAGGAGAGAAATGTTAATGTGCTCTGGCATCGAACCCAGGAATAGTACGGTCTTATGAAAATTTTTTTCTTAAACCAATTCTTACCTTACACTTTCCGGCTAAGCACGAATTTCCTATTATTTTGAGAAGTGCATCAAAAAAAATAATGAAAAACAGCTCCCATGTATTTTAAAGGGCAGATCTTTGCATCGTCCTAGCATCGAACCCAGGATATTTTTTGTAAAAGTCATTGATGTTTTCGAAAGTCCAAGACCATAAGTATAGGCACCTTGAGTTTTATTTCTCTACCTATCCGGAAAGTATTTTTTAAAAATTCCCGATAATCACGGCAATGCATTTAAACGGGAAAAATCGGTACTTTGGGGCATTCTGGAATCGAACCTATGACACTGAGGATCAAATTCGGTTTTTTCCTGATGGTTTCACGTTATGGCCAATACGTCATAAAAATTTCTAGGCAATGACGCTTGTAGTTTAGCCTGTGAATTTGTATCCTATCTATATAGCTATATAGCTATATAGCTATATGGCTATACGAGTAAAATGTAGCTTGCATACTGCAAGCAGATCGGCAATACTAATTTCATATCGGCATCACATCGGGACGATCCTCTTAAGAAAAAAAAAGGATTTAATTTTTTCTTAAAATTCGCTGAAATTTCATCGTCTGGAATCGAACCCGGGTCTTACTGAAAACCTACTATGAAACACAATAGAAGATCACCATCTCTAACTATGTGTGAAAATTCAAGCAGAAATATTGGCAACAACTGCCTCAAGAGACGCTCTAATGTTCACGAATGTAAATGGCTCTCGGGACTCGAACCAAGGACGATCGTGGAAAACTAAAATGTGTTTCTAAAAGTTATTATTGATCTTAATCTATATGCCAAATTTCAAGTTTCTATATTATTGTGAAAGGTTTCAAAATAATTCCTAAAAATCGGATCAACTTCTGATTGCAGAGACACCTGGTGTCGAACCCAGGACAAATTGATAGCTATGAATGCATAGTTTGATTTGTTAAGACTGGTTCTTCTATCATGCTAAGTTTTAAGTCGATAGCAAGCCGGGGAGTACCTTAAACTTGTTTCCGTTATCTCCATAAGAAATGCATTGAGGAATGTAAACGGCCCTCTGGGATCGAACCAAGGAACATCAGGGAAAATATAAAAATCGATTATGAAATATATTTATAATATCTATCCCCATACCGAATTTCAAGTTTCCATGCCATCGGGAAAGGGTCCAAAAAAAATCTTAAAAATCGCTACAATACATTTTAAACGGCCGATTTTTGCCTTGACCTAGCATCGAACCTAGGATATTTTCCGTAAAACTCAGTTATGTTTTCGTTAGATCATGACCATATATATAGGCTCCTAGAGTTTCGAATCTCTACCTATCCGGAAAGTATTTTTTAAAAATTCCCGAAAATCTAAGTAATGCATTTAAACGGGAAAAATCGGGACTTTGGAGCCCTCTGGAATCGAACCCATGACACTGAGGTGCAAAATCACAATTTTTCTGGCGGTTACACTCTATGGCCAATATGCCGTAAAAATTTCAAGTCAATGACGCTTGTGGTTTGGCCTGTGAGTTTGTATCCTCTCTCTATATATATATCTATTATATACGAGTAAAATGTAGCTTGCATACTGCAAGCAGATCGACAACACTAATTTCATGTCGGCATCATATCGGGAAGGCCGTCAAAAGAAAAATAAATGGATTGAAAATATTCTGATTATTCGCTGCATTTTATTCGTCCGGCATCGAACCCGGGTCTTCCTGGTGATACTTACTATGCAGCACAATATAAGTTCACCATCTCTAACTATCCGTGAAAATTCAAGCAGAAATATTATCTGCAACTGCCTAAAACGACGTTCTACTTTTCCCTTATATTCCTTATGAGAGAAAAGTTTATGTGCTCTGGCATCGAACTCAGTAACAGTATGGTCCTATCTATTTTATTTTCATAAAGTAAATCTTAATATACATCTTCTATGTGAGAAAGAACTACCAATCGTATCGATAAATGCATAAAAAAATTATGAAATGTTACCCCAATGTATTATATATGGGGGATATATTTACCACCCTGCATCGAACCCGGGTCTTTTAAGCAATACTTTCTATACAGCACAACTGAAAATCACCATCTCTAACTACATATGCTAATCCAAGCAGAAATATTGCTTTTAACTGCCTCAAACGACGTCCTACTTTTCCCTTGTATTCCTTATGAGATAAAAGTTATTGTGCTCTGGCATCGAACCCAGGAATAAAACGGGCTTATGAAATTTTTTTTCTAAAACTAATTCTTACCGTATATCTTCCAGCTAAGCACGAACTTCCTATCATTTTGATAAATGCGTCAAAAAAATAATGAAAAAGTACTCCCATGTATTTTAAAGGGCAGATATTTGCATCGTCCTAGCATCGAACCCAGGATATTTTCCGTAAAAGTCATTTATGTTTTCGATAGATCTTAACTATATATATAGGCTCCTAGAGTTTTAATTCTCTACCTATCCGGGAAGTATTTTTTTAAAATTCCTGAAAATATGAGCAATGCATTTAAATGGAAAAAATTGGGACTTTGGGCCCCTCTGGAATCGAACCCATGACACTGAGGTTCAAAGTCGCAATTTTTCTGGAGGTTACACGTTATGGCCAATACGTCGTAAAAATTTCAATTCAATGACGCTTGTGGTTTAGCCTGTGAATTTGTATCCTCTCTATATATATAAATATGATATATGAATGAATCCGGAGAAGCATCTATATATAATAGATAGATGCTTCTCCGGATTCATTCATGTATCCATATATATATACGAGTAAAATGTTGCTTGCATACTGCAAGCAGATCGGCAATACTAATTTCATATCGGCATCACATCGGGACGGTCCTCTTAAGAAAAAAAAAGGATTTAATTTTTTCTTAAAATTCACTGAAATTTCATCGTCTGGAATCGAACCCGGGTCCTACTGAAAACCTACTATGAAACACAATAGAAGATCACCATCTCTAACTATGTGTGAAAATTCAAGTAGAAATATTGGCTACAACTGCCTCAAAAGACGCTCTAATGCTCACGAATGTAAATGGCTCTCGTGACTCGAACCAAGGACGATCTTGGAAATTTAAAAAATATTTCTGAAAGTTATTATTGATCTCAATCTATATGCCAAATTTCAAGTTTCTAAATTATTGGAAAAGGTTTCAAAATAATTCCTAAAAATCGGATCAACTTCTGATTGCAGAGACACCTGGTGTCGAACCCAAGACATATTGATAGCTATGATTGCATAGTTTGATTTGTGAAGACTAGTTCTTCTATCATGCTAAGTTTTAAGTCGATAGCATGCCGGGAAACACCTTAAACTTGTTTCCATTATCTCCATAAGAAATGCATTGAGGAATTTAAATGGCCCTCTGGGATCGAACCAAGGAACATCAGGGAAAACATAAAAATTGATTATGAAATATATTTATGATATCAACCCCATACCGAATTTCAAGTTTCCATGTCATCGGTAAGGGGTCCAAAAAAAATCTTAAAAATCGCCACAATGTATTTTAAACGGCCGATTTTTGCCTTGACCTAGCATCGAACCCAGGATATTCTCCGTAAAACTCATTTATGTTTTCGATAGATCATGACCATATATATCAGCTCCTTGAGTTTTAAGTCTCTACCTATCCGGCAAGTATTTTTTTAAAATTCCCGAAAATCAACGCAATGCATTTAAATGGGAAAAATCGGGACTTTGGGGCCCTCTGGAATCGAACCCATGACACTGAGGTTCAAAATCACAATTTTTCTGGAGGTTATACGTTATGGCCAATATGTCGTAAAAATTTCAAGCCATTGACGCTAGTGGTTTAGCCTGTGACTTTGTATCCTATCTATATACCTATCTATCTATCTTCTATTATATATTGACGTTTCCCCGGATATACCAATATCTATTATACGAGTAAAATGTTGCTTGCATACAGCAAGCAGATCGACAACACCATTTTCATGTCGGCATCATATCGGGACGGCCATCAAAAGAAAAAAATGGATTGAAATTTTTCTTAAAATTCCCCGAAATTCCATCGTCTGGCATCGAATCCGGGTCTTTCTGGTGATACTCACTAAGCAGAACAATAGAAGATCACCATCTCTAACTATGTGTGAAAATTCAAGCAGAAATATGGGCTAAAGCTGCCTCAAAAGACGTTCTAAGTTTCACGAATTTAAATGGCTCTCTGGATTCGAACCAAGGACGATCTTGGAAATCTAAAATATGTTTCAGAATTTTATTTATGATGTCTATCTATATGCCGAATTTCAAGTTTCTATATTATTGGCAAAGGTTTCAAAATAATTCCTAAATATCGGATCAAATTCTGATTGCAGAGACACCTGGTGTCGAACCCAGGACACAATGATAGCTGTGAATGCACTGTTTGATTTGTATGGATTTGATCTTTATTTATGCAAAGTTTGAAGTCGATATCGTGCCGGGAAGCACCTAAAATTTGTTTTTGTTATCTCCGTAAGAAATGCATTGAGGAATTTAAATGTCCCTCTGGGATCGAACCAAGGACCATCAGCGAATATGTAAAATTTGATTATGAAATACATTTATGGTGTCTAACCTCATACGGAATTTCAAGTTTCTATGCCATCGGAAAAGGGCCCTAAAAAAATCTTAAAAATCGCCACAATGCATTTTAAACGGCCGATTTTTGACCCGACCTAGCATCGAACCAAGGATAATATTCGTAGATGTCTTTATGGTTTTCTTTAGATATCTTTGGCATCTAGCGATCCCTCGAGTTTTAACTCTCTCCTTTTCCGGGAAGTGCCTCAAATAAATTTTCGAAAATCCGCGCCATGTAATCTTATGGGGAAAATCGCGACTTTGGGGCCTTCTGGAATCGAACCCTTGACACCGAGGTTCAAAGTCGGCTTTTCCCTGGAGGTTACACGTTATGGCCAATATGTCGTAAAAATTTCAAGTCGGTGGCACTTGTGGAACATGCTTAGACTTTTGATCCCCAGTGTATATCTATTACGAGTAAAATGTTGCTTGCATACTGCAAGCAGAGCGACAACACTAATTTCATATCGGCATTATATTGGGACGGTCCTCAAAAGAAAAAAAAAAGGATTGAAAATATTATTAGAATTCGCTTAAATTTAATCGTCCGGCATCGAACCCGGTTCTTCCATGTGAATCTACTATGCAGCACAACAGAAGATCAGCATCTCTAACTATGTGTAAAATTCAAGGAGAAATATTGACTGCAACAGCCTCAAACGACGTTCTACTTTTTACCAATGTAAATGGCTCTTTGGATTAGAACCAAGGACCATCTTCGAAAACTTAAAGCTGTTTTGGAAATATATATATAATCTCTATCTATATGCTAAATTTGAAGTTTCTATATTATTGGGAAAGGGTTCAAAATAATTATTGAATATCGGATAATTTACTGATTGTATAGACGCCTGGTGGTGAAACCAGGAAACATTGGTAGCTGTGAATTCACAGTTTGATTAGTAATGACTTCATCTTATCTTATGCAAAGTTTCAAGTAGATATAATATCGGGAAGCACATAAAATGTGTTTCCGTAATCTCCATAAGAAAAGCATTGAGGAATGTAAATGGCCCTCTGGGATCGAACCAAGGACCATAAGGGAATATGTAAAATTTGATTATGAAATATAATTATGATATCTAACGCCATGCCGAATTTCAAGTTTCTATGCCATTGGAAAAGGGTTCAAAAAAAATCTTAAAAATCGCCGCAATGTATTTTAAACGGCAAATTTTTGCCCCGACCTAGCATCGAACCAAGGATATTATTCGTAGATGTCTTTATAGTTTCCTTTTGATATGCGCGGCATCTAGCGATCCCTCGAGTTTCAACTCTTTCTCTCTCCGGGAAGTGCCTCAAATAAATTTTCGAAAATCCCCGCCATGTAATCTTATGGAGAAAATCGCGACTTTGGGGCCCTCTGGAATCGAACCCATGACACTGAGGATCAAAATCGCAATTTTTCTGACGGTTACACGTTATGGCCAATACGTCGTAAACATTTCAAGTCAATGACGCTTGTGGTTTAGGCTGTGAATTAGTATCCTATCTATCTATCTATCTATCTATATGAATGAATCCGGAGAAGCATCTATATATAATAGATACGAGTAAAATGTAGCTTGCATACTGCAAGCAGATCGACAACACTAATTTCATAACGGCATTTTATCGGGACGGTCCCGGAAAGGAAAAAAAGGATTGAATATATTCTTAAAATTCGCTGAAAATTTCATCGTCTGGAATCGAACCCGGGTCTTCTTGCATAACTTATTATGCAGCACCATAGAAGATCACCATTTGTAACTATGTGTGAAAATTCAAGTAGAAATATTAACTGCAACTGCCTCAAAAGACGTTCTAATTTTCACGAATGTAAATGGCTCTCTGGATTCGAACCAAGGACGATCTTGGAAATCTAAAACATGTGTCTTTAAGTTGTTTATGATCTTTTTCCATGTGCCGAATTTCAAGTTTCTATATTATTGGAAAATGTTTCAAAATAATTCCTAAAAATCGCATCTACTGCTGATTGCAGAGACACCTGGTGTCGAACCCAGGACAAAGTGTAAACTAAGAATGCACAGGTTGATTTGTACCAGCTTTATCTTTTTTTATGCAAAGTTTGAAGTCGATTGCATGCCGGGAAGTACCGAAATTTTGTTTCCGTTGTCTCCATAAGAAATGCATTGAAAAGTGCCAATAGCTCTCTGGGATCGAACCAAGGACCATAAGCGAACATGTGTAATATTATTATGAAATATATTAATGATATCTATCTACGTGCTGAGTTTCAAGTATCCATGTTATTGGGAAAGGATCCAAAAAAAATCTTCAAATTCGCCGCAATACATTTTAAACGGCCGATTTTTGCATCGTCCTAGCATCGAACCCAGGATATTTTCCATTAAAGTTATTTATGTTTTCGATAGATCATGACCATATATATAGGCTCCATGAGTTTTGATTCTCTACCTATCCGGGAAGTATTTTTTAATAATTCCCGAAAATCAAAGCAATGCATTTAAACGGGAAAAATCGGGACTTTGGGGCATTCTGGAATCGAACCCATGACACTGAGGACCAAAGTCGCTTTTTTCCTGGAGGTTTCACGTTAGGGCCAATACGTCGTAAAAATTTCAAGTCAATCACGCTTGTGGTTTTGGCTGTGAATTAGTATCCTATCTGGGTATCTGGGTATCTGGGTATCTGGGTATCTGGGTATATATATGAATGAATCCGGAGAAGCATCTATATATCTATTATATAAGAGTAAAATGTAGCTTGCATACTGCAAGCAGATCGGCAATACTAATTTCATATCGGCGTCATATCGGAACGCTCCTCAAAAGAAAAAAAAAAAAGGATTGAAATTTTTCTTAAAATTCGCTATAATTTCATCGTCTGGCATCGAACCCGGGTCTTACTGGTGAACTAACTATGCAGCACAATAGAAGATCATCATCTCTAACCATGTGTGAAAATTCAAGCAGAAATATTGGCTACAACTGCCTCAAAAGACGTTCTAATTATCACGAATGTAAATGGCTCTCTGGATTCGAACCAAACGCGATTTTCCCCATAAGGATACATGGCGGGGATTTTCGAAAATTTTTTTGAGGCACTTCCAGGAAAAGGAGAGAGTTGAATTTCAAGAGACCGCTAGATGCTGTGCTTATCTAAAGGAAACCATAAAGACATCTACGAATATTATCCTTGGTTCGATGCTAGGTCGGGGCAAAAATCGGCCGTTTAAAATGCATTGTGGCGATTTTTAAGATTTTTTTAAGACCCTTTTCCGATGGCATAAAAACTTGAAATTCCATATGAGGTTAGATACCATAAAAGTATTTCATAATCAAATTTTTTATATTCGCTGATGGTCCTTGGTTCGATCCGAGAGGGACATTTAAATTCCTCAATGCATTTCTTACGGAGATAACGGAAACAAAATTAAGGTACTTTTTGGCATGCTATCGACTTCAAACTTTGCGTGATAGAAGAACACGTTTTTACAAATCAAACTGTGCAATCACAGCTTACAATATTTCCTGGGTTCGACACCAGGTGTCTCTGCAATTAGATGTTGATCCGATTTTTAGGAATTATTTTGAAACCTTTCCCAATAATATAGATATTTGAAATTCCGCATGTAGATAGAAATCATAAATAACTTTCAGAAACATTTTTTAGTTTTCCAAGATCGTCCTTGGTTCGAATCCAGATAGACATTTACTTTCGTGAAAATTAGAACGTCTTTTCAGGCAATTATAGCCAATATTTCTGCTTGAATTTCCACACGTAGTTACAGATGGTGGTCTTCTACTCTGCTGCATAGTTAGTTCACCAGTAAGACCCGGGTTCGATACCAGACGATGAAATTTCAGCGAATTTTAAGAAAAATTTAAATCCTTTTATTTTCTTTTTAGGACCGTCCCGATATGATGGCGATATGAAATTAGTACTGACGATCTGCTTGCAGTATGCAAGCTACATTTTACTCGTAATAGATATATAGATGCTTCTCCGGATTCATTCATATATATAGCTATATAGGTATATAGATAGGATACAAATTCGCAGGCTAAACCACAAGCGTGATTGACTTGAAAATTTTATGACATATTGGCCATAACGTGAAACCCCCAGAAAAATTGGGATTTTGAACCTCAGTGTCATGGGTTCGATTCCAGAGGGCCTCAAAGTCCCGATTTTTCCCCGTTTAAATGCATTGCTTTGATTTTCGGGAATTAAAAAAAATTACTTCCCGGATAGGTAGAGAATCAAAAATCAAGGAGCCTATATATATGAACATGATCTATCGAAAACATAAATGAGTTTTACGGAAAATATCCTGGGTTCGAAGCTAGGTCGAGGCAAAAATCGGCCGTTTAAAATGCATTGTGTCGATTTTTAAGATTTTTTTTGGACCCTTTCCCGATGGCATGGAAACTTGAAATTCGGCATGGGTTTAGATATCATAAATATATTTAATAAACAAATTTTATGAATTCGCTGATGGTCCTTGGTTCGATCCCAGAGAGCCATTTACATTCCTCAATGCATTTCTTATGGAGATAAAAGAAACATGTTTTAGGTACTTCCCGGCAGGATATCGACTTCAAACTTTGTATGAAATAAGATGAAATCCTAATAAATCATACTGTGCATTTACAATTAAAAATATGTCCTGGGTTCGACACCAGGCGTCTCTGAGATCAGAAGTTAATCCGATTTTTAGGAATTATTTGAAACCTTTGCCAATAATAAAGAAACTTCAAATTCGGCATATAGATAGAAATCATAAATAACTTTCAAGAACCTTTTTTTTATTTCCAAAATCGTCCTTGGTTCGAATCCAGAGAGCCATTTAAATTCGTGAAAATTAGAACGACTTTTGAGGCAGTTGTAGCCCATATTACTGCTTGAATTTTCACACATAGTTGGAGATGGTGATGTTCTACTGTGCTGCATAGTAAGTTCACAGTAACGACCCGGGTTCGATGCCAGGCGATGGAATTTCAGCGAATTTTAAAAAAAATTTCAATCCATTTTTTTCTTTTGATGGCCGTCCCGATATGATGCCGACATGAAAATAGTGTTGTCGATCTGCTTGCAGTATGCAAGCTACATTTTACTCGTATATATATATATATGTATCTATTATATATGGATGCTTCTCCGGATTCATTCATATATATATAGCTATATAGCTATATAGATAGGATACAAATTCACAGGCTAAACTACAAGGGTCATTGCCTTGAAATTTTTATGACGTATTGGCCATAACGTGAAACCCCCAGGAAAAAAGCTACTTTGATCCATTGATTTCATATTTCTGCTTGAATTTTCACACATAGTTAGAGATGGTGATCTTCTATTGTGCTACATAGTAAGTTCACCAGTAAGATCCGGGTTCGATGCCAGACGATGAAATTTCTGCGAATTTTAAGAAAAATTTCAATCCTTTTTTTTCTTTTAGGACATTCCCGATATGATGCCGATATGAAATTAGTATTGCCGATCTGCTTGCAGTATGCAAGCTACATTTTACTCGTATATATATATATATATATATGATATATGAATGAATCCGGAGGAGCATCTTTATCTATTATATATAGATCCTTCTCCGGATTCATTCATATATATAGCTATATAGCTATATAGATAGGATACAAATTCACAGGCTAAACCACAAGCGTCATTGACTTGAAAGTTTTATGACATATTGGCCATTACGTGAAACCCCCAGGAAAAAAGCGACTTTGATCCTCATGGTCATAGGTTCGATTCCATAGGGCCCCAAAGTCCCGATTTTTCCCGTTTAAAATGCATTGCCGTGATTTTCGGGAATTTTTAAAAAATACTTTCCGGATAGGTAGAGAAATGAAACTCAAGGGGCCTATATTTATGGTCTTGGTCTTTTGAAAACATCAATGACTTACACAAAAAATATCCTGGGTTCGATGCTAGGACGATGCAAAGATCTGCCCTTTAAAATACATGGGAGCTGTTTTTCATTATTTTTTTTGATGCATTTCCTGAAATAATAGGAAGTTCGTGCTTAGCCGGAAAGTGTAAGGTAACAATTGGTTTAAGAAAAAAATTTTCATAAGACCGTAATATTCCTGGGTTCGATGCCAGAGCACTTAACTTTTCTCTCATAAGGAATATAAGGGAAAAGTAAGACTTCGATTGAGGGAGTTGCAGCCAATATTTCTGCTTGAATTTTCGCACATAGTTAAAGAATAATATCCTCTATTATGTTGCATTAGAAATTTCACCAAAAAGACCCGGGTTCGATGCCAGACGTTGAAATTCCAGCGAATTTTAAGAAATAATTAAATCCTTTTTTTTTTCTTTTGAGGACCGTTCCGATCTAATGCCGATATGAAATTATTGTTGTCGATCTGCTTGCAGTATGCAAGCAACGTTTTACTCGTATAATAGATACGAGTAAATGTAGCTTGCATACTGCAAGCAGATCGACAACACTAATTTCATAACGGCATTATGTCGGGACGGTCCCGGAAAGGAAAAAAAGGATTGAAAATATTCTTAAAATTCGCTTCAATTTATTTTTTTGGCATCGAACCCGGGTCTTTTGGTGAAATTTCTATGCAGCACATCAGAAGATCATCTTCTCTAAATAGGTGTGAAAATTTAAGCAGAAATATTGGCTGCAACTGCCTCAAACGAAGACCTACTTTTCACGAATGTTAATAGCTGTCTGGATTCTAACCAAGGCCGATCTAGGAAATGTGTGGAAATGTGTTTCGAAATGTATCTATAAGTTCTATATATATGCCGAATTTCAAGTTTTAATATTATTGGAATGGGTTCAAAATAATTCTTAAATATCGGATCAGCTACTGATTGTAGAAACGCCTGGTGTCGAACCCTGGACGTATTGGAAGCTGTAAATGCACAAAATTACTTGCTAGGACTTGATCTAATTTCATACAAAGTTTGAAGTCGATATCATACCGGGAAGTACCTAAAATGTGTTTCTGTTATCCCCATAAGAAATGCATTGTGGAGTGCAAATGGCTCTCTGGGATCGAACCAAGGACCATCAGCGAACATATAAAATTTGATTATTAAATATATTTATGATATCTAAACCCATGCCGAATTTCAAGTTTCCATGCATTCGGAAAGGGGTCCAAAAAAAATCTTAAAAATCGCCACAACGCATTTTAAACGGCCAATTTTTGCCCCGACCTAGCATCGAACCCAGCATATTTTCCGTTAAACCAATTTATGTTTTCGATAGATCATGTTCATATATATAGGCTCCTTGAGTTTTAATTCTCTACCTATACGGGAAGTATTTTTTTAATTCCCGAAAATCAAAGCAATGCATTTAAACGGGAAAAATCGGACTTTGGGGCCCTCTGGAATCGAACCCATGACACTGAGGATCAAAATCGCAATTTTTCTGGTGGTTACACGTTATGGCCAATACGCCGTAAAAATTTCAGCTCAATCACTCTTGTGGTTTAGGCTGTGAGTTTGTATCCTCTCTATATATATATCTATTATATATAGATGCTTCTCCGGATTCATTCATACTAGTAAAATGTTGCTTGCATACTGCAAGCAGATCGACAACACTATTTTCATGTCGGCATCATATCGGGACGGCCATCAAATGAAAAAAGTGGATTGAAATTTTTCTTAAAATTCGCATGAAATTCCATCGTCTGGCATTGAACCCGGGTCTTACTGGTGAACCTACTATGAAACACAATAGAACATCACCATCTCTAACTATGTGAGAAAATTCAAGCAGAAATATGGGCTAAACTGCCTTTAAAAGACGTTCTAATTTTCACGAATTTAAATGGCTCTCTGGATTCGAACCAAGGACGATCTTGGAAATCTAAAAGAGGTTTCTGAAAGTTATTTATGATCTCTATCTATATGCCGAATTTCAAATTTCTATATTATAGGGAAAGGTTTCAAAATAATTCATAAAAATCGGATAAACTTTAGATTGCAGAGACACCTATTGTCGAACCCAGGACATATTGTAAGTTGTGAATGCACAGTCTGATTTGTAAAAACTTGCTCTCGTTTCATGCAAAGTTTGAAGTCTTTATCATGTCGGGAAGTACCTAAAGTTTGTTTCCGTTTTCTCCGTAAGAAATGCATTGAGGAGTGCAAATCTCCGTCTGGGATCGAACCAAGGACCATCAGCGAACATGCAAAATTTTATTATGAAATATATTCATGATATCTATCCACGTGCCGAGTTTCAAGTATCCATGTTATCGGGAAAGGATCCAAAAAAAATCTTTATAATCGCCGCAGTGCATTTTAAACGGCCGATTTTTGCACCGACCTAGCATCGAACCAAGTACAATATTCGAAGATGTTTTTTTGATTTTCGTTGGATATGCACGGTTTCTAGCAGTCCCTTGAATTTCAACTCTCTACCTTTCAGGAAGTGCCTCAAAAAAATTTTCGAAAATCCCCGCCATGTAATCTTAAGGGGAAAATCGCGACTTTGGGGCCTTCTGGAATCGAACCCATGACACCGAGGTTCATAGTCGGCTTTTTCCTGGAGGTTACACGTCATGGCCATAACGTCGTAAAAATTTCAAGTCAATGACGCTTTTGGTTTAGCCTGTGAATTTGTATCCTATCTGGGTATATATATGAATGAATCCGGAGAAGCATCTATATATCTATTATATATAGATGCTTCTCCGGATTCATTCATGTATCCATATATATATACGAGTAAAATGTAGCTTGCATACTGCAAGCAGATCGACAACACTAATTTCATCTCGGCATCATATCGGGACGGTCCTCAAAAGAAAAAAAAGGGGATTGAAAATATTCTTTAAATTCGCTGCAAGTTATTCGTCCGGCATCGAACCCGGGTCTTTATGGTGATACACACTATGCAGCACAATAGAATTTCTCCATCTCTAATTATGTGTGAAAATTAAAGCAAAAAAAAAGGGCGCAGCTGCCTCAAAAGACGCTCTAATGTTCACGAATGTAAATGGCTCTCGGGACTCGAACCAAGGACGATCGTGGAAATTTAAAAAATGTTTCTGAAAGTTATTAATGATCTTAATCCCTATGCCAAATTTCAAGTTTCTATATTATTGGGAAAGGTTTCAAAATAATTCCTAAAAATCGGTTTAA
>OX388352.1:4245658-4352167 GCA_947579665.1 Sympetrum striolatum
GGGGCCTTCTGGAATCGAACCCATGACACCGAGGTTCAAAGTCGGCTTTTTCCTGGAGGTTACACGTCATGGCCATAACGTCGTAAAAATTTCAAGTCAATGACGCTTTTGGTTTAGCCTGTGAATTTGTATCCTATCTGGGTATATATATGAATGAATCCGGAGAAGCATCTATATATCTATTACGAGTAAAATGTTGCTTGCATACTGCAAGCAGATCAACAACACTGATTTTATGTTGGAATCCTATAGGAACGGTATTCAAAAGAAAAACAAATGAATAAAAAATTCCTAAAATTCTCTGAAATTCCATAGTCTGGCATCGAACCCTGGTCTTTACTGTGAACTTACTATGCAGCACAATAGAAGATCACCATCTCTAACTATGTGTGAAAATTCAAGCAGAAATATTGGCTGCAACTGCCTCAAAAGACGTTCAAATTTTCACGAATGTAAATGGCTCTCTGGATTCGAACCAAGGACAATGTTGGAAATCTTAAACATGCTTCTAAAAGTAATTTATGAACTCTATCTATATGCCGAATTTCAAGTTTCTATATTATTGGGAAAACTTTCAAAATAATTACTAAAAATCGGATCAACTTCTGATTTCAGAGACACCTGCCGTCGAACCCAGGACATATTGTAAGCAGTGAATGAAAAGTTTGATTTGTAAAGACTTGTTCTTGTATCATGCAAGGTTTGAAGTCGATAGCATGCCGGGAAGTACCTAAATTTTGTTTCCGTTATCTCCGTAAGAAAGGCATTGAGGAATTTAAATGACCCTCTGGGATCGAACCAAGGACGATCAGCAAATATGTAAAATTTTATTATGAGATATATTTATGATATCTAACCTCATGTTGAATTTAAAGTTTCTATGCCATCGGGAATCGGTCCAAAAAAAATCTTCAAAATCGCCGTAATGCATTTTAAACGGCCAATTTTTGCCCCGGCCTAGCATCGAACCAAGGACAATATTTGATGATGTCTTTTTGATTTTCGTTGGCTATGCACGGCATCTAGCGATCCCTCGAATTTCAACTCTCTGCTTTTCCGGGAAGTGCCTCAAAAAAATTTTCGAAAATCCCCGCCATGTAATCTTATGGGAAAAATCGGGACTTTGGGGCCCTCTGGAATCGAACCCATGACACTGAGAATCACAATCACAATTTTTCTGGCGGTCAATTGTTATGGCCCATACGCAGTTAAAATTTGAACTCAATCACGCTTGTGGTTTAGGCTGTGAATTTGTATCCTATCTATCTATATACCTATCTATATACCTATCTATATACGAGTAAAATGTAGCTTGCATACTGCAAGCAGATCGACAACACTAATTTTATATCGGCATCATATCGGGTCGGTCCTTTATAGAAAAAAAAGGATTGAAATATTTCTTCAAATTCGCTGAAATTTCATCGTCTGGCAATGAACCCGGGTCTCTCTGGTGAACTTACTATGCAGCACAATAGAAGATCACCGATTCTAACTATGTGTGAAAATTCAAGCAGAAATATTTGGATACAACTGCCTCAAAAGACGTTTTAATTTTCACGAATGTAAATGGCTCTCTGGGTTCGAACCAAGGACGATCTTGGAAATCTAAAACATGTTTCTAAAAGTTATTTATGATCTCTATCTATATGCCAAATTACAAGTTTCTATATTGTTGGGAAAGGTTTGAAAATAATTCCTAAAAATCGGATCAATTTCTGAATGCAGAGACACCTGGTGTCGAAGCCAGGAAATACTGTAAGCTGTGAATGCAAAGTTTGATTTGTAAGTACTGGCTTTTCTATCATGCAAAGTTTGATGTCGATAGCATGCCGGGAAGTACCTTAATTTTGTTTCCGTTATCTCCGTAAGAAATGCATTGAGAAGTGCAAATGGCCCTCTGGGATCGAACCAAGGACCATTAGAGAACATCTAAAATTTGATTATGATATATATTCATGATATCTATCGACGTGCCGAGTTTCAAGTATCCATGTTATCGGGAAAGGATCCAAAAAAAATCTTAAAAATCGCCGCAATGCATTTTAAACGGCCGATTTTTGCACCGACCTAGCATCGAACCATGGACAAAATTCGAAGATGTCTTTTTGATTTTCGTTGGATATGCACGGCTTCTAGCGGTCCCTCGAATTTCAATTCTCTCCTTTTCCGGAAAGGGCCTCAAAAAAATTTTGGAAAATCCCCGCCATGTATTCTTAGGGGGAAAATCGCGACTTTGGGGCCTTCTGGAATCGAACCCATGGCACCGAGGTTCAAAATCACATTTTTTCTGGCGGTTACACGTTATGGCCAATACGTCGTAAAAATTTCAAGTTAATCACGCTTGTGGTTTAGGCTGTGAATTAGTATCCTATCTATCTATCTATCTATATAGGTATACGAGTAAAATGTAGCTTGCATACTGCAAGCAGATCGGCAATACTAATTTCATATCGGCATCACATCGGGACGGTCCTCATAAGAAAAATAAAGGATTTAATTTTTTCTTAAAATTCGCTGAAATTTCATCGTCTGAAATCGATCCCGGGTATTACTGGAAAACCTACTATGAAACACAATAGTAGATCACCATCTCTAACTAAGTGTGAAAATTCAAGCAGAAATATTGGCTACAACTGCCTCAAAAGACGCTCTAATGTTCACGAATGTAAATGGCTCTCGGGACTCGAACCAAGGACGATCTTGGAAATTTAAAAAATGTTTCTGAAAGTTATTATTAATCTTAATCTATATGCCAAATTTCAGGTTTCTATATTATGGGGAAAGGTTTCAAAATAATTCCTAAAAATCGGATCAACTTCTGATTGCAGAGACACCTGGTGTCGAACCCAGGACACATTGATAGCTATGAATGCATAGTTAGATTTGTTAAGACTGGATCTTCTATCATGCAAAGTTTTAAGTCGATAGCATGCCGGGAAGTACCTTAAACTTGTTTCCGTTATCTCCATAAGAAATGCATTGAGGAATGTAAATGGCCCTCTGGGATCGAACCAAGGAACATCAGGGAAAGCATAAAAATCGATTATGAAATATATTTATGATATCTAACGTCATACCGAATTTCAAGTTTCCATGCCATCGGGAAAGGGTCCAAAAAAAATCTTAAAAATCGCCACAATGCTTTTTAAACGGCAGATATTTGCATCGACCTAGCATCGAACCCAGGTTATTTTCCGTAAAACTCATTTATGTTTTCGATAGATCATGACCATATATATCGGCTCCTTGAGGTATAAGTCCCTACCTATCCGGCAAGTATTTTTTAAAAATTCCCGAAAATCAAAGCAATGCATTTAAACGGGAAAAAGCGGGACTTTAGGGCCCTCTGGAATCGAACCCATGACACTGAGGATCCTAATCGCAATTTTTCTGGTGGTTACACGTTATGGCCAATACTCCGTAAAAATTTCAGCTCAATCACTCTTGTGGTTTAGGCTGTGAGTTTGTATCCTCTCTATATATATATATATATGGATACATGAATGAATCCGGAGAAGCATCTATCTAATATACGAGTAAAATGTAGCTTGCATACTGCAAGCAGATCGGCAATACAAATTCCATATCGGCATCATATCGGGACGGTCCTCAAAAGAAAAAAAAAAGGATTTATTTTTTTTTTAAATTCGCTGAAATTCGATCGTCTGGCATCGAACCCGGGTTTTACAGGTAAACCTACTATAAAGCACAATAGAAGATCACCATCTGCAACTATGTGTGAAAATTCAAGCAGAAATATTGGCTACAACTGCCTCAAAAGACGTTCTAATTTTCACGAATGTAAATGGCTCTCGGGACTCGAACCAAGGATGATCTTGGAAATCCAGAACATGATTCTGAAAGTTATTTATAATGTCTATCTATATGCCGAGTTTCAAATTTCTATATTATTGGAAAGGTTTCAAAATAATTCCTAAAAATCGGATCAACTTTTGATTGCAGAGACACCTGGTGTCGAACCCAGGAAATATTGTAAACTGTAAATGCACAGTTTGATTTGTAAAGACTTGCTCCTCTATCATGCAAAGTTTGATGTCGATAGCATGCCGGGAAGTACCTAAATTTTGTTTCCGTTATCTCCGTAAGAAATGCATTGAGAAGTGCAAATGGCCCTCTGGGATTGAACCAAGGACCATCAGCGAACATGTAAAATTTGATTACGAAATATATTCATGATATCTATCCACGTGCCGAGTTTCAAGTATCCACTTTATCGGGAAAGGATCCAAAAAAAATCTTCAAAATCGCCGCAATGCATTTTAAACGGCCGATTTTTGCCCCGACCAAGCATCGAACCATGGACTATATTCTAAGATGTTTTTCTGATTTTCGTTGGATACGCACGGCTTCTAGCGATCCCTCGAGTTTCAACTCTTTCTCTACCCGGGAAGTACCTCAAAAAAATTTTCGAAAATCCCCGCCATGTATTCTTATGGAGAAAATCGCGACTTTGGGGCCCTCTGGAATCGAACCCATAACCCTGAGGATCAAAATCGCAATTTTTCTGGCGGTTACACGTTATGGCCAATACGTCGTAAAAATTTCAAGTCAATCACGCTGGTGGTTTAGGCTGTGAATTAGTATCCTATCTATCTATCTATCTATATAGGTATATACATGAATGAATCCGGAGAAGCATCTATATATAATAGACGAGTAAAATGTAGCTTGCATACTGCAAGCAGATCGACAACACTAATTTTATATCGGCATCATATCGGGTCGGTCCTTAATAGAAAAAAAAAGGATTGAAATATTTCTTCAAATTCGCTGAAATTTCATCGTCTGGCAATGCACCCGGGTCTCTCTGGTGAACTTACTATGCAGCACAATAGAAGATCACCGATTCTAACTATGTGTGAAAATTCAAGCAGAAATATTTGGCTACAACTGCCTCAAAAGACGTTTTAATTTTCACGAATGTAAATGGCTCTCTGGATTCGAACCAAGGACGATCTTGGAAATCTAAAACATGTTTCTAAAAGTTATTTATGATCTCTATCTATATGCCAAATTTCAAGTTTCTATATTGTTGGGAAAGGTTTGAAAATAATTCCTAAAAATCGGATCAATTTCTGAATGCAGAGACACCTGGTGTCGAAGCCAGGAAATACTGTAAGCTGTGAATGCAAAGTTTGATTTGTAAGGACTGGCTTTTCTATCATGCAAAGTTTGATGTCGATAGCATGCCCGGAAGTACCCTTATTTTGTTTCCGTTATCTCCGTAAGAAATGCATTGAGAAGTGCAAATGGCCCTCTGGGATCGAACCAAGGACCATCAGCGAACATCTAAAATTTGATTATGATATATATTCATGATATCTATCGACGTGCCGAGTTTCAAGTATCCATGTTATCGGGAAAGGATCCAAAAAAAATCTTAAAAATCGCCGCAATGCATTTTAAACGGCCGATTTTTGCACCGACCTAGCATCGAACCATGGACAAAATTCGAAGATGTCTTTTTGATTTTCGTTGGATATGCACGGCTTCTAGCGGTCCCTCGAATTTCAATTCTCTCCTTTTCCGGAAAGGGCCTCAAAAAAATTTTGGAAAATCCCCGCCATGTATTCTTATGGGGAAAATCGCGACTTTGGGGCCTTCTGGAATCGAACCCATGGCACCGAGGTTCAAAATCACATTTTTTCTGGCGGTTACACGTTATGGCCAATACGTCGTAAAAATTTCAAGTCAATCACGCTTGTGGTTTAGGCTGTGAATTAGTATCCTATCTATCTATCTATCTATATAGGTATACGAGTAAAATGTAGCTTGCATACTGCAAGCAGATCGGCAATACTAATTTCATATCGGCATCACATCGGGACGGTCCTCATAAGAAAAATAAAGGATTTAAAGGACGCTGAAATTTCATCGTCTGGAATCGATCCCGGGTATTACTGGAAAACCTACTATGAAACACAATAGAAGATCACCATCTCTAACTATGTGTGAAAATTCAAGCAGAAATATTGGCTACAACTGCCTCAAAAGACGCTCTAATGTTCACGAATGTAAATGGCTCTCGGGACTCGAACCAAGGACGATCTTGGAAATTTAAAAAATGTTTCTGAAAGTTATTATTGATCTCAATCTATATGCCAAATTTCAGGTTTCTATATTATTGGGAAAGGTTTCAAAATAATTCCTAAAAATCGGATCAACTACTGATTGCAGAGACACCTGGTGTCGAACCCAGGACACATTGATAGCTATGAATGCATAGTTTGATTTGTTAAGACTGCTTCTTCTATCATGCTAAGTTTTAAGTCGATAGCATGCCGGGAAGTACCTTAAACTTGTTTCCGTTATCTCCATAAGAAATGCATTGAGGAATGTAAATGGCCCTCTGGGATCGAACCAAGGACCATCAGCGAATATGTAAAATTTGATTATGAAATATATTTATAATCTCCAACTCCATGCCGAATTTCAAGTTTCCATGCCATCGGGAAGGGGTCCAAAAAAAATCTTAAAAATCGCCACAATACATTTTAAACGGCCGATTTTTGCCTCGATCTAGCATCGAACCCAGGATATTTTCCGTAAAACTCATTTATGTTTTCGATAGATCATGACCATATATAAAGGCTCCTAGATTTTCGATTCTCTACCTATCCCGGAAGTATTTTTTAAAAATTCCCGAAAATCAAAGCAATGCATTTAAACGGGAAAAATCGAGACTTTGGGGCCCTCTGGAATCGAACCCATGACACTGAGGATCAAAGTCTTTTTTTTCCTGGGGGTTTCACGTTATGGCCAATATGTCATAAAAATTTCAGATCAATGACGCTTGTAGTTTAGGCTGTGAATTTGTATCCTATCTATCTATATAGGTATATATATGAATGAATCCGGAGAAGCATCTATATATATATATATATATCTATTATATATAGATGCTTCTCCGGATTCATTCATATATCATATATATATATATATATATATATAGAGAGGATACAAAGTCACAGGCTAAACCACTAGCGTCAATAGCTTGAAATTTTTACGACATATTGGCCATAACGTATAACCTCCAGAAAAATTGCGATTTTGAGCCTCGATGTCATGGGTTCGATTCCAGAGGGCCCCAAAGTCCCGATTTTTCCCGTTTAAATGCATTGCTTTGTTTTTCGGGAATTTAAAAAAAATACTTTCCGGATAGGTAGAGAATCGAAACTCAAGGAGCCAATCTATATGGCCATGATCTATCGAAAACATAAATGAGTTTTACGGAAAATATCCTGGGTTCGATGCTAGGTCGGGGCAAAAATCGGCCGTTTAAATTGCATTGTGGCGATTTTTAAGATTTTTTTTGGACCCTTTCCCGATGGCATGGAAACTTGAAATTCGGCATGGAGTTGGAGATCAATAATAAATTTCAGGATCAAATTTTACATATTCGCTGATGGTCCTTGCTTCGATCCCAGAGGACCATTTAAATTCCTCAATGCATTTCTTACGGAGATAACGGAAACAAATTATAGGTACTTCCCGGCACGATAAAGACTTCAAACTTTGTATTATCAAAGATTAAGTGTATACAAATCAAACTGTGCATTCCCAGCTGTCAATGTGTCCTGGTTCGACACCAGGCGTCTCTACAATCAGTAACTGATCCGATTTTCAATAATTATTTTGAACCCTTCCCATCAATATAGAAACTTGAAATTCGGAATGCAGATAGAGATCATAAATAACTTTCAGAAACATTTTTTACATTTCCAAGATCGTCCTTGGTTCGAATCCAGAGAGCCATTTAAATTCGTGAAAATTAGAACGTCTTTTGAGGCAGTTGTAGCCCATATTTCTTCTTGAATTTTCACACATAGTTAGAGATGGCGATGTTCTATTGTGCTGCATAGTAAGTTCAACAGTAAAGACCCGGGTTTGATGCCAGACGATGGGATTTCAGCGAATTTTAAGAAAAAATTTCAATCCATTTTTTTCTTTTGATGGCCGTCCCGATATGATACCGACATGAAAATAGTGTTGTCGATCTGCTTGCAGTATGCAAGCAACATTTTACTCGTATAATATATAGATGCTTCTCCGGATTCATTCATGGATATACCTATATAGATAGATAGATAGATAGATAGGATACTAATTCACAGCCTAAACCACAAGCGTCATTGACTTGAAATTTTTACGGCGTATTGGCCATAACGTGTAACCGCCAGAAAAATTGCGATTTTGATCCTCAGGGTCATGGGTTCGATTCCAAAGGGCCCCAAAGTCGCGATTTTCTCCATAAGAATACATGGCGGGGATTTTAGAAAATTTTTTTGAGGTACTTCCCGGAGAGAGAAAGAAATGAAACTCGAGGGATCGCTAGAAGCCGTGCGTATCCAACGAAAATCAGAAAAACATCTTAGAATATAGTCCATGGTTCGATGCTAGGTCGGGGCAAAAATCGGCCGTTTAAAATGCATTGCGGCGATTTTGAAGATTTTTTTTGGATCCTTTCCCGATAACATGGATACTTGAAACTCGGCACGTGGATAGATATTATAAATATATTTCATAATCAAATTTAACATGTTCGCTGATGGTCCTTGGTTCGATCCCAGAGGTCCATTTGGACTTCACAATGCATTTCTTACGGAGATAACGGAAACAAAATTTCGGTACTTCCCGGCATGCTATCGACTTCAAACTTTGCAAGATACAAGAACAAGTCTCTACAAATCAACCTGTGGATTCACAGTTTACAATTTGTCCTGGGTTCGACACCAGGTGTCTCTGCAATAAGAAGTTGATCGGATTTTTAGGAATTATTTTGAAACCTTTCCCAATAATATAGAAACTTGAAATTTGGCATATAGATAGATATAATAAATATCTTTCAGAAACATGTTTTAGATTTCCAAGATCCGCCTTGGTTCGAATCCCGAGAGCCATTTACATTCGTGAAAATTAGAACGTCTTTTGAGGCAGTTGTAGCCAATATTTCTGCTAGAATTTTCACACATAGTTTGAGTTGGTGATCTTCTATTGTGTTTCATAGTAGGTTTACCAGTAAGACCCGGGTTCGATGCCACACGATTAAATTGCAGAGAATTTTAAGAATATTTTCAATCCCTTTTTTTTTTGAGGACCGTCCCGATATGATGCCGATATGAAATTAGTATTGCCGATCTGCTTGCAGTATGCAAGCTACATTTTACTCGTATATATATATAATAGATATAGATGCTTCTCCGGATTCATTCATGTATATACCTATATAGATAGATAGATAGATAGGATACTAATTCACAGCCTAAACCACCAGCGTGATTGACTTGAAATTTTTACGACGTATTGGCCATAACGTGTAACCGCCAGAAAAATTGCGATTTTGATCCTCAGGGTCATGGGTTCGATTCCAGAGAGCCCCAAAGTCGCGATTTTCTCCATAAGAATACATGGCGGGGATTTTCGAAAATTTTTTTGAGGTACTTCCCGGGGAGAGAAAGAGTTGAAACTCCAGGGATCGCTAGAAGCGGTGCGTATCCAACGAAAATCAGAAAAACATCTTAGAATATAGTCCATGGTTCGATGCTTGGTCGGGGCAAAAATCGGCCGTTTAAAATGCATTACGGCGATTTTGAAGATTTTTTTTGGATCCTTTCCCGATAACATGGATACTTGAAACTCGGCACTTGGATAGATATAATAAATATACTTCATAATAAAATTTTACATGTTCGCTGACGGTTCTTGGTTCGATCCCAGAGGGCCATTTGCACTTCTCAATGCATTTCTTACGGAGATGACGGAAACAAAATTTAGGTCTTTCCCGGCATGATATCGACTTCAAACTTTCCATGATACAAGAGCAGGTACTTACAAATCAAACTGTTCATTCACAGTTTACAATATGTCCTGGGTTCGGCACCAGGTGTCTCTGCAATCAGAAATTGATCCGATTTTTAGGAATTATTTTGAAACCTTTCCCAATAATATAGAAACTTGAAATTCAGCATATACTTAGCTATCATAAATAGGTTTCTGAAACATATTTTAGATATCCAAGATCGTCCTTGGTTCGAATCCAGAGAGCCATTTAAATTCGTGAAAAGTAGAACGTCTTTTGAGGCAGTTGTAGCCAACATTTCTGCTTGAATTTTCACACACAGTCAGAATTGGTGATCTTCTATAGTGCTGCATAGTAATTTTACCAGTATGACCCGGGTTTGTTACCAGACGATGAAATTGCATCGAATTTTAAGAATATTTACAATCCTTTTATTTTCTTTTGAGGACCCTCCCAAAATGATGCCGATATGAAATTAATATGCCGATCTGCTTGCAGTATGCAAGCTACATTTTACTCGTATATATATAGATGCTTCTCCGGATTCATTCATATATATACCTATATAGATAGATAGGATACAAATTCACAGCCTAAACTACAAGCGTCATTGATCTGAAATTTTTATGACATATTGGCCATAACGTGAAACCCACAGGAAAAAAGAGACTTTGATCCTCAGTGTCATAGGTTCGATTCCAGAGGGCCCCAAAGTCCCGATTTTTCCCGTTTGAATGCATTGCCGTGATTTTCGGGAATTAAAAAAAAATACTTTCCGGATAGGTAGAGAAGTAAAACTCAAGGTGCCTATATTTATGGTCTTGGACTTTCGAAAACATCAATGACTTTTACAAAAGTTATCCTGGGTTCGATGCTAGGACGATGCAAAGATCTGCCCTTTAAAATACATGGGAGCCGTTTTTCATTATTTTTTTAGATGCACTTATCGAAATGATAGGATGTTCGTGCTTGGCTGGAAGATGTATGGTACGAATAAGTTTTAGAAAAAAATTTTCATAAGACCGTACTATTCCTGGGTTCGAAGCCAGAGCACAATAACGTTTCTCTCATAAGGAATATAAAGGAAAAGTAGGACGTCATTTGAGGCAGTTGTAACCAATATTTCTGCTTGAATTTGCATACGCGGTTAGAGATGGTGTTTTTCTTTTGTGCTGCATAGAAAGTATTGCCTGAAAGACCCGGGTTCGATGCCGGGCAGTAAAAATATCACCCATATATAATACTATGGGGTATCTTTTCATAATTTTTTTATGCATTTATCGATATGTAAGGGAGCTCTTGCTTAGATGGAAGATGTATATTAACACTTTGTTTAAGAAAAAAAATAGATAAGACCATGCTGTTCCTGGGTTCGATGCCAGAGCACATTATAATTTCTCAAATAAGGAGTGTATGTGAATAGTAGGACGTCGTTTGAGGTAGTTGCACCTAATAGTTTTGCTTGAATTTTCACACATAGTTTGATATAGTAATTTTCTATTTTGCTGCATAGTAAGTACACCAGGAAGACCGGGGTTCGCTGCCAGGTGATTAAATTGCAGCGAATTCTACGAATATTTTGAATTTTTTTTTTCTTTTGATGTCCGTCCCGGTATATGATGCCGATATGAAATTAGTGTTGTCGATCTGCTTGCAGTATGCAAGCTACATTTTACTCGTATATAATAGATACCCAGATACCCAGATACCCAGATAGGATACAAATTCACAGGCTAAACCAAAAGCGTCATTGACTTGAAATTTTTACGACGTTATGGCCATAAGGTGTAACCTCCAGGAAAAAGCGGACTTTGAACCTCGGTGTCATGGGTTCGATTCCAGAAGGCCCCAAAGTCGCGATTTTCCCCATAAGATTACATGGCAGGGATTTTCGAAAATTTTTTTGAGGCACTTCCCGGAAAAGGAGAGAAATGAAATTCGAGGGATCGCTAGAAGCCGTGCATATCCAAAGAAAATGAAAAAGACATCGCCGAATATGGTCCATGGTTCGATGCTACGTCGGGGCAAAAATCGGCCGTTTAAAATGCATTACGGCGATTTTGAAGATTTTTTTTGGATCCTTTCCCGATAACATGGATACTTGAAACTCGGCACGTGGATAGATATCATAAATATATTTCAAAATCGAATTTTAAATGTTCGCTGATGGTCCTTGGTTCGATCCCAGGGGGTTATTTGCACTTCTCAATGCATTTCTTACGAAGATAACGGAAACAAAATTAAGGTACTTCCCGGCATGCTATCGACTTAAAACTTTGCGTGATAGAAGAACAGGTCTTTACAAATCAAACTGTGCATTCACAGCTTACAATATGTCCTTGGTTCGACACCAGGTGTCTCTGCAATTAGAAGTTGATCCGATTTTTAGGAATTATTTTGAAACCTTTCCCAATAATATAGAAATTTGAAATTCCGCATATAGATAGAGATCATAAATAACTTTCAGAAACATGTTTTAGATTTCCAAGATCGTCCTTGGTTCGAATCCAGAGAGCAATTTACATTCGTGAAAATTAAAACGTCTTTTGAGGCAGTTGTAGCCAAATATTTCTGCTTGAATTTTCACACATAGTTAGAATCGGTGATCTTCTATTGTGCTGCATAGTAAGTTCACCAGAGAGACCCGGGTTCATTGCCAGACGATGAAATTTCAGCGAATTTGAAGAAATATTTCAATCCTTTTTTTTCTATTAAGGACCGACCCGATATTATGCCGATATAAAATTAGTGTTGTCGATCTGCTTGCAGTATGCAAGCTACATTTTACTCGTATATATATATATATATCTAATATATATAGATGCTTCTCCGGATTCATTCATATATATACCTATATAGATAGATAGATAGATAGGATACAAATTCACAGCCTAAACTACAAGCGTCATTGATCTGAAATTTTTATGACATATTGGCCATAACGTGAAACCCCCAGGAAAAAAGAGACTTTGATCCTCAGTGTCATAGGTTCGATTCCAGAGGGCCCCAAAGTCCCGATTTTTCCCGTTTGAATGCATTGCCGTGATTTTCGGGAATTAAAAAAAAATACTTTCCGGATAGGTAGAGAAGTAAAACTCAAGGTGCCTATATTTATGGTCTTTGAATTTCGAAAACATCAATGACTTTTACAAAAGTTATCCTGGGTTCGATGCTAGGACGATGCAAAGATCTACCCTTTAAAATACATGGGAGCCGTTTTTCATTATTTTTTTAGATGCACTTATCGAAATGATAGGATGTTCGTGCTTGGCTGGGAGATGTATGGTACGAATAAGTTTTAGAAAAAAAATTTCATAAGACCGTACTGTTCCTGGGTTCGAAGCCAGAGCACAATAACGTTTCTCTCATAAGGAATATAAAGGAAAAGTAGGACGTCATTTGAGGCAGTTGTAACCAATATTTCTGCTTGAATTTGCATACGCGGTTAGAGATGGTGTTTTTCATTTGTGCTGCATAGAAAGTATTGCCTGAAAGACCCGGGTTCGATGCCGGGCGGTAAAAATATCACCCATATATAATACTATGGGGTATATTTTCATAATTTTTTTATGCATTTATCGATATGTAAGGAAGCTCTTGCTTAGATGGAAGATGTATATTAACACTTTGTTTAAGAAAAAAAATAGATAAGACCATTCTGTTCCTGGGTTCGATGCCAGAGCACATTATAATTTCTCAAATAAGGAGTGTATGTGAATAGTAGGACGTCGTTTGAGGTAGTTGCACCTAATAGTTTTGCTTGAATTTTCACACATAGTTTGATATGGTAATTTTCTATTTTGCTGCATAGTAAGTACACCAGGAAGACCGGGGTTCGCTGCCAGGTGATTAAATTGCAGCGAATTCTACGAATATTTTGAATTTTTTTTCTTTTGATGTCCGTCCCGATATGATGCCGATATGAAATTAGTGTTGTCGATCTGCTTGCAGTATGCAAGCTACATTTTACTCGTATGATATATGAATGAATCCGGAGAAGCATCTATATATAATAGATAGCGAGGATACAAATTCAAAGGCTAAACCACAATCGTCATTGACCTGAAATTTTTACGACATATTGGCCATAACGAGTAACCTCCAGAAAAATTGCGATTTTGAACCTCAGTGTCATTGGTTCGATTCCAGAGGGCCCCAAAGTCCCGAATTTTCCCGTTTAAATGCATTGCCGTGATTTTCGGGAATTTTTAAAAAATACTTCCCTGATAGGTAGAGAATCAAAACTCATGGAGGCTATATATATGGTCATAATCTATCGAAAACATAAATGAGTTTTACGAAAAATATCCTGGGTTCGATGCTATTTCGAGGCAAAAATCGGCCGTTTAAAATGCATTGTGGCGATTTTTAAGATTTTTTTTGGACCCCTTCCCGATAGCATGGAAACTTGAAATTCGGCATGAGGTTGGAGATCATACATATATTTCATAATAAAATTTTACATATTCGCAGATGGTCCTTGGTTCGATCCCAGAGGGCCATTTATATTCCTCCATGCATTTCTTATGGAGATAACAGTAAAACGTTTTAGGTACTTCCCGGCATGATATCGACTTCAAAATTTGTATGAAATAAGATGAAGTCCTAATAAGTCATACTGTGCATTCACAGCTACCAATATTTCCTGGGTTCGACACCAGGCGTCTCTACAATCAGTAAATTATCCGATTTTTAAGAATTAATTTAAACCCCTTCACAATAATATTAAAACATGAAATTAGGCATATAGATAGAGAACATAGATACATTTCAAAAACATGTTTTAAATTTCCTAGATCGTCCTTGGTTCGAATCCAGAGAGCCATTTACATTATTGAAAAGTAGAACGTCGTTTGAGGCAGTTGGAGCCAATATATCTGCTTGAATTTGCACACATAGTAAGAGATGGTGATTTTCTGTTCTGCTGCATAGTAATTTTACCATTAAGACCCAGGTTCGATGCCAGACGATTAAATTGCAGCGAATTTTAAGAATATTTTCAATGCTTTTTTTTCTCTTTTGACGGCCTTCCCGATATGATGCCGACATGAAATTAGTGTTTTCGATCTGCTTGCAGTATGCAAGCTACATTTTACTCGTAATAGATATATAGATAGGTATATAGATAGGTATTTAGATAGATAGGATACAAATTCACAGCCTAAACCACAAGCGTGATTGAGTTCAAATTTTTACTGCGTATTGGCCATAACAATTAACCGCCAAAAAAAATTGTGATTATCATCCTCAGTGTCATGGGTTCGATTCCAGAGGGCCCCAAAATCCCGATTTTTCCCGTTTAAATGCATTGCTTAGATTTTCGGGAATTTTTATATAATACTTCCCGGATAGGTAGAGAATCGAAACTCTAGGAGCGTTTATATATGGTCATGATCTATCGAAAACATAAATGAGTTTTACGGAAAATATCCTGGGTTCGATGCTAGGTCGAGGCAAAAATCGGCCGTTTAAAATGCATTGTGGTGATTTTTAAAATTTTTTTTCGACCCTTTTCCGATGGCATGGATACTTGAAACTCGGCACGTCGATAGATATCATGAATATATATCATAATCAAATTTTAGATGTTCGCTGATGGTCCTTGGTTCGATCCCAGAGGGCCATTTGCACTTCTCAATTTATTTCTTACGGAGATAACGGAAACAAAATTGAGGTACTTCCCGGCATGCTATCGACATCAAACTTTGCATGATAGAAAAGCCAGTCCTTACAAATCAAACTTTGCATTCACAGCTTACAGTATTTCCTGGCTTCGACACCAGGTGTCTCTGCATTCAGAAATTGATCCGATTTTTAGGAATTATTTTCAAACCTTTCCCAACAATATAGAAACTTGAAATTTGGCATATAGATAGAGATCATAAATAACTTTTAGAAACATGTTTTAGATTTCCAAGATCGTCCTTGGTTCGAATCCAGAGAGCCATTTACATTCGTGAAAATTAAAACGTCTTTTGAGGCAGTTGTAGCCAAATATTTCTGCTTGAATTTTCACACATAGTTAGAGACGGTGGTCTTCTATTGTGCTGCATAGTAATATACCAGTAAGACCCGGGTTCGATGCCAGACGATAAAATTGCAGCGAATTTTAAGAATATTTTGAATCTTTTTTTTGTTCTTTTGAGAACCGTCCCGATATGATGCCGATATGAAATTAATATTGCTGATCTGC
Organism: Sympetrum striolatum; assembly: GCA_947579665.1. Taxonomy (NCBI): domain Eukaryota; kingdom Metazoa; phylum Arthropoda; class Insecta; order Odonata; family Libellulidae; genus Sympetrum; species Sympetrum striolatum. The sequence continues at coordinate 4,261,675 of OX388352.1, forward strand.
TTGCAGTATGCAAGCTACTTTTTACTCATATATATATATATGTAATAATAATTTTAAAACATATAAGATATTAAATGTAATAAATAGGTGCCAAGAGGGGAAGGATTAGACAAGGTCGGAAGGAGTTACAAAAAAGTTTAATTTAAAATTAATTCGCTCCCTATTCTGGTCCCATAGGAGTCATCTCTGACCTATACAGAGGTATATACGTAGCTAGAAGGACAGTTTTAGTTGCAAGACATATCTTTATCCAAAAAATATTCGTTTTAACCGAACTAGAATTTTTGGCAATTTTAACATTTCTTGCCGAAATTTCGAAACTTCGAGGTAAAAATTCTCACAAAAGATAGTATTTAATTTGGAAAGAAATGTGGGTGTGCCACTATTGCCGGGTATCACATTTCTTTCAGAAAGAAAGACACAATGACCCACCCTACTGTATAACCAACATCCGTACTATTTCTGTATAGTATTTTGCGTATTTTGACGATTTTGGCGAACTGAGAATCCATTTTCCTTGATTAAAATGTAGCTAATCGTTAATATTCAGCAATATATGTACTTCTTTGCCATTAGATCACTTCGGGAACATTGAGAAACCATCAAGAAAAAATGTAAAAATTTGACATTCTTCACAAAAATTTTAAACTTTGACTAAAATACGAAGCCTCAGGACATAATCCGAAATTGTTTATATGTTATAAGGACCACCAACCATAAGCACTAGCCGCTGACGGATTTCGAAAAAAAAAGTTTTTTCGATCCACCCTAATGCACATACCTTAGTACCTTAGTTTCATGTTTAATTCCACAAAAAAGATAACAGGAATATAGCAAGATCTGGGCACCATTACTATGCTTGAATTTCTGCCTACCCATACAGTCTATCATCCTTTCAAGTTATGTGAGCATGTTCATGTTCTCATGATAATCAGGATATGAATTCATAAAATGTCTCCTACCTTTAATAGATGATGTGATCCCCATGCCACTACCTCTTTTAAGAGAATATTGAGATATAGGTGAATGTTTTTCCATAAATAAAAAAGTATGATAATAAACCAAGTTTTTCCCTTTATGCATGGAAAGAACAGTGTAACAAATATCTCATTCGAGCTTTGGACTGTTTATTTGCATTTGCTCTACTCCGGAGGGCAGTTCCATCTAATTTACCTGCTTGGTTGCCTTTTAAACTACCAATAGATTTCACTTCTCCATGCGTATGCTTCCAAAATGCTTTCCTTTCTAAAAATAAGGAATTGAAGCTTGCTAATTAGGTTGTAAAGGCTTATATACTAATTCCTTATTAGTTTGAAGGATATAACCTACTCTATTCTCATTTGTATTTTGTGTATTGTTGTAAAGATTTTCAAGCAATCCTCAGTGGCAATAAGTAGTACATTACTTTGATTCAGTACTCTTTCTAAATCTATTTTAAAATATACCAGTAGGGCTTCCTTTTACATATATAAAAAAAAACTGAAAAAACTTGTGAATCTATCAAAATTTTTTTTTATTATAGCCACATAGACACATGGGATATAAGTTTGTGGCCATTGCCCTAAATTCCCAAAAATTAATTAATACAAATAGGTATTAGCTAGGTATCATCTTCACCCACCATATAAGTAAGATTTTGATTGATGATTGACAATTGTTGTCAAGAAACTCTTCATGTTTATTGTAATTCATAATCATCCAATTTAATATGGAGGAAACAAACCTGCCACAAATTGCTTAATTTCTTCCTCAGTGACCTGGCTTTAATACCTCAAAAGCTCATGCAGTTGATGTCAAAGGATCTGAAATATCCATAGCATCCAAGACGAGTATTTGCTCTCCAACCACAGTTTCAATGTCTGTTACAATTATCTTTAACATAATATAAGTTAGCTGAAAAAAATGAAACTACAATGAGCTTGAGTGGTAATTTTATTCCAAAATTTAAGTCAGTAATCCAACTTGATAATATAAATTAAAATCTTTTCAAAACGTTTACCTTCTACATTTTTACTTTTCATTAAGCATATAGCAGAGCTATTCCCCATTTCATAGGATGAAATAAAAATTATGAAAATACTTTCATTAGTTGACCTGTAGAATGAGTATGTAATACCTTTGCAGACTTTACAACATCATATGAGAATATTTGGGAGCTCTTACCAGTTTTGCTATGTTATATCTTTCTTATTATTTATAAATAAATAAGCAATGATGAATTAACAAAAATTAATTTTTAATCTCCAGCTATACAGAAATGAAAAATAGCCAAATGAGAGGGACTCAAACCTGGGTCACCAGTTATCTAGACGGGTATTCACGACACTAAGCTGCCATGTCACGTCAATCACATTTCTGTATAAATAGGTGCTTTACGAGATAAGCAATGGTGTTTCACATAGCGACACCAAAAACTGCCAGTAGTCCTCAAGGTGCTCAAAACACATTCTTATTTGTGCTATTTTAAATTTCATTTCCATCACCTTCAAGCAGTTTTCTTTTCTAATCTTCTATTCTTCGTGCATTTCCAATTTTATATGTTGTAAATTGGGCATGGCCATTCAAATAAAAATTTACTAAAGGTATTGATGGCATATGAGGAATGATTTTGACAGTCAACAAATACTAATTCATAATTGAGATTTTCGTTTAGATACCAATAATATGAAGGAATATTTTATTAACACATTCATTGCAGGTCTAAAAATATGACACATACCAAGAATCTGAATTCTATTTTTGCAGTTAATGGTGGCTTATTATGCTTAAATAAAGAAAGGAATTTGAAATGCCCACTTAAGTTTAGTTCTAAATGAATATTTTGTGGCCATCACTAATGAGAGTCACCCGCCTCTGGGAAATTACATGAATTATGCAACCTGCAAAATGATTACGTTCAATGGTATCTTTCCTCGATTTAATCTTCTTCTCTTTAGCTCCAATTGCCTAAAAATGTTAGCAACTGTCCAATAGAGTTTCATTTCTTTCTTAGGATTCATAAGATGAAAATATATGCAGAATAGTGTCTTTGGGCTCCTGGATTGCCATGTGGGCTGCTCTCCTACCCATAACACTCCCTTCCCTAGAGTGGCCATTTCATGCCCCTTTTCTGTTCCCCCACCTTGTGGTGAATAGAATTTTTCTTATCACTCTGAATTTACCAACCAAGGATATACCTGCAACATTTTTCACTGCAAACTATTTACCCCCTCTTTCTCCACATCTCTACTCTATCCAGCTCCCTTTGTCTCATGGTTTTCATGTTCTCATTAGGAGAACATCATTAGAAAAGCATGGAATAATAATTAATTACATTGAACGCATAAAACATATTAAAAATATAAAATATACGAAAACTAAATTGTAAAACAAGCAAAACAAAAAATTCTATCTTCAAATACAGAATCATACCATGATCAATGTAGTTGGACATAAATAAAAATAAAACCTAAAAATACGTGAAATTAACTTTTAAATCATTTTAAAATTTACAAAACTGAAATATTTAATTATTTCAGTGATAATTCATAAAACAAGGTCTAAGGCACAAAGCAGGTTTATTCGGGCAAGCAGGACAATAAATTGTGGAGTTTTTCCTTACAGTATTTGAAGAGCACATCCTACATCGTCGTCGTTTCACTCGACCACTTTTCTCATCATTTTCCTTTATATTTCTGGAAAATGGTCTGTGCAGGTTAGGGAGGATGGGATTGCAGCATTTTTTGCTTTTGATGAGACTAGGGACTGGTTTATCTCACACCAATAGTCATACATGGTATTTATTGAATAGTATATGACTATGAACTAATTGCAGCTGCATTATATGGATAGCTAATTTTAAATACCACCGTAAGGTTTTCCTTTCATACATATTCTATGACAGTAATTGATCAGAGCGATCCACCCCACCCATAAACTTGTTATACTCCACGTCATATTTCGGCTTCTCCTTTCCTCTCCTCTATTAGACCTTTATCAATTTATTTAATTTATCAATTCAACCTTTATCAATAAAGGAAACCAAAATTATGTTTCTTCAGATCAGGAGCAGCAGCAGAATGGCACAAAGTCGGGAACAGTCTTTAACCGCGGTTCGTATACTGGAAGATTGCAGCTGAAGAACACACATCCACACTCTACAACAGACAGATGAATAAATATTCCTTTCTGTACAATTTCTCGGGAAATGGCTGCTTTGATATTCTAGGAAACTCATAGTCCAACAGAATGAAGGGGTCAGTGAACACACTCTACGTGCATAACCCTTACCTCTCTTTCTTATTTTTCGGCCTGAGCACTGAGTAAAAACCACTTAATAATGGTTTGCCTCTCTTTTGTCCTAGTTGCCTCCAGTTTTTCCATTCATTTTATTTTCCACTGTGTAAATTGCAAGGCCGCAGCAGATTGTAACGGGGATTATAGGAACCCTTTCCTTTGAGAATTGGAGAGGATATTCCTCTTTCTATTTCAAGGCTGAGACTCAAAGCTGATGTATAATCTCATATCATGCAGTTTAATCAGATCAAATAATACATTTTTTGAAATGCTTAAGTAAAGTATTGATGTTTATATTTAAAGAAAAACAACACAAAAGAGAATTCTTAAGTTGATTTAATTTCATGTGTTTAATAATTTTTTTGATATAGTTGCGAAATATATCCATCAAATAAAATCATAAATAATTTCATTTATATTGTTGAATAAATTTTTATTGATTCAATTCACAATATTATTAATATATAAACGAAACTTAGATGAAATATGCATTGATAAACCAAATTAATAGATATGAATTGTATTGAAAATTCACTGCTACGTACACATTATGCCACAATATGTACAAAATAATTACTTTTAAATGGAAAGATCAAACAAAAATTACCAACTTGCAAACAAGAAAAAGATTGGGTTGTAATTTAGGACTGATATGCTCGAAAATATGAAATAAGATTCACAATAAATTAGTTTCAAAATTGACAAAAAACTGTAAATGTTAAAAATTTTAACAATAAAAACATTTAAATAATTATTTCAGGGAAAGATAAATAAATTACAAGGATAGGTATAGAAGTTTTAATAAAATTAAAACTTTAAATACGCCAAAATTAATGCAGCTGTAATACTAGGTAAAACCTCAATTCCAAATGAATATAACAATACTGCGCCCATTAAGTCAGAAAAAGGACAATTAGTGTGAAGCTGATGCAGAAAGAACGGCCGCAGCGGCACCCTAGTCCCTTTCAGCTCTCATTGAAATAAGGAAAACTCCGTCTCTCGTCACACGCCCCTGGATTGCGCTCACATCGTCACTCATGAGTGACACCTGCACTGAATGTGTTAAAAATACAGCCATCAATGAGAGGATGCAATGTGTTATACATTATATTTATTATTTGTTTTGAAAATCCCTCTTCCATATAAATCGATAGTTGCGCCACTCGAGTCGATCCTCAGAACAAAAGAGTTACTGTTTATTCCGTTTATTCGTTACTCAGTTGTTTGCAAAAGCGAACCCAGATTCCTTCAATAATCTCAAACCACCTGCTTATTGTATCAATTATATGAATGGAGAATTACTCATAAAGTATGTAATTCCCCAGAACTTACTAAAAGATTTTAACAAATATGAATTACTTACTCATTTTGCTAATTGTTGCGTATTATTAAATATCATATCTAAACAACTCTCATCATTCCCATGCGCACACCATGGGCGCCGCCAATTTTGATTTATTCTCCTGTGAAGTGTGCTTCTATAACCTCCTTGTGAATAGCGTGCTGATTTTTAATCTTTGGCTCATACCGGTTATACTGATCCAGACTTAAAATATCGTGGCGTCGGAAAGTCTTGATATTCCGCTACCGTTAGGATAGTACCCCGTGGGAGTTCAGCATGAGTAAACAAAAAGCCGCTAAGAACCACTATTTCCTCGTTATGTACAACACGGATGATGCCTTGGGAGTGATCAAACCTGACGATTTTGTGAGTTCGGCCAACGCTGTCTGTCTCAAGTTGAGGGATGACGTGAAAGTGAAATCTTATGATTTTCTCACAAAAGGCCGAGGCCCCTAGTTCTTTGAAGCCGTCATTCTCGGGATATCAGGTAAGCGGTAAAATTTAATTTAAATTTATAATTAATTTTAAATTTTACCCTGGTGAGTCACCACCTGTTAGCTTCTTGCAAAATAACATTGTTAATATGTAGCTAGCTTACATGTGAATTTGTATATTTAACAGATAATAAACCAGAGTTAACTAGCGCTTGCTCATCAATGGAGAGCACTGGAAAGGTCTGGGCGTCAATTTTGTAATAATTCCGTTACGAGCGGAATGGGATTTCCGAAATTCCGCCACCAGGCAATATTCCAAATGAGATGGAGTTTGTGGAATTTTACGAATTTGTAAGATACTTCCGCGTACGAGTGGGAGGAGTGATTCCGCTCAGAACGATATCGCTTAGTTTCTCCAGTTTTTCCACTTCGCTGTCTGTCTTGACTAATTTCTCATGCATGCGCATTGACGAGAATTGGTAGTCTGCTAGCTCTTAGTTCGTTTATTTTGATTTCTTTAACATCGTAATATAATCGAGGGGAGACAATGATAGCTAATAATTTCATGCAGGATTATTCATAAATGCACATAGAAGCAATTTAGCGTATAACCAGTGAATGAGTTGCACTTGAATAATTTATGGCGATGATTGAATCTTTTATGTGCGATTGTATATATTGATATTTTCCATGTTTAATGCATAAGAAAAGGCATTATTGGGTTAACTTGAGTACCGTGATAATTTTTGGTACTATTGTGAAATTAGGAGGGTATACTTCCCTTTATAATGACGAAATGCTTTCGGAGACTGAATGAATATAGTTACTAAGTGTAGCCCATGTAGCACTTTCGATAACATGTCGTTTTTGGAGTTACTTTGTTCGTATTTTGACAAAGACATAGCAAAAAACGTATAGAAAGTCTATAACGCATTACGTCCAGTTATCGTGTAGTCAATAGCTATACTTCACTCAGTGCAAAATGAGGAACTTGAGACTTTTCGGTTAAATTTTTCATTTTGCAGGGCAAAATACAGCTTTTTCATCTATTTTAAGAATAAGCAGACTGCAATATTGTTTTAGTTATTTGTGTCATTTATGAATATTGTAGAGTAATTGTGCGAATGCGGAAATATACGTATTTACTTTATTGTAAACATGTTAACTATATGTTTATTAAGGATAGCTCTTAGCAGAAGGTTTGATTCTGCAACCAATTATTATGTTGCTGTTTCATCTTGCAGAACTTACTTCGGTGGATTTTAGTATTGTAGCATGGCATGTAATACATCAATTCATCATATCAATAAATAATACTCATTCAATTTATTTCACTGTAAAACCTATGCACCAAAAAAAGTTTCATGTACCCTTGACCGATGACGCAATAGATGCGAATTTACAGTCAATGCAAGGCGGGTTCTCCATTTTAGTGTGAATTTCTGTATCAGTTTGGTATATTTTATAACATGGCAGCGTATGTATTGATGAAAAAGTATTGAAAAGAACAAGTTTTATGTAGTATTCAGCGAGTGGATCTCTTTACATGATGTAATTGGATCGTTTGGTCCCTTGCATCTTTAAAAAAACCTTTCATCGAGAATGTTTATTATGTTACTTGTTTTTATTTAATGGGCATATTTTAAGTAATAGAATAATTGTATTTGAAATGTATTGTTGATTATGAATTTAGTCCCAACCGTTGGATTTCTAATACGATTAATATGTGTTCTTTGTATTTGCAATTGAAACTTCTCTTTGAGGTTTATTTCTCTACCTTTATATTAACTATTTCGTCTGAAAGCCTTAGAAATTATAAAAGATGCTATTTCCTCCTATTACAATGTAATTTGAATATATCTAAGTCGTAATTTCGGGATTTATAAACAATCCTATAACGTTTCTCCACAAATTTATTTAGAAACCACACAGGGCATTTCATTCATTCCATTATGAAAGTTCTCTTTTTGTTCATTGAGTCATCCAGTTTCTTTTGGTATGATATTAAAGTTAAAATTGCTAAAACTTATTGGTTAGGGTATACACAAAAATAGGCAGCACATCTTCTTTGAGGGCTTGTAAGCATTGAATGACTTATAGTGTAATTCATTAATTGAAGTGACATATTCTAGTAATTTGATAAGTCGCGGGTTTTTGTTTGCTATTTTTAAATATAATGTATATCTAATGAATAACTGCAATAATAAATCAGTCGGGTAACTATTATTCTTTGAATCCAACCAATATCAACTCTCTCTCTCCACACCTGCATGGATGGAGGTTTTATAATATTAATTGTTACTTGAATCCAAGATTGGATCGTCATTCCTTTCCTCCTTGCTCCCTGTAGAAGAGAAACAAATACAACAGAGGCAGCTGCAAATCCTCCTCAATTTTATGGAGGAGCCTAAAGATTTAGCACATGGAAGACTCCAGGGTCCCTCTGCTAAACATAGAGGGCAGGAACTATGGCAACAATTAACCAATATTTTAAACTCGGATGGGAGTGGACCCCAAAAACCTTTGCACAAATGGCAGAAGGTAATCAATGGAAATAATTTCTCAGTAGATATTCTTCAAGTCGGTATTCTTTGATCACAATTACCATTTCCATACATGTTCTAGAGTTGGTGTGATTGGAAAACATACACCAAGAAAAAAAACTTAAAAATTAGGAGGAGCTTGGAAGCAACTGGAGGAGGTTCTTCCAGTGTAAAGGAATTAACCCATTTAGAGGAGAGGTTGCTGGCATTCCTAGGGCCTGATGAAGTTGAAGGTGATCCGGTAATGGTAGAGGCAGGATTACCTATAGAAGAGGTAGTATCCGAACGAAGTTAAAGCATTGACATTCACTTTGTTTAATTACAAAATGTATAATAAAATGAGAGGAGCAAAATAATTCACTCTCTTATAACTTGATATATTTATTTCAGAGTATTGAAGAGGTAATAATTATACCCGATGAAACAGTACAAGAAGAGATTCCATGTGCTGCATCTACATGTTTTGTAAGTTAATCGTTTAAATGTTAGTATGGTTGTAATGGTGCTCGACAATATTTTTTGAAAGCTTGGACATTCAGTAATTAAAACTCCAATTCTCTTGGGTTTCAACTCAAAAGAATTCTATTTATTTGGATCTATTTATATGTAATCAATGTTTATTTATTTTTGATTCGAAGGAAAATCCCAGTTGCATCAGTCATGTAAAGTGTTTACAAAATTATGTCGATGTATATAGAAATTCATTATATTAAAATTTTTTAAATAAATTACACAAAATATATGAATGGTATCTCTCATTAAAGTAACATCAACATCTTTTTCTTTTAATTTCCAGAGAATAGCTCCAAAGAGAAAGAGTGAAGCGATGCTGTGGTGGATTTAGAAGAAAGGAGGTTGGTATTAGAAGAGAATGCACTGAAAGTAAAGGAGGAGAAGGTTAACTTAAAGAAGAGAAGACTACATCTTGAGGAGATGAGACAGGAGGACCAAAAGAAATACATGGAAAGGCCCCTTGATTTATTTAGGGATGCAGTGGAAGCATTGCAGAAATTGGGAGATGCTACTATCGGAATTTGAGGGGTTGAATAAGTTAATCACTATGTACGAGGAAAATGAGAAATAAATGCAAATAATTATTAACATATTATCATTTTCTTACCTTCTTTTGCCTTCATTCATTCATAGGTGTTCTTCCTTTCGGTAGGTTCATGCAAAATCGAAAATCCTCATTAATCGCCATCTCCTAAAAGGGGTTAAATATAAGGCTCATAAGACTATGAGCCTTATATTTAATCCCACCCCTTATGTTATCCAGCAACTTATGTCTCTGTCTTCCCCTCTGTTTTTTCCCCTGAATCCTACCCTCAATTACAACCTTTCCCAATCCCTCTCCACTCAATATTTGGCCCACCCTTTTCTTCTGATGATGCTGAATCACGTCAATTAAAGCCTTTGCCTTATCTTCTTCGAAATAATCCATATGAAATTTAAAAATATTTGAGCTACCGGCAAATGCTAAGTTTAGTAGTCAATGTGCATAATTTCCATTGGTATGTCATTGTATAAAGCTTTTTCTGCCAATTCCACATCCATCCAAGAGGTTGACAGTTTGGACACATTTCTCTTATTTTTGGAAAAGAGACCCCCAATAGGTATATGAGAAACCATTTCATTGAATTCCTTTAGGAAATAAAAGGAAACATGTCAGTATCCATAATAAACAAGTACCACGAAAATATTAAATACCTACTACAGAAAATGCTGAGCAACAATTCTCCTTCGAACTTCTACAGCTCCCCTTGGAGGGTTGAAGTCATCCATCTCCACTTCATCCAATTCCTCCATCAGCATTTCTTAAGGAGGTGGCACGTTATAGTGGAGAGCCATGTTATGCAGTACTGCACAAGCATTAATTATGAATCATGTTTTGGGTGATACTTTACAATGTAGATGCTAAATTCATTGAGATAATTTGGCAATTATGTCAGTCACTTACCAGCATGCTCAGGAGTATAATGCAATGTCCTGTCCTTCCTCAAACACCTAAACCAAGACTTCCATACCCCAATGTATCTTTCTACTCAACTCCGGGCTTTAGACTGGGAATGATTGAATCTCTCCTCAGGGGAGTCTCGAGGAGGATGCATGAAATGAGTCATCAGCCATGGCTGAAGAGGGTAACCAGAATCACCTGAAATTTCATAATTGATATTTTGTTTTTGAGTATATTTTTGAGTATAGATTTCAATTTATACTTCAATGCTTCTCACCTATGAGCCAGCTACATCGATCACCCTCCTCAAACTTCTGCTGCATGAAGCGACTAAGCCTTGATGCTCTCCATATATATGAGTCATGTGCTCTCCCTCCATATTGGGTGTTAAAAGCAATAATCTGCAAATCATAGTCTGCCACCTGTTATTTAACAATTTAAAAGACAAAAGTTACCAAATGGTAAACGCTTAGGTATTTAAATTCTGAAAATACATACCAGACATCTCTCAATAGAAGTCAAGTTCCAAATCGGAATGCTTTTTCAGGGTAAAAGACGTATAAATAAATCAATGACACTTACAATTTGGACATTCTTGCTATGGTAACCCTTTCTATTATGGAACAGATGTTCCCTCTCATGGTTGGGCGGAACTATGGCGATGTGAGTGCCGTCCACAGCTCCCAAGGTACCAGGAAATTGTGCTTCTTCCATGAACCTTAAAGTCAAATTTTAATACATAGTATGTGAATAGATCATTAAGATACTATGAACAATCAATAACAGTTACCTGCTCTTTATCTGCTGTTTTTCAGCTTCAGCGACAGGGAATTTCACTCAGGTGTTAACCAGACGCTGAAATATAGCATCGCTCACCATTCTGATGCTTTTGCATACTTCTGCTTGCGACATAGCATGCAGAAAGTCTTGGCCTACCCTTCTTTGGTAGCCTCCACTCGCATAAAAATTCAAGGCACAGAGAATCTACAAGAATAGAAACCACACATATTTTTCATAAATATATCACTGCTTACTTCGATAAAATTAATATTCTGTCAATTATTAATGTTATAATACCCTTAAATGCACGGGAATTTTCGTTATCCTTATTGAGTCTCCCAGCTGAGGCTTTAGAACATCAGTTAAATAAATAACTGCCTCCTGAGGTAATCTTAACAATTTTCTAAATTCAACCTCAGATAGAATGAAAGGATTAATGGTGTCTCTGAGGGTTCTGCGAATACTTCTCTCCACCTCTTCCATTACTTCTTCGTACAACATCATTGCAAACAAACAGGCCGCCATGAATTTTGTTTACTAGAAATTCCGCCTTGGAATTCCACCTACTTTTTGTAGGGGGGAGAAATTTTTCCCGCCTGCGGAATTTAATTCCGGCGGAAACCGGAATTATGGGTTAAAAAATCTCTAAAGCAATTCCACTCTAAGAAAGTGCCATGATGACGTATAATTCCGATGGAACTGAATTCCATTCAGGTCGGAATTATTACAAAATTGACGCCATGGTTTTTAGATGAGAAGAAGGAAATGGGGAAAAACCGACGTGGAATTCCTTAATCCCTCCACACGGACAGTGAGAGTGAGTCGTTAGAGGAAGATGAAGGCCTGCATACTTACCTTAAGGTAATTTAAGAATCCCTGAAATGGATGTTTGTGTTCTGTTAATTGTTATTTCGTTGATATACCTGATGCAAAGGATGTTTTCGGGTCAATGTAAAATAAATATGCAATCATGATTAATGGTATGTATTAATGGATAATAATCTGTATGTCCTTTGAAGTTTTCTTTGGGTGATAAACTAGTTGTAGTACTAGTAGGTGATATAATAGTTTCCATCGCTGAGTGGAAAAGAATGGTGTGGCTTAATTTTTTCTGCTTGCAGGCTAAGGGATGCTCTAAAAAATTGCGCACTAATAGTGAAGATTGCACGTCTGCGGGATCGCAAATTGAGGAATGGCTTGGGAGTCATCCAATGAAAACCCAGGTGAAACAGGCGTATGGGGAAGGCAATCTGAAGGCTGAGGAAATATGGCGCCTGAAACTACGTATTAAAGAATTGGAGGATCAAGTTGTAGAGCTGAGAGGAGACAAGAAGGCTCTAACTGGTACTAAAATATCCTGAGTTTGCCATAGTCTCAAGCCACCATGGGTCATTAATTGATACCACTATTACTTATTTTCAGATTTGGTCAAAGGTGGTGAGTAAGTAAGGGAATGTAAAAGTCTCTACGTATGTATGAGAAAAAATTGTGTGCTTCCACGGAGGGCAATCCCTACAATACTTTGGAAGGAGAGAAGCCACTCTCTCTACTTCCTATCCACAGCATCCCAGCAATGGAAGCTCCAGGGCAGGATGAATCCTCCCCCGATGGGATCTCAGCGGGGATTGAACATGACAGTAGTCAGTTAAAGCAAAGTCCATGTCTAACAACGTAAGTAAAATTTGGAGAAACATTTAAAGGTCAATGAAATGATTTGGCAGTGTTTGTGATGAAAGATGATCATGCAAATTTTGTGAATATCCTCAGGGAAACGTTATTTGTAGGTATGATTTGATTTTTTTATCCTATATGCTTTCATCTGATAGGATCACACTCCAAAAATTTTTGAAAGAAAAGTTTGATATGACAGTGGTGCCTCACTTAAATCATTTTCAGAATTGGATTGTGTTTCTTTCATGGAGAATACAATCATATCACTGCCGCAATATAAATATTTCAGTAATTACTTTTTTTGCATGTCACATGAATATAAATATATAGTATAACATTAAATGAATATTGAAGAAAAGCCCATTTTCTTCTATATTCTTGTTTTACTTGCTATGTGAATGTTAGCTGGTGCTAACTGCTGCAGATATTTATAATGCTTTAAGTTGAGGTTCTACATTTTTCATAGTTTGTATACAAATGCAATAATCATAGTAATGTTGATCTATCTGTTATGCAGTTAAATTTTTTGTATGCTAATCTTTTTAATGGTAGTTGCAGGAACTGATGCCAGGCTCTGGAATTTATTTGAGCAAGTCTTCCTGTATGGGAATTACTGTAAATGTCCGAATATAGCCCCCGTGCGAATATAAGCCCCCCCCCAACTTTTGAGTCTCAATTTTGGAAAAAATTTAACATCTACTGTTGACATGTTCCTTTTCTGGTTAAACACACTTTTGTATCAAAAATAGAATATGTGCCTGAATTAGGGACATACATACCAGTTTTACATGATTTTTTTTTAAATATCTAAGCATGAGAATGAAATACAACTACTTTGAACTTGTACAAATTTTAAATAATTTTGAGCCTTCACATATTTTATAAAAAATGTTTTCCTCTATTCTTTTCTCAGGAGTAATTAGAATAAAGTGTATATTTTTAAAAAATTCATTAATTTTTTGTATAGTTTTCCCTCTAAATGCAACAGTAATAATATGGAGGAATGCATATTTTTATCTTTTTGTCTGTGATTGCTTTCTCTATTCACTATCACCTGTCACATCACTTTCTTCTTGATCACAAGGATACCAGTCTTTATCATCATCATCATCTGAGTCCATCAAAATGATGTCATCCTCTGTACCATCAAGTTCATTAGACATGAACATTTTTTTAAACTCTTCATCGCAATATTTTCAGGAATTCCATTCCAACACTTTAGCACCCACTGAGTGATGAGAGGTTTCTTTATTTTTCCTGATAGAGTATATTCCTTTTCCTCCTCCAGCATCCACTCAGCATAAGTTGCCTTCAACCTGTCCTTAAAGGGCTTATTTATTGACGAGTGGCTGAAGCAGGCTCGTGATTCCTCCAGGGATTATAGCCGTGTCAGAATCTCCTGCCCCTATATCTTTTTCTACTTCCTCAGTAACATGACCCTTAAAGGAATCTAGCACAAGCATTGATGGTATGTTGATGAGAGCTCCTGGTCTTCTCTGCCAAACCACTTTCACCCAGTCTCTCACTAACTCTTCAGTCATCCACCCACCCCAGGAGGAAACTTATCTTTTGGCAGAGATTTCCTCTTAAATATTACATAAGGTGGTAGCTTCCTTCCATCAGCTGTGATGCCCAACATGCACGTAATTCTCGTCTTTTCATTTCCTGTGGTTTTAATTGTCACTGATTTTGATCCCCTCGCTTCGACAGTAGTAGGACTGGGCGTCAAAATAGATTGGTGTCTGGTCAGCATTGCCAATTCGCCCCAACCGGTAAAGTTGCCGCTGCCGTAGGTGAATGATGAATTGCTGAAAACATCTTCTCTTCGTAGAATTGCGGTAGCCGCTGAGCGACCGTCGTTCGCCTTCGTAGGGAAAACCCATTCCTCTTCATCATCCTCCGCAACCACCCAGAACTCGCTCGGAAATCCGCCCTCGAAATACCCATTTCACAAGCAATCTTTCTAGCTTCTGTACAGATCATATTGCGAGTGACGGCTAAACCGTTCCTTCGATTTTCGCGTACAAATCTGACAACATGCACTTCCAATTCCGTGTGTCTGCCGGTAGTTGGATCCCGAAATGCGCAGCGAGATGCAGAGGTTTAGAGGTTAGTAGAGGAAGCTGTGCTTGCCAAAGTCGGACACTCTTTCTGTCCGCATTGTATTTTTCAGCTGCTGAATATTTCCCATGAACATCGGCATATTTTGCTACGGCGATTTTAAAAATTTGCTTTGTAGCTCCTATGTTGATGGGTCTTTAATTGCCGTATCGTAGACGTCCTTCTTTCTACTGAATTCATATTTACGTCTACAAACAGCAGCTAATGGTGAAGAAGTGCTTTCTTTCTCTTTTCTTGAAAACAAGGGTAAAAGCACGGCAGTTTTATGGCCGCTTCTGTTCTTTACCGTGATATATAAGGAATTTCAAACTAATTATTCTGCAGAGAAAATAATGAAATGGCAATAACATTTCAAAACATTATTGGCAGAATTATTGTATTTATTACTGTAGAGTATGTTTACGTATTATTTCGCAATTTTCTTCTCGTTTTGGGAGGCAAATATTCAATAAACGTCGGTGTTAACTATCGTAGTGTCCGAAAATAGCCCCCCCATCACTTTTATGGCCAATATTTTTGCAAAAAAGGGGGGCTTATATTTGGACAAATACGGTAATTCTGGAGTCAAACAGACAACTAGATTGACTGTGGCAAAGGCTCTCCTGGAGGAAATATTTACAGAGGATGCACTGCTGTCATGTTCACCCCTGAGTACAAATTCGGGGAGTGGACCTCGGCGCCCTGGATTATATGCCCCAGCATATAAAGCCATATTAGGTGAGTTTCAGTTAATCACAAATTCATAGCTATGTTGACATTTTTCACTGTTATAAAATATTTTATTATTAGATGCATGATGGGAGCATCTTCTCAATGACCATAAAGGCCATGTCATAAATATTTATTGGCGGTGCCTTGCTTATAAATATATATTTTTTATGATCATTGAATTATTCATGTAATTCAATCATCATAAAAATAACCAGTCTTTTCAATATTAACAGTGATATACATTGCTATTGTACAAAGAGTAGTATAATAATATCCACCTCCTACCAAGATCAAAGATTTCATATGGCAGCTGGAAATGAGTACCAAAATTTATAATTCACCATCCAGCAATAAGTACATTTCAACCATAAAATTCCCCAATACTCGAGAATAACTGAAGGGATTTTTAGTAACTACCATACAGTAAATTAATTTTTTCCACTATGAGAAGTGTGAAAATGTACGGTATACATGTTTAAAACTTATTTTTTTAAGTGCCTTAAATATTTGCATGTACTATTGTCAGTGCAATATATATCTTCTGGGCAAATAAACTATTGCTATTACTAATTCCATTTCAGAGGCTAGTGATGTTATTGGTTTGGCCAATAATTTCATGGAGGTGACTGTGAAAAATTACAATCATGGGCTGGCCTCTAAAATGAGCAAAATCAGAGAAGCAAATAAAATGAGAGCCAGAGTCCTTCAGGAGGCACTCATTATTGATTGAGTTGACAAGAAAATTTTTTAGTGTTTTATATTATTATAGTTTTGTTTATGACAATAAATGATGTTTTTTAATGCAGTAAATTATTTGTTGTATTTCGAAATGAAAATAACACGATTCCGATGTGAGCGTCTTTATTCCTGAGGGAAGACTGCCTCGAGTGAAGGCAGTTCCCCTGTATATATACAATTGGCAATTTGGAATGTTCTGGAACATTCCAGGGATAGAAGAAAACTCTCCCCCTTGGCCCTCCGGTGTGACCTTGCTCCGGTGCTCCTAATGACTTCGTAACATCTCCCCACCAGCTGAGGGTTCACCCGAAGCGATCTTCCTTCTCCTAAGTCTCTCCGATCTCCTCAGGTTGTCTGGACCGAAAGGGCTGTCGGCTGGCCAACGTCGCTTGGGTCGCCTCGTAGGCTGGTCCTCACTAGAAGCTTTCCCTAGAACGAGACGGGATGGGAAGGTGGAAGGGGAGTGGGTAGAATCATCCGCCGAATACATCTCGCCAGGATCATTGTCTTGATCTGCTCCATCGCGAGGCTGTAACTGGTCAATGTGCCGCTGCCAGACCGGTCCTCGAGGAAGAACTCTGACCTTGACGTTTCTAGGGCCAAGCACTCGAACGACGACCGCAGGGATCCATCGTGGCTCTTTGTTGCGTTTAGGTCCATAGTACAGCGCGTAGCAAGGAGCTCCCACGGTGTATTGATGCTTAGATACGGCGGCTACTTTTGTTTTAGCGGAAAGTTGGCATTTAACTGCCATTTTCGCTTGCTTTCCCTGGGCCACGGAAGCAGGTGACGGTATTAGGGCATCTATTTTCCCTCTAATTTGGCGACCGTTCAGAAGTTCACTCGGGGAATATCCCGAGTTTAATGGAGTCCGCCTGTACTGCATTAGGAATTCTTGTAATGCAGCTTTTGCTGTCAGGGAAGATTTTCGAAGGGATTGTTTGAAAGTTTGAATCAGGCGTTCGGCGGCTCCATTCGTCGCTGGGTGATAAGGAGCGCCGCTCAGATGGGTTATGCCTCGTTCCCCACACCAAGCCTGAAATTCCTCCGAATGAAATATCGGAGCGTTATCCGATACTAAAGCGTGAGGATATCCGAAATGGGAAAAATCCTCTTCTAGCAACTCAATCGTTGCTTTGGCCGATATCGAGTTAGTGGGATGAATACATGGATACTTTGAGTAGCCGTCCACTAGTACCAACCAGTTTGATCCCAGGAAATTGATCGCATGATCCACATGAATTCGACTCCAAGGTTTTTCGGGAAGCATCCAAGGGTGATTCACGGGCTTGGGAGGCCTGTTCTGATGTTCTGCGCACGCATCGCACGATGAAATATAGCCAAAGAGAGGGACTCAAACCTGGGTCACCAGTTATCTAGACGGGTATTCGCGACACTAAGCTGCCATGTCACGTCAATCACATTTCTGTATAAATAGGTGCTTTACGAGATAAGCAATGGTGTTTCACATAGCGACACCAAAAACTGCCAGTAGTCCTCAAGGTGCTCAAAACACATTCTTATTTGTGCTATTTTAAATTTCATTTCCATCACCTTCAAGCAGTTTTCTTTTCTAATCTTCTATTCTTCGTGCATTTCCAATTTTATATGTTGTAAATTGGGCATGGCCATTCAAATAAAAATTTACTAAAGGTATTGATGGCATATGAGGAATGATTTTGACAGTCAACAAATACTAATTCATAATTGAGATTTTCGTTTAGATACCAATAATATGAAGGAATATTTTATTAACACATTCATTGCAGGTCTAAAAATATGACACATACCAAGAATCTGAATTCTATTTTTGCAGTTAATGGTGGCTTATTATGCTTAAATAAAGAAAGGAATTTGAAATGCCCACTTAAGTTTAGTTCTAAATGAATATTTTGTGGCCATCACTAATGAGAGTCACCCGCCTCTGGGAAATTACATGAATTATGCAACCTGCAAAATGATTACGTTCAATGGTATCTTTCCTCGATTTAATCTTCTTCTCTTCTAGCTCCAATTGCCTAAAAATGTTAGCAACTGTCCAATAGAGTTTCATTTCTTTCTTAGGATTCATAAGATGAAAATATATGCAGAATAGTGTCTTTGGGCTCCTGGATTGCCATGTGGGCTGCTCTCCTACCCATAACACTCCCTTCCCTAGAGTGGCCATTTCATGCCCCTTTTCTGTTCCCCCACCTTGTGGTGAATAGAATTTTTCTTATCACTCTGAATTTACCAACCAAGGATATACCTGCAACATTTTTCACTGCAAACTATTTACCCCCTCTTTCTCCACATCTCTACTCTATCCAGCTCCCTTTGTCTCATGGTTTTCATGTTCTCATTAGGAGAACATCATTAGAAAAGCATGGAATAATAATTAATTACATTGAACGCATAAAACATATTAAAAATATAAAATATACGAAAACTAAATTGTAAAACAAGCAAAACAAAAAATTCTATCTTCAAATACAGAATCATACCATGATCAATGTAGTTGGACATAAATAAAAATAAAACCTAAAAATACGTGAAATTAACTTTTAAATCATTTTAAAATTTACAAAACTGAAATATTTAATTATTTCAGTGATAATTCATAAAACAAGGTCTAAGGCACAAAGCAGGTTTATTCGGGCAAGCAGGACAATAAATTGTGGAGTTTTTCCTTACAGTATTTGAAGAGCACATCCTACATCGTCGTCGTTTCACTCGACCACTTTTCTCATCATTTTCCTTTATATTTCTGGAAAATGGTCTGTGCAGGTTAGGGAGGATGGGATTGCAGCATTTTTTGCTTTTGATGAGACTAGGGACTGGTTTATCTCACACCAATAGTCATACATGGTATTTATTGAATAGTATATGACTATGAACTAATTGCAGCTGCATTATATGGATAGCTAATTTTAAATACCACCGTAAGGTTTTCCTTTCATACATATTCTATGACAGTAATTGATCAGAGCGATCCACCCCACCCATAAACTTGTTATACTCCACGTCATATTTCGGCTTCTCCTTTCCTCTCCTCTATTAGACCTTTATCAATTTATTTAATTTATCAATTCAACCTTTATCAATAAAGGAAACCAAAATTATGTTTCTTCAGATCAGGAGCAGCAGCAGAATGGCACAAAGTCGGGAACAGTCTTTAACCGCGGTTCGTATACTGGAAGATTGCAGCTGAAGAACACACATCCACACTCTACAACAGACAGATGAATAAATATTCCTTTCTGTACAATTTCTCGGGAAATGGCTGCTTTGATATTCTAGGAAACTCATAGTCCAACAGAATGAAGGGGTCAGTGAACACACTCTACGTGCATAACCCTTACCTCTCTTTCTTATTTTTCGGCCTGAGCACTGAGTAAAAACCACTTAATAATGGTTTGCCTCTCTTTTGTCCTAGTTGCCTCCAGTTTTTCCATTCATTTTATTTTCCACTGTGTAAATTGCAAGGCCGCAGCAGATTGTAACGGGGATTATAGGAACCCTTTCCTTTGAGAATTGGAGAGGATATTCCTCTTTCTATTTCAAGGCTGAGACTCAAAGCTGATGTATAATCTCATATCATGCAGTTTAATCAGATCAAATAATACATTTTTTGAAATGCTTAAGTAAAGTATTGATGTTTATATTTAAAGAAAAACAACACAAAAGAGAATTCTTAAGTTGATTTAATTTCATGTGTTTAATAATTTTTTTGATATAGTTGCGAAATATATCCATCAAATAAAATCATAAATAATTTCATTTATATTGTTGAATAAATTTTTATTGATTCAATTCACAATATTATTAATATATAAACGAAACTTAGATGA
The DNA here is from genome assembly GCA_947579665.1 of Sympetrum striolatum. Classification (NCBI taxonomy): domain Eukaryota; kingdom Metazoa; phylum Arthropoda; class Insecta; order Odonata; family Libellulidae; genus Sympetrum; species Sympetrum striolatum. Next base: position 4,282,074 of record OX388352.1, read on the forward strand.
AATATGCATTGATAAACCAAATTAATAGATATGAATTGTATTGAAAATTCACTGCTACGTACACATTATGCCACAATATGTACAAAATAATTACTTTTAAATGGAAAGATCAAACAAAAATTACCAACTTGCAAACAAGAAAAAGATTGGGTTGTAATTTAGGACTGATATGCTCGAAAATATGAAATAAGATTCACAATAAATTAGTTTCAAAATTGACAAAAAACTGTAAATGTTAAAAATTTTAACAATAAAAACATTTAAATAATTATTTCAGGGAAAGATAAATAAATTACAAGGATAGGTATAGAAGTTTTAATAAAATTAAAACTTTAAATACGCCAAAATTAATGCAGCTGTAATACTAGGTAAAACCTCAATTCCAAATGAATATAACAATACTGCGCCCATTAAGTCAGAAAAAGGACAATTAGTGTGAAGCTGATGCAGAAAGAACGGCCGCAGCGGCACCCTAGTCCCTTTCAGCTCTCATTGAAATAAGGAAAACTCCGTCTCTCGTCACACGCCCCTGGATTGCGCTCACATCGTCACTCATGAGTGACACCTGCACTGAATGTGTTAAAAATACAGCCATCAATGAGAGGATGCAATGTGTTATACATTATATTTATTATTTGTTTTGAAAATCCCTCTTCCATATAAATCGATAGTTGCGCCACTCGAGTCGATCCTCAGAACAAAAGAGTTACTGTTTATTCCGTTTATTCGTTACTCAGTTGTTTGCAAAAGCGAACCCAGATTCCTTCAATAATCTCAAACCACCTGCTTATTGTATCAATTATATGAATGGAGAATTACTCATAAAGTATGTAATTCCCCAGAACTTACTAAAAGATTTTAACAAATATGAATTACTTACTCATTTTGCTAATTGTTGCGTATTATTAAATATCATATCTAAACAACTCTCATCATTCCCATGCGCACACCATGGGCGCCGCCAATTTTGATTTATTCTCCTGTGAAGTGTGCTTCTATAACCTCCTTGTGAATAGCGTGCTGATTTTTAATCTTTGGCTCATACCGGTTATACTGATCCAGACTTAAAATATCGTGGCGTCGGAAAGTCTTGATATTCCGCTACCGTTAGGATAGTACCCCGTGGGAGTTCAGCATGAGTAAACAAAAAGCCGCTAAGAACCACTATTTCCTCGTTATGTACAACACGGATGATGCCTTGGGAGTGATCAAACCTGACGATTTTGTGAGTTCGGCCAACGCTGTCTGTCTCAAGTTGAGGGATGACGTGAAAGTGAAATCTTATGATTTTCTCACAAAAGGCCGAGGCCCCTAGTTCTTTGAAGCCGTCATTCTCGGGATATCAGGTAAGCGGTAAAATTTAATTTAAATTTATAATTAATTTTAAATTTTACCCTGGTGAGTCACCACCTGTTAGCTTCTTGCAAAATAACATTGTTAATATGTAGCTAGCTTACATGTGAATTTGTATATTTAACAGATAATAAACCAGAGTTAACTAGCGCTTGCTCATCAATGGAGAGCACTGGAAAGGTCTGGGCGTCAATTTTGTAATAATTCCGTTACGAGCGGAATGGGATTTCCGAAATTCCGCCACCAGGCAATATTCCAAATGAGATGGAGTTTGTGGAATTTTACGAATTTGTAAGATACTTCCGCGTACGAGTGGGAGGAGTGATTCCGCTCAGAACGATATCGCTTAGTTTCTCCAGTTTTTCCACTTCGCTGTCTGTCTTGACTAATTTCTCATGCATGCGCATTGACGAGAATTGGTAGTCTGCTAGCTCTTAGTTCGTTTATTTTGATTTCTTTAACATCGTAATATAATCGAGGGGAGACAATGATAGCTAATAATTTCATGCAGGATTATTCATAAATGCACATAGAAGCAATTTAGCGTATAACCAGTGAATGAGTTGCACTTGAATAATTTATGGCGATGATTGAATCTTTTATGTGCGATTGTATATATTGATATTTTCCATGTTTAATGCATAAGAAAAGGCATTATTGGGTTAACTTGAGTACCGTGATAATTTTTGGTACTATTGTGAAATTAGGAGGGTATACTTCCCTTTATAATGACGAAATGCTTTCGGAGACTGAATGAATATAGTTACTAAGTGTAGCCCATGTAGCACTTTCGATAACATGTCGTTTTTGGAGTTACTTTGTTCGTATTTTGACAAAGACATAGCAAAAAACGTATAGAAAGTCTATAACGCATTACGTCCAGTTATCGTGTAGTCAATAGCTATACTTCACTCAGTGCAAAATGAGGAACTTGAGACTTTTCGGTTAAATTTTTCATTTTGCAGGGCAAAATACAGCTTTTTCATCTATTTTAAGAATAAGCAGACTGCAATATTGTTTTAGTTATTTGTGTCATTTATGAATATTGTAGAGTAATTGTGCGAATGCGGAAATATACGTATTTACTTTATTGTAAACATGTTAACTATATGTTTATTAAGGATAGCTCTTAGCAGAAGGTTTGATTCTGCAACCAATTATTATGTTGCTGTTTCATCTTGCAGAACTTACTTCGGTGGATTTTAGTATTGTAGCATGGCATGTAATACATCAATTCATCATATCAATAAATAATACTCATTCAATTTATTTCACTGTAAAACCTATGCACCAAAAAAAGTTTCATGTACCCTTGACCGATGACGCAATAGATGCGAATTTACAGTCAATGCAAGGCGGGTTCTCCATTTTAGTGTGAATTTCTGTATCAGTTTGGTATATTTTATAACATGGCAGCGTATGTATTGATGAAAAAGTATTGAAAAGAACAAGTTTTATGTAGTATTCAGCGAGTGGATCTCTTTACATGATGTAATTGGATCGTTTGGTCCCTTGCATCTTTAAAAAAACCTTTCATCGAGAATGTTTATTATGTTACTTGTTTTTATTTAATGGGCATATTTTAAGTAATAGAATAATTGTATTTGAAATGTATTGTTGATTATGAATTTAGTCCCAACCGTTGGATTTCTAATACGATTAATATGTGTTCTTTGTATTTGCAATTGAAACTTCTCTTTGAGGTTTATTTCTCTACCTTTATATTAACTATTTCGTCTGAAAGCCTTAGAAATTATAAAAGATGCTATTTCCTCCTATTACAATGTAATTTGAATATATCTAAGTCGTAATTTCGGGATTTATAAACAATCCTATAACGTTTCTCCACAAATTTATTTAGAAACCACACAGGGCATTTCATTCATTCCATTATGAAAGTTCTCTTTTTGTTCATTGAGTCATCCAGTTTCTTTTGGTATGATATTAAAGTTAAAATTGCTAAAACTTATTGGTTAGGGTATACACAAAAATAGGCAGCACATCTTCTTTGAGGGCTTGTAAGCATTGAATGACTTATAGTGTAATTCATTAATTGAAGTGACATATTCTAGTAATTTGATAAGTCGCGGGTTTTTGTTTGCTATTTTTAAATATAATGTATATCTAATGAATAACTGCAATAATAAATCAGTCGGGTAACTATTATTCTTTGAATCCAACCAATATCAACTCTCTCTCTCCACACCTGCATGGATGGAGGTTTTATAATATTAATTGTTACTTGAATCCAAGATTGGATCGTCATTCCTTTCCTCCTTGCTCCCTGTAGAAGAGAAACAAATACAACAGAGGCAGCTGCAAATCCTCCTCAATTTTATGGAGGAGCCTAAAGATTTAGCACATGGAAGACTCCAGGGTCCCTCTGCTAAACATAGAGGGCAGGAACTATGGCAACAATTAACCAATATTTTAAACTCGGATGGGAGTGGACCCCAAAAACCTTTGCACAAATGGCAGAAGGTAATCAATGGAAATAATTTCTCAGTAGATATTCTTCAAGTCGGTATTCTTTGATCACAATTACCATTTCCATACATGTTCTAGAGTTGGTGTGATTGGAAAACATACACCAAGAAAAAAAACTTAAAAATTAGGAGGAGCTTGGAAGCAACTGGAGGAGGTTCTTCCAGTGTAAAGGAATTAACCCATTTAGAGGAGAGGTTGCTGGCATTCCTAGGGCCTGATGAAGTTGAAGGTGATCCGGTAATGGTAGAGGCAGGATTACCTATAGAAGAGGTAGTATCCGAACGAAGTTAAAGCATTGACATTCACTTTGTTTAATTACAAAATGTATAATAAAATGAGAGGAGCAAAATAATTCACTCTCTTATAACTTGATATATTTATTTCAGAGTATTGAAGAGGTAATAATTATACCCGATGAAACAGTACAAGAAGAGATTCCATGTGCTGCATCTACATGTTTTGTAAGTTAATCGTTTAAATGTTAGTATGGTTGTAATGGTGCTCGACAATATTTTTTGAAAGCTTGGACATTCAGTAATTAAAACTCCAATTCTCTTGGGTTTCAACTCAAAAGAATTCTATTTATTTGGATCTATTTATATGTAATCAATGTTTATTTATTTTTGATTCGAAGGAAAATCCCAGTTGCATCAGTCATGTAAAGTGTTTACAAAATTATGTCGATGTATATAGAAATTCATTATATTAAAATTTTTTAAATAAATTACACAAAATATATGAATGGTATCTCTCATTAAAGTAACATCAACATCTTTTTCTTTTAATTTCCAGAGAATAGCTCCAAAGAGAAAGAGTGAAGCGATGCTGTGGTGGATTTAGAAGAAAGGAGGTTGGTATTAGAAGAGAATGCACTGAAAGTAAAGGAGGAGAAGGTTAACTTAAAGAAGAGAAGACTACATCTTGAGGAGATGAGACAGGAGGACCAAAAGAAATACATGGAAAGGCCCCTTGATTTATTTAGGGATGCAGTGGAAGCATTGCAGAAATTGGGAGATGCTACTATCGGAATTTGAGGGGTTGAATAAGTTAATCACTATGTACGAGGAAAATGAGAAATAAATGCAAATAATTATTAACATATTATCATTTTCTTACCTTCTTTTGCCTTCATTCATTCATAGGTGTTCTTCCTTTCGGTAGGTTCATGCAAAATCGAAAATCCTCATTAATCGCCATCTCCTAAAAGGGGTTAAATATAAGGCTCATAAGACTATGAGCCTTATATTTAATCCCACCCCTTATGTTATCCAGCAACTTATGTCTCTGTCTTCCCCTCTGTTTTTTCCCCTGAATCCTACCCTCAATTACAACCTTTCCCAATCCCTCTCCACTCAATATTTGGCCCACCCTTTTCTTCTGATGATGCTGAATCACGTCAATTAAAGCCTTTGCCTTATCTTCTTCGAAATAATCCATATGAAATTTAAAAATATTTGAGCTACCGGCAAATGCTAAGTTTAGTAGTCAATGTGCATAATTTCCATTGGTATGTCATTGTATAAAGCTTTTTCTGCCAATTCCACATCCATCCAAGAGGTTGACAGTTTGGACACATTTCTCTTATTTTTGGAAAAGAGACCCCCAATAGGTATATGAGAAACCATTTCATTGAATTCCTTTAGGAAATAAAAGGAAACATGTCAGTATCCATAATAAACAAGTACCACGAAAATATTAAATACCTACTACAGAAAATGCTGAGCAACAATTCTCCTTCGAACTTCTACAGCTCCCCTTGGAGGGTTGAAGTCATCCATCTCCACTTCATCCAATTCCTCCATCAGCATTTCTTAAGGAGGTGGCACGTTATAGTGGAGAGCCATGTTATGCAGTACTGCACAAGCATTAATTATGAATCATGTTTTGGGTGATACTTTACAATGTAGATGCTAAATTCATTGAGATAATTTGGCAATTATGTCAGTCACTTACCAGCATGCTCAGGAGTATAATGCAATGTCCTGTCCTTCCTCAAACACCTAAACCAAGACTTCCATACCCCAATGTATCTTTCTACTCAACTCCGGGCTTTAGACTGGGAATGATTGAATCTCTCCTCAGGGGAGTCTCGAGGAGGATGCATGAAATGAGTCATCAGCCATGGCTGAAGAGGGTAACCAGAATCACCTGAAATTTCATAATTGATATTTTGTTTTTGAGTATATTTTTGAGTATAGATTTCAATTTATACTTCAATGCTTCTCACCTATGAGCCAGCTACATCGATCACCCTCCTCAAACTTCTGCTGCATGAAGCGACTAAGCCTTGATGCTCTCCATATATATGAGTCATGTGCTCTCCCTCCATATTGGGTGTTAAAAGCAATAATCTGCAAATCATAGTCTGCCACCTGTTATTTAACAATTTAAAAGACAAAAGTTACCAAATGGTAAACGCTTAGGTATTTAAATTCTGAAAATACATACCAGACATCTCTCAATAGAAGTCAAGTTCCAAATCGGAATGCTTTTTCAGGGTAAAAGACGTATAAATAAATCAATGACACTTACAATTTGGACATTCTTGCTATGGTAACCCTTTCTATTATGGAACAGATGTTCCCTCTCATGGTTGGGCGGAACTATGGCGATGTGAGTGCCGTCCACAGCTCCCAAGGTACCAGGAAATTGTGCTTCTTCCATGAACCTTAAAGTCAAATTTTAATACATAGTATGTGAATAGATCATTAAGATACTATGAACAATCAATAACAGTTACCTGCTCTTTATCTGCTGTTTTTCAGCTTCAGCGACAGGGAATTTCACTCAGGTGTTAACCAGACGCTGAAATATAGCATCGCTCACCATTCTGATGCTTTTGCATACTTCTGCTTGCGACATAGCATGCAGAAAGTCTTGGCCTACCCTTCTTTGGTAGCCTCCACTCGCATAAAAATTCAAGGCACAGAGAATCTACAAGAATAGAAACCACACATATTTTTCATAAATATATCACTGCTTACTTCGATAAAATTAATATTCTGTCAATTATTAATGTTATAATACCCTTAAATGCACGGGAATTTTCGTTATCCTTATTGAGTCTCCCAGCTGAGGCTTTAGAACATCAGTTAAATAAATAACTGCCTCCTGAGGTAATCTTAACAATTTTCTAAATTCAACCTCAGATAGAATGAAAGGATTAATGGTGTCTCTGAGGGTTCTGCGAATACTTCTCTCCACCTCTTCCATTACTTCTTCGTACAACATCATTGCAAACAAACAGGCCGCCATGAATTTTGTTTACTAGAAATTCCGCCTTGGAATTCCACCTACTTTTTGTAGGGGGGAGAAATTTTTCCCGCCTGCGGAATTTAATTCCGGCGGAAACCGGAATTATGGGTTAAAAAATCTCTAAAGCAATTCCACTCTAAGAAAGTGCCATGATGACGTATAATTCCGATGGAACTGAATTCCATTCAGGTCGGAATTATTACAAAATTGACGCCATGGTTTTTAGATGAGAAGAAGGAAATGGGGAAAAACCGACGTGGAATTCCTTAATCCCTCCACACGGACAGTGAGAGTGAGTCGTTAGAGGAAGATGAAGGCCTGCATACTTACCTTAAGGTAATTTAAGAATCCCTGAAATGGATGTTTGTGTTCTGTTAATTGTTATTTCGTTGATATACCTGATGCAAAGGATGTTTTCGGGTCAATGTAAAATAAATATGCAATCATGATTAATGGTATGTATTAATGGATAATAATCTGTGTGTCCTTTGAAGTTTTCTTTGGGTGATAAACTAGTTGTAGTACTAGTAGGTGATATAATAGTTTCCATCGCTGAGTGGAAAAGAATGGTGTGGCTTAATTTTTTCTGCTTGCAGGCTAAGGGATGCTCTAAAAAATTGCGCACTAATAGTGAAGATTGCACGTCTGCGGGATCGCAAATTGAGGAATGGCTTGGGAGTCATCCAATGAAAACCCAGGTGAAACAGGCGTATGGGGAAGGCAATCTGAAGGCTGAGGAAATATGGCGCCTGAAACTACGTATTAAAGAATTGGAGGATCAAGTTGTAGAGCTGAGAGGAGACAAGAAGGCTCTAACTGGTACTAAAATATCCTGAGTTTGCCATAGTCTCAAGCCACCATGGGTCATTAATTGATACCACTATTACTTATTTTCAGATTTGGTCAAAGGTGGTGAGTAAGTAAGGGAATGTAAAAGTCTCTACGTATGTATGAGAAAAAATTGTGTGCTTCCACGGAGGGCAATCCCTACAATACTTTGGAAGGAGAGAAGCCACTCTCTCTACTTCCTATCCACAGCATCCCAGCAATGGAAGCTCCAGGGCAGGATGAATCCTCCCCCGATGGGATCTCAGCGGGGATTGAACATGACAGTAGTCAGTTAAAGCAAAGTCCATGTCTAACAACGTAAGTAAAATTTGGAGAAACATTTAAAGGTCAATGAAATGATTTGGCAGTGTTTGTGATGAAAGATGATCATGCAAATTTTGTGAATATCCTCAGGGAAACGTTATTTGTAGGTATGATTTGATTTTTTTATCCTATATGCTTTCATCTGATAGGATCACACTCCAAAAATTTTTGAAAGAAAAGTTTGATATGACAGTGGTGCCTCACTTAAATCATTTTCAGAATTGGATTGTGTTTCTTTCATGGAGAATACAATCATATCACTGCCGCAATATAAATATTTCAGTAATTACTTTTTTTGCATGTCACATGAATATAAATATATAGTATAACATTAAATGAATATTGAAGAAAAGCCCATTTTCTTCTATATTCTTGTTTTACTTGCTATGTGAATGTTAGCTGGTGCTAACTGCTGCAGATATTTATAATGCTTTAAGTTGAGGTTCTACATTTTTCATAGTTTGTATACAAATGCAATAATCATAGTAATGTTGATCTATCTGTTATGCAGTTAAATTTTTTGTATGCTAATCTTTTTAATGGTAGTTGCAGGAACTGATGCCAGGCTCTGGAATTTATTTGAGCAAGTCTTCCTGTATGGGAATTACTGTAAATGTCCGAATATAGCCCCCGTGCGAATATAAGCCCCCCCCCAACTTTTGAGTCTCAATTTTGGAAAAAATTTAACATCTACTGTTGACATGTTCCTTTTCTGGTTAAACACACTTTTGTATCAAAAATAGAATATGTGCCTGAATTAGGGACATACATACCAGTTTTACATGATTTTTTTTTAAATATCTAAGCATGAGAATGAAATACAACTACTTTGAACTTGTACAAATTTTAAATAATTTTGAGCCTTCACATATTTTATAAAAAATGTTTTCCTCTATTCTTTTCTCAGGAGTAATTAGAATAAAGTGTATATTTTTAAAAAATTCATTAATTTTTTGTATAGTTTTCCCTCTAAATGCAACAGTAATAATATGGAGGAATGCATATTTTTATCTTTTTGTCTGTGATTGCTTTCTCTATTCACTATCACCTGTCACATCACTTTCTTCTTGATCACAAGGATACCAGTCTTTATCATCATCATCATCTGAGTCCATCAAAATGATGTCATCCTCTGTACCATCAAGTTCATTAGACATGAACATTTTTTTAAACTCTTCATCGCAATATTTTCAGGAATTCCATTCCAACACTTTAGCACCCACTGAGTGATGAGAGGTTTCTTTATTTTTCCTGATAGAGTATATTCCTTTTCCTCCTCCAGCATCCACTCAGCATAAGTTGCCTTCAACCTGTCCTTAAAGGGCTTATTTATTGACGAGTGGCTGAAGCAGGCTCGTGATTCCTCCAGGGATTATAGCCGTGTCAGAATCTCCTGCCCCTATATCTTTTTCTACTTCCTCAGTAACATGACCCTTAAAGGAATCTAGCACAAGCATTGATGGTATGTTGATGAGAGCTCCTGGTCTTCTCTGCCAAACCACTTTCACCCAGTCTCTCACTAACTCTTCAGTCATCCACCCACCCCAGGAGGAAACTTATCTTTTGGCAGAGATTTCCTCTTAAATATTACATAAGGTGGTAGCTTCCTTCCATCAGCTGTGATGCCCAACATGCACGTAATTCTCGTCTTTTCATTTCCTGTGGTTTTAATTGTCACTGATTTTGATCCCCTCGCTTCGACAGTAGTAGGACTGGGCGTCAAAATAGATTGGTGTCTGGTCAGCATTGCCAATTCGCCCCAACCGGTAAAGTTGCCGCTGCCGTAGGTGAATGATGAATTGCTGAAAACATCTTCTCTTCGTAGAATTGCGGTAGCCGCTGAGCGACCGTCGTTCGCCTTCGTAGGGAAAACCCATTCCTCTTCATCATCCTCCGCAACCACCCAGAACTCGCTCGGAAATCCGCCCTCGAAATACCCATTTCACAAGCAATCTTTCTAGCTTCTGTACAGATCATATTGCGAGTGACGGCTAAACCGTTCCTTCGATTTTCGCGTACAAATCTGACAACATGCACTTCCAATTCCGTGTGTCTGCCGGTAGTTGGATCCCGAAATGCGCAGCGAGATGCAGAGGTTTAGAGGTTAGTAGAGGAAGCTGTGCTTGCCAAAGTCGGACACTCTTTCTGTCCGCATTGTATTTTTCAGCTGCTGAATATTTCCCATGAACATCGGCATATTTTGCTACGGCGATTTTAAAAATTTGCTTTGTAGCTCCTATGTTGATGGGTCTTTAATTGCCGTATCGTAGACGTCCTTCTTTCTACTGAATTCATATTTACGTCTACAAACAGCAGCTAATGGTGAAGAAGTGCTTTCTTTCTCTTTTCTTGAAAACAAGGGTAAAAGCACGGCAGTTTTATGGCCGCTTCTGTTCTTTACCGTGATATATAAGGAATTTCAAACTAATTATTCTGCAGAGAAAATAATGAAATGGCAATAACATTTCAAAACATTATTGGCAGAATTATTGTATTTATTACTGTAGAGTATGTTTACGTATTATTTCGCAATTTTCTTCTCGTTTTGGGAGGCAAATATTCAATAAACGTCGGTGTTAACTATCGTAGTGTCCGAAAATAGCCCCCCCATCACTTTTATGGCCAATATTTTTGCAAAAAAGGGGGGCTTATATTTGGACAAATACGGTAATTCTGGAGTCAAACAGACAACTAGATTGACTGTGGCAAAGGCTCTCCTGGAGGAAATATTTACAGAGGATGCACTGCTGTCATGTTCACCCCTGAGTACAAATTCGGGGAGTGGACCTCGGCGCCCTGGATTATATGCCCCAGCATATAAAGCCATATTAGGTGAGTTTCAGTTAATCACAAATTCATAGCTATGTTGACATTTTTCACTGTTATAAAATATTTTATTATTAGATGCATGATGGGAGCATCTTCTCAATGACCATAAAGGCCATGTCATAAATATTTATTGGCGGTGCCTTGCTTATAAATATATATTTTTTATGATCATTGAATTATTCATGTAATTCAATCATCATAAAAATAACCAGTCTTTTCAATATTAACAGTGATATACATTGCTATTGTACAAAGAGTAGTATAATAATATCCACCTCCTACCAAGATCAAAGATTTCATATGGCAGCTGGAAATGAGTACCAAAATTTATAATTCACCATCCAGCAATAAGTACATTTCAACCATAAAATTCCCCAATACTCGAGAATAACTGAAGGGATTTTTAGTAACTACCATACAGTAAATTAATTTTTTCCACTATGAGAAGTGTGAAAATGTACGGTATACATGTTTAAAACTTATTTTTTTAAGTGCCTTAAATATTTGCATGTACTATTGTCAGTGCAATATATATCTTCTGGGCAAATAAACTATTGCTATTACTAATTCCATTTCAGAGGCTAGTGATGTTATTGGTTTGGCCAATAATTTCATGGAGGTGACTGTGAAAAATTACAATCATGGGCTGGCCTCTAAAATGAGCAAAATCAGAGAAGCAAATAAAATGAGAGCCAGAGTCCTTCAGGAGGCACTCATTATTGATTGAGTTGACAAGAAAATTTTTTAGTGTTTTATATTATTATAGTTTTGTTTATGAGAATAAATGATGTTTTTTAATGCAGTAAATTATTTGTTGTATTTCGAAATGAAAATAACACGATTCCGATGTGAGCGTCTTTATTCCTGAGGGAAGACTGCCTCGAGTGAAGGCAGTTCCCCTGTATATATACAATTGGCAATTTGGAATGTTCTGGAACATTCCAGGGATAGAAGAAAACTCTCCCCCTTGGCCCTCCGGTGTGACCTTGCTCCGGTGCTCCTAATGACTTCGTAACATCTCCCCACCAGCTGAGGGTTCACCCGAAGCGATCTTCCTTCTCCTAAGTCTCTCCGATCTCCTCAGGTTGTCTGGACCGAAAGGGCTGTCGGCTGGCCAACGTCGCTTGGGTCGCCTCGTAGGCTGGTCCTCACTAGAAGCTTTCCCTAGAACGAGACGGGATGGGAAGGTGGAAGGGGAGTGGGTAGAATCATCCGCCGAATACATCTCGCCAGGATCATTGTCTTGATCTGCTCCATCGCGAGGCTGTAACTGGTCAATGTGCCGCTGCCAGACCGGTCCTCGAGGAAGAACTCTGACCTTGACGTTTCTAGGGCCAAGCACTCGAACGACGACCGCAGGGATCCATCGTGGCTCTTTGTTGCGTTTAGGTCCATAGTACAGCGCGTAGCAAGGAGCTCCCACGGTGTATTGATGCTTAGATACGGCGGCTACTTTTGTTTTAGCGGAAAGTTGGCATTTAACTGCCATTTTCGCTTGCTTTCCCTGGGCCACGGAAGCAGGTGACGGTATTAGGGCATCTATTTTCCCTCTAATTTGGCGACCGTTCAGAAGTTCACTCGGGGAATATCCCGAGTTTAATGGAGTCCGCCTGTACTGCATTAGGAATTCTTGTAATGCAGCTTTTGCTGTCAGGGAAGATTTTCGAAGGGATTGTTTGAAAGTTTGAATCAGGCGTTCGGCGGCTCCATTCGTCGCTGGGTGATAAGGAGCGCCGCTCAGATGGGTTATGCCTCGTTCCCCACACCAAGCCTGAAATTCCTCCGAATGAAATATCGGAGCGTTATCCGATACTAAAGCGTGAGGATATCCGAAATGGGAAAAATCCTCTTCTAGCAACTCAATCGTTGCTTTGGCCGATATCGAGTTAGTGGGATGAATACATGGATACTTTGAGTAGCCGTCCACTAGTACCAACCAGTTTGATCCCAGGAAATTGATCGCATGATCCACATGAATTCGACTCCAAGGTTTTTCGGGAAGCATCCAAGGGTGATTCACGGGCTTGGGAGGCCTGTTCTGATGTTCTGCGCACGCATCGCACGATCGTGCCATTCTCTCGATGTCTTCATCGATATGCGGCCAATACACGACTGATTGCGCGAGCTGCTTCATACGTTGGATACCGAAATGCCCCAGGTGAAGTAAATTAAGGACCCTGCGTCGAAGTGACGTTGGGATTATGACCCGGGTACCATAAAATAAGCAGCCATTGTCGACTGTCAAGTAATCCTCCATTTTTTTAAGAGGTTTTGTCTCCTCTGAATCGGAATTCGGCCATCCTTCGTTGACATAACGTATAACTTTAGAGATCACTGGATCTCTGCTGGATTCCTTTCGAAGCAGATTCGGTTTGCAGGGATCCAACCTAAGACTGAGATCTCTAACTTCGCAGACCATGCTAACATCTGCCTTCTCCTCTTCCGCGTCGAAATTGGCATCATATTCAAGCGGTAGACGACTCAGGGCATCTGCGTTACCGTGGTCCTTCGTAGTGCGGTATTCCACTGAGTAATCATACTGACTCAGTATAAGGGCCCACCTTGCTAATCTGTTAGCGGCCATTACTGGAATTCCTTTAGTCGGTCCAAAAATAGCGATCAAAGGTTTATGATCCGTAATAAGGATGAAATTTCGCCCATATAAAAATTGATGGAATTTCTTCAGTCCGAAAATTACTGCAAGTGCCTCCTTATGAATTTGGCTGTATCGCCGTTGTGTATGCGTAAGCATTTTGGATGCATTGGCGATTGGGCGCTCGCTGCCGTCTGGGTAGCGATGAAAAAGAACGGCTCCAATCCCTACGTCTGAGGCATCGCATGAAATTCCAATTTTCATATTTGGGTCAAAATGAGCAAGAACTGCCTCGGAACAAAGCACTTCCTTAAGATGCTGAAAAGCTGCATTCTCCCTTGGTCCCCAGTTCCAAGGTTGATCTTTTCTAGTGAGGCGAACTAATGGCTCGGATAGCGTTGAGAGATCTGGAATGAACTTAGCGTAAAATTGAACAGAGCCAAGAAAAGAACGAAGTTTTGATACATTCGAAGGCGGAGGCATCTTTAGAACTGCGTCTACTTTAGAACCTTTGGAAATGCCCTGACGCGATAGGGTGTGTCCCAGGTATTCCACAGATGCTTGCGCAAAGGAGCATTTCTCTAATCTGCATCGCAGTCCTTTCTCTTGAAGGCGCTGAAAAAGCAAACGCAAATTTCGTAAGCGTTCTTCAGCGTTTATTCCACTGACAAGAATATCATCGAGGTAAACAGCGACTCCTTCGAGGTCACTCGTCAGCTGCTCCATTATTTCTTGGTAATAACCTGGAGCTGAGGATATGCCAAAAGGCAGGCGGGTCTGCAACATTACTCCTCGATGAGTACTGAGCGCAAGCCGTCGTTGGCTTTCTGGGGTCAATCGTACCTGATTATAGGCATCCGCCAAGTCTATCTTTGTGAAGAAGTAACCGCCCCCCAATTTACGCATGAGATCTTCCGGCAATGGTATCGGATGTCGGTGTGTCTCCAACTGATGATTGACAGAAACGGAATAATCTCCACATACTCTGAGGTTTGCTTTCTTTTCCCCCGGTAAGGGTGCCTTCCTAATTGGCACCACTGGAGTCCCCCAATCATTGAATTGTACTGATAACCAAATTCCTCTCTTTATACCGGCATCGTATGCTGCATTTAAATCGTCCAAGAGAGACAATGGCACCGTCCGTGGTTTGCAGAATACCGGTTTTGCATCTGACTTGAATTTTATATCAAGCTCGAAATCTCGAAGGCATCCTAACTCCGATTTGAATAAATCAGGAAACTCGTCGCATAACTGGCGACATCTCCTTTCTAGTGAAATTCCTATGTTTTTGTCTGAAGTGATGGCACAAATGTTATCCGACACTCTAGGATTGCTCAGAAGAGAGTTGACGTCAACGCCCAATTGGCGAAGAGAAATCCGACCCAGGAGATTAAGTGATTTCCTTAATACTACAAATTCAATTTCTTTCTCCTCTTTGGATCGATCCGTAGCCACACGATAGGTAAATCGTCCTAGAACGGCCAAAGGCCTTCTATTGGCCCCAATGTATAGAAAATTTGGGGGAAGTAACTTTGGCTTTCCACAACACGACCAGACGTCCCTTCCGCAGAAATTGTCGCACGATCCCGTATCCGCTTGAAAATCGAAACGATTTCCGTGAAAATATAGCGGCTGTATCAACGGTCCCCTTTGGCGACTGCAAATATTATTGACTTCTTGAATTGGATTTGCCGTGATTCGATTCATCATTTCCTTGGACTGTCTCTTCTTACTGAGGCATACTTTTTCTATGTGCCCTTTCTTTTTACAAAAATTACATGCGGCATTTTTAAAACGGCAATCTTCCGAACGATGATTTATTTTTCCGCAACGGGGGCACGTTCCTACGGGAAAATCTTTTTTTAATCTCGGAACAATAATTTTCCCTTCCGATTGGGATTTCTTATCGCGGAGTTTGCCAACCAATTCCTTCGCGGGGCCGTAAACGGTCTCTTTTGCCACCTTAGCCGCGTCTTCCGTCTCCAAGGCCACTTGAATAGCCTTACTGAAGTTTAATTGGTCATCTGGAATCTTAAATAGCGTTTTTAAAACTGCCTCGTTATTAACGGAGCACATGAATTTCGTCCGCATGGCCTCGTCTTGCGGATCGCGAATAGACGAAAAATCGCATTTAGCTGCGTCTTGGCGGATTCGGGCCGCCAACTCTTGAATCGATTCCCCCACCTTTACGTTGCATCTCCGACCAGAATTTAAATCTTTCCCGAACTATGAAGCGTCTTGGATCAAATTGAGTCTCCATAAATTCCACGATATCCCCCATGGAAAGATTGTTTACATCCTTAGGGGGGGACTGTTGTGCCGCCAACGTGCTTAACAACTTATAGGTTGCCGTCGTTTGATTCGTTAGGAAAATTTTCGGAAGCCGATCTGAAGGAACCGAATTTGCCATTGCAAACGTTTGAAAACGGGCCCAATAATCTTTCCACAATTCCGCCAAAGAATCAAACGGCATGAAGCTCGGAATCGTCGAGAACGAGGATGCGGAAGAGGATGCCGTACTCTCACCGTAATCCGGAAGTCGAGCAATCAGCTTCTCCATCTGTAGTCGCTGCTCCTGATTTTGTTGTCGCTGCTCCAGATTCTGTTGTCGCTGGAGTTCCAACATCTCGATCAACCGGCTGGCTAGGTCCTCCATGGATGCGAAACAATTTGCGGTCTTGAAGAATTAATCCTACCGACTGCGCCAATTCTGTTGTATTTCGAAATGAAAATAACACGATTCCGATGTGAGCGTCTTTATTCCTGAGGGAAGACTGCCTCGAGTGAAGGCAGTTCCCCTGTATATATACAATTGGCAATTTGGAATGTTCTGGAACATTCCAGGGATAGAAGAAAACTCTCCCCCTTGGCCCTCCGGTGTGACCTTGCTCCGGTGCTCCTAATGACTTCGTAACATTATTTATTACTTAAGTCCTTCACAATCCTCCCAAGTCCCTGAGGCTTGTCATGACTCGCAGGGAGTCGCAATGAATCGCAAACCTTCGACAAAAAATTGGATTCCCTGCGAATCCTCAATGATGGAATCCATGCGAGTCCTAGGGACTCCAAGATTTTCATAAGGTTTGCTGATCATAAATTTGATAATTCTATGCACAAAAGTATTTATTATTGAGCTTTTGGTGTTGTTTGGAAATACTGAAGTCTGATTTAAAAGCTAGAGTGCAATTATGAATGTTATTTTCTCAGCTGTCATGAAATAAATCTGTTAAGCCATATAAGTACTTCTATGTTATTCAACTAATAATCTAAAATACAAATTATGAAATAAGTTTAGAAAGTCTCATTTCTTAAGTATTTAATTCATTTATTACTTAGATTAATTCTTACATTCTCTTTTTCTTTCATTTTTGGTGTGCTCCACTCCGTGCCTGAATTGAATTTGGATTTCCGAAATATTCCAACTCTAGACATGTAAGTAGCACTTCTCACTTGCTTCTTATTCTGTTAGGACCTAAATGGAGGATGTTGAGTTTCATTCTTTCCTCCTGCTGCAGTATCCTCCTGGACCATGTTTGACTACTGTACTTGTATTCTTGTGAGGGTAGTTTCATAAATTTTCCAATACAATTTTGTTCATATTTAGTAGAATGATAGAACCCAAAGTATCATTCACAGATTATCATTTTTTTGGGGTTGAAAATTTTTGTAGTTTAAGTATAAGTAATATATTTATTCTATAACTTTCTGTTCAAAGCAGTGTTACAATTTGGTCAAGTCAGGAAAAGGGTAAAAGTAATCAATATATACTTCATAAGAAATATATGACATAAAAAAAATTAAAAGTTAACTTATTGATATATTCTTCTTCTTTATATCAGCCTTTTCCCATGGTGTATGGGGTTGGCATTACTTTCTTTTAATTTTCTTCTCCAGTTCTCCTTCTCTAAGACGTACTCCCACCCTTTCTCTTTGTACATTTCCTTCAGTAGCCTTAAATATTTCTCTGGTACTTCTTTCTCTCTTAAGCACCTCCAAACCTCCTGTCTAGTCACCTAGTTGTAAACCTTTTCCAGGTCGATGACCATAAGATGCAGGCCTACTGGTTTTTCTTTGTGCTTTCCATTAGTTTTCTCAATGCAATTATCGTGTCTGTTGTTCCTTTTCCTGGCCTAAAGCCAAATTGCTCTTCTCCCATCAACGTTACCTGGCATATCCTTCCTTCAATCACTCTCTCCCAGAACTTCATTGCGTGGGACATTAATTTGATACCTCTGTAATTTGCACAGTCCTGTACATCTCCCTTTCTGTATTGGTACAAGTATACTCTTCCTCCATTCATCGGCAAGTCTTTCTTGCTGGGCTAATTTCTTCATGAGATCCCACAGGACATCGACTCCCTCCCTCCGTAAGCATTTCCACACCTCTGCTGGCATTTGGTGTATCACTGCTTTTCCATCTTCCTCAGGACACCTTCCACCTCTGTTCTGCAGATTTCCTGTGCCCTCCTTTGGTTGCCTCTTCGTCCTCATATTTCACCCTTGGATTCTCCTCATTCAGTAGTTTGTTGAATATTCTTTTGATCTACTCAGGATCTTATCATATTCTTGTAATACCTCTCCTAATGTGTCCTTCCTTTGCCTAACTTGTTTCATATTTCTTGGCTCTAGCTATTCTAATCATCTTTTTTTTTTAGATTTCCCCATAGCTTCTTTGTCTTTCCCACAGCTCTTTTAACATTTTCTTCTTTTGTCTTCTTGAGGACCCCCCCATCAAATCCCTTCACTCCTTTGCTTCTTTCTTTTATCTCCTTCTGCACTCTATTGATGAATTGAGCCCTGTTAATTAATGAAGCCAAAATTAATGCAACTGATTTGTAAAGTTGATGTGTTTTCGGTGCCTATTCTCCCAGTTTGAGTCCATGTCATTATTATTTTCACCTATCACCAAATTTATTTTTCCACTCCAATTTTATTTATATTTCTAAATAGCTATACTTTATTAATTTCTACCAAAAGTGTTATCTGTTTTGTGGCAAAGAATTTTGAGCAGATTATAAAATTGTGAAGTAAATAAAACCAATTTGAAGAAATTATTCTGTGACAAATTTTAACATGGAACAAAATAATTTTCTCGGATAAATAAATAAATAAATGTAAATAAAATTATATTTATTTATAATTTCCAAATCGAATCTTTGTAACTGTTGATCTATTTCATCGCTACTTTTTTACAAACGAACAAATCTCCGCTCACATTATCGAGATGATATTGTAGAAAGTTTTTTTTCAGTCTATCAAGTAATTAAAGTTGGTCGATTTCTCTGAATTTTCCTCTGTACACTTCATCCTGAGATAAGATAGGAATTTTTTGCACCCTCTTCCAACCAGAAAAATTTTCTTCGCTTAAATCTGTATCTTCCATTGCTTCTTTTCAAATGTGTGTCCTCGGTAAGAATCTACGACGCATGGATACTAATCTGTAATATTAATCTGTTCATATTTGTGGGCCATATTCTTTTTGGATATCAGGGGAATCACATTATTTTGTAAATACACTTAGAAAACCACATCTACTTTAATATTTAAGTATTTTTACTGCTCATTTCACCCATATGTCTTATCTATTTTATATAGACGCTTCTCCGGATTCATTCATG
The DNA here is from genome assembly GCA_947579665.1 of Sympetrum striolatum. Taxonomy (NCBI): domain Eukaryota; kingdom Metazoa; phylum Arthropoda; class Insecta; order Odonata; family Libellulidae; genus Sympetrum; species Sympetrum striolatum. The sequence continues at coordinate 4,301,360 of OX388352.1, forward strand.
TACATAACTACTATATATATATATAGATAAATAGATACATAGGATACTAATTCACAGGCTAAACCATAAGCGTCATTGGCTTCAAATTTTTATGACGTATTGGCCATAATGTGTAACTGATCTTCTGTTGTGTTGCATAGAAAGTATTCCCAGGAAGACCCAGGTTCGATGCCAGGCGATAAATATATCTCCCATTTAAAATACATTGAGGTAGTTTTCATTATTTTTTTTGATGTACTTAATGAAATAATTGAAAGTTCTTGCTTTGCTAGAAGATGTACAGGGTGCGGCAGAATGACCTCCCCGGTTTATGAAAGTCCTAGTCCGGGTCAGGGTGGGGATACAGCGTTGGCGCATGCGTAGAAAGATAGCTCCACCCACGCCATTTTCAGTTCTCATCATGGCTTGGTCCGGAGTACATCGCGCTTTCGTTGTGGAGGAATTTATTCGGAATGGCGGCTCGCCGATTTTGACGCAGCGTGCCTTTCGCATTCGCTTTGCGCTTGCTCGGCATGATCCCGTTCCGGATAAAAAAAACCATACGGAATTGGGTGTCAAACTTCCGACATACAGGAAGTGCATTAAAGCGGACATCAACTGGCCGCCCTCGGACTGCAACAGGACCAGAAAATGTGGCTGCTGTGAGAGCCTCGATCGAGCAATCTCCACGGCCCTCGGCTCGAAAACAAGCGGCTGCCTTACATCTGTCGGATCGAAGTGTTCGGAGAATTCTCCACTGAGAATTGAGTATGCATCCATACAAAATCGCAGTAGTGCAAGAACTAAGCGAAAGGGATTGTGAAACCCGAGTAACTTTGTGTCGGGAACTGCGAAACATTTCTCGCAGAAAAGTTTTGCTTTTCACGGACGAGGCCCATTTCCACCTTTCGGAAATGGTCAATAGGCAAAATTTCCGTTATTTGGCTGAAAATAACCCTCGGGAACTTCACCAACGACCACTCCACAGTCCTAAGGTGACGGTATGGTGTGCCGTTTTTCAGTTTGGAGTGTGGGGCCCTTACTTCTTTGAAGAGAACGGGCTTACCGTAACGGTAAACTCCGAACGCTATTGTTCTCTTCTGGAGAACTTCCTCTGGCCTAGATTGGGCGAACTGTTTGAGGAGCATGGAGAGGAAAACGTATGGTTTCAGCAAGATGGCGCGACATCCCACACATCCCGTCGTTCCCTCGGAATGCTGAGGGAAATGTTTCCAGGCCACCTCATCTCCTTGCGTGGTGACATCGGGTGGCCTCCGCGCTCTCCAGATTTAACACCCTGCGATTTTTTTCTTTGGGGGTACCTAAAGTCAAAAGTGTACGAACATCGTCCTCGCACTTTAGATGCACTTAAGGAGGCAATAAGGCGAGAAGTTGCGGCTATCCCAGCAGAAATGACCCAAAGGGTCATGGAAAACTATTGGGAAAGACTCTCAAAGTGCATAGACAATAACGGCCGACATTTGAGTGATGTTATCTTTAAAATTCATTGATAAAAAACTGCATTGTACGTATTTTAAATAAATGTATATATTGTTTTTGTATCTTACGTAGTTTGGTTTTTATTAGCTTCCCAAATCGGGGAGTTCATTCTGCCGCACCCTGTATATTAAGACTCGGCTTAAGAAAAAAATTTAGATAAAACCATGCTGTTCCTGGGTTCAATGCCAGAGCACATTAAAATATTTCACATAAGGAATATATGTGAAAAGTTGGATGTTGTTTGAGGCTGTTGCAACAATATTTTTGCTTGAATTTTCACACATAGTTAGAGATGGTGATCTTCTGTTGTGCTTCACCAGGAAGACCCGGGTTCGATGCCAGACGGATAAATTGCAGCGAATTTTAAGAATATATTCTATCCTTTTTTACTTTCTCCTTATATGTAGTACAGAGAAAGTTTTGTTTTCATGAAAAATATCGACTTCGAGATTTCAACAGAAATACATGTTTTGGGGTACCTAGAATATGTTTTGACCATTTTCGGAATGATGTCTGCGTGTAGGCGATTCATGTCTATAACGTCAGTACCAGGAATCGATTACGGTTTTTCTATGCATTTCATTTTAATCCGGTGAAATGCGGTAAAGATTCGGTAAATGTGTAGTGCAGATAACCTTCCTTTAGTATTAGCATTGACTTAAGAAAAACGTAAACTTCAGTGTCAAAGACGCACTGCAATTTCATGAGACTTATTTCAGGTAAAACACCACGTCCTTGTCACCGGGAAATACCGTCATTCTTTCCTACTCCTCCCCACAACCATGGTACATGTCAAATATGCAGTTACAATTCATTTAAATGTCATAAAATGTGGTACATATCATTTATTCATGTATATATGTTACAAAAATGTATCATTAATAAAATGAGTAGTTCATGACTACAGTTTTTAAATGTCAATTTTTATCAGATGGACAATTCGGTTCATCCCGGAGTGTTTTGGTTGATGGACCTGTAAAAAAACATGTCTAGGGTTTCCCAAGGAAAAACGGACTTGAAAAAAGTCTGACAGGGCCGGGAATCAAATCCGGGATCTTCCTCTAACTGGGAGGCTGCCTTAACCATCTAGGCTACCCGACCAGAACATTTCAACAAGCCGTTTTGGGGACTTTTTTCAAGTCCGTTTTTCCTTGGGAATTTTCCTGGGTGCACGCCCTTATGTGCAAAGTCACCTTTACCCTTATATGTCTAGGGTTGTTTGCCTTTTCCTCTCTTTTATAATGTTTCTGAAAAACTGCATGGAATTTTCATTAAATAGATCTGCAGTTCGGATAACCTCAGATTTATTTGGATTCCATTTAATTAGCAATAAGTTGAACTTCCTCCCACTTTCCCAAAACATTTAGATAGTATTATTATATTACATAGTACTATCTACTTAGATTGTTGTGTGAGTTTGCCGTTCCACGGCTTCAGTCTTTCTCGTGTCTTCTCATACTCAACTTTTAACATACTGCTTTTATTTCTTTCTAAAATCTTGTATTAATAAATGGTAATTAAAATTTTTCCCTCGACGACCTATCGACCCATACCTAAACTCCAATCACTCTCTATGATAATTGGAGTCGATCTCGTCGATACAGCATGTCAACGTCGATTTTAGTAAGAGAAAGTAAATGAGTTTCTCCGAATTCTCTGGTAGGTAAAATTCTACTTTGTGGAATGGTGTGTGTATCTCTAATAGTTACCGAGATATCGAATTTCTCCCTGACACCGCCAAAGTAGAATTTTACCCTCTGGTAACTAGTGTTAATCTACTCTGATCTATTTGGTTTTCCTCCCCGTTCCCTATGAGATTTCATATTTCTTGCTCAACATTCTCTGCCGTGATGACAACTTTAGTGGACTATAGTTAGGAGTAGGGAAAGCATAGCCTTAGTATTTAAATGCCTGATTTTCCTATTTAGCAGTATCACATCAGACCATGCCCGTATACAATCAACCAATGGGTCAATCTGATACAACAAAATATCCGGGAAATATATTCTGGCATATTTGTTTTGAAATTATTTTTGGTAAATTCAGATGGTAGCTCGTAAGGTAATTATGTAAATGTATTCCTAGTTTAGGAAAAAAATTAATTTACATCATTTGGACTTGTATTTTTTGGGACAAATGAGTTGATAAAAAATTGGAAGGTAGAAGTATCATTAGAGATGATCATATCTAATAGATCGTAATTCCTTTTGGTTCCGTAGTTGTCCTTTAGAGAGTATATCTTAATTTATAGAAGTTTGAGTCTGTAAACAGTGTTTTTCTAAACTAATATGTTGTTTGAGTAATGGAACTGTTTTATCTTCCCTTTTCCAAGTTGGAGGTCCAATGCATCCATGAGGCTTATATTTGAGACAAATGTATTTGGTCTGTTCATGTGCACCAATGCAGCTCTTGGCTTGATGAAGGCGACTGGAGTAGATGATGGATACATCATACGTATTAAGGCCAATGGTGGGTGCCCCCTATATTCATTTTTTTAATTATGCGTGCATGATTTGAGATTTGGAATTCTGGTTTTCTGCGCTGTAAAGATATTGTTCTAAGCAAACATTTTGGAGAAAAAATTTTCTCAATTAATTTAACAGTTAAAATTTATGAGAATTTATCAACATACAACTGGAATATTCTACACTTTGATCACTAAGATTCATGAGAAGTTGAGCAGATGAAGAATTAAGCGTTATTTTTGCTAAATTTCCCTAAAGATATTGAAGAAGGAGGAAAATAGTAACGCAAATTATTGCACCCGTCCCGCAGCGCCTTTTGCGGTCATCAACAAGAAGCTTTTCGACTCACAAGAGCTTGTCTCTTCGAGGTGCCGGAGGGGAGGTGGCGGTGGGGGTAGTGGTCAATTTGGGAGGACACGGCGAGCGAACCCCAGCGACTATTTTTCTCTTCTTGTATAACCTTGGGTTAGGTTGTACGCTTTCCTGTGGTTTGTTAAAACTTCGTTCCATCATTTGCTTCATTATTTCTTTTTTATTTATCTTGGTGTATTTGAAGTTATTCTTTTACATATATTTTTATATTTAAATCAGAATGAGTTCTTCCAAAGATTTTGGTAATCCAATCTGAAAATAGTTGTTTCTTAACGTATGTAATGTTTATCTTCTCACAACCCTATCTTGACATCAAAAGGAATATTTTTTCCTAAGTTCACACTTTTTGAAGCAAAATGAATAATGAAAAATAATCCTTGCTCTGAGCCATGCATTTTTTTCGTTTTCGTGCGTTTTTTTCCTAGGACAACACAGTCACAATGGGTTCTTAGTATCCTCCTATCTAATTGCATAAACAATTGCCTCGGATAAGAAAGTTGGAGTTCAGACAGTGAAGGCGAAGATGATATTGAGGATCCTGCTGAAATTGATTGTGCTATAGAGGCGGACAGTGAGCAAGAGGATGATTATCCATTGTAGGTTGATTGTGCAACACCACCATTATTTATACATCTATCGACTTTTTGGGTACATATTTGCATAATATAATTCCTAAGCTAATGATTTCATAAGTATATTTGACGAAAAATGATTGAATATGAGCGCCATAAAAGGTTTCGTTGTCATATTCCTCCTTACCTCTGGCATTTTTATCCGAGCTGCTGAAAGAGAAAGAAAAAGAGCAGTTTCTTCGCCCAGGCCTTGAGCGATAAGATGCAGCTGAGAGTGATAGAGAGAAAAAATCTGCTTTTGACTCCCTTATGTGTTCTAACCACTAACCATGTATCTGTATCCTCGGTATCAGTGGATGCTTCTGTTCGTGTTACTAAGTTATGCAACGTCTCCAATCTTTTGGACCGGGTTGGATCCCGACGGTGAGAAAATATTTTTTCATTTTTTCTCTTCTAATTTTCATCCTTATATACATCCATCTCTATTTTTTGTTAATTTGTGACTATCTTACTCTTTTTCCAAAACTTAGGGAATTTTTATTACGATTTTTCTCCCTTGTGAGGCTCTTGTTTCATCAATTACGTGCAGATACTTTAGTCCTATGCTTGTGGGCACTAAATTCAAAACATCTGAAATTTAACAAATTACAGCACAAGCAAGAAAACCAGCTGAGGACATTTCCACATCCGGTAAATTCTACGGCCTAATGGTAGTTTGCAGGCAAATTTTATGACACTGCCTGCTATTACCAATAGATATTCCCTCTTCGAAAGCAGTGGAGGAGCTGAAGTCACCGTAGATTAGTTGTTTGCCGTCTTTCGGAAGTATCGTAGCTCTTCTACTATAACTGCTTATAACTGATTTTCTTAAGTCTTCAATTTGAGGATCTGGTGTTCAATCAATTGCAAAAGTAAGTATATGAATACATCTAATATATATTTAATGCCGCTATTTATGCGAGGATATAATGGATATTCATTGAAATTTAATTAATTAATATATAAAAAATATATATAAATATATATATATTGTCATAGGTGTCGAGGTAAGAAGTCCCTTCACTTTTTATCAGGGTTGTCTATGGTAATTAATTATTAGGATGGAAACGCCTCTCAAAACGGATACAGTAAAGAAAACTAAGTTGTATCCTTCTGCTAAAAGTAAAAAACGGACTAAAAACCAGGGTCTCCTAGCTTGGGAAGGAAAGTGAGTACCTGCTTTATATTCTTCAATTTTTCAGTTACAAAATACCTATTTCCTTGATAAGGGACTCGAAAAAATTACTTTAATCGACAGAAGAGCAAGAGGATCTGCTGCTTCTTGTCTGCCTGCAACGGAATCGTGTTCCTTGGACGCAAGCACTAGTTCTAGGTAATCGGAAGTGCACTTCATTCTTATTTCACCTATAGTATCATTTTTTTCGATAGTTGACATTCAGGTAAATTACAGGATTTGTTAAATATCTATATATTAACATACTATAATTTTTCTTTTAGCGGCATTCCGGATATGACATCTGAATTCGTTCAGATTCCGGGAAATGAACCTGCAATGGAAAGCATCAATGGTCGTTTTATTGTAGATGGGAAACATTTCTTAAAAGTAATAAGGTCCCTTGAACAACATCGCCTCACTTGCTTAAAAAGTGTCAATGGGTCATTTCAATTGATTTCTAGCACAATGAAAGCCATGGTTTGGCATTTGGTGTTCCAATGCCCTCACTGTAAAACAATTAAACGTGTTGCTAGTGAACCGGAATTAGAAAAATCTTCAGTGACAGAAAAGGGAGTGATAGTTAGTGAGAAACCAAAAATGAATATTGTCGACAGTGCCGTGTGGGGGTTCATGTCTATTGGAGGTGGACATTCCAATTTCCAGGAAGTTTTTTCAACGTTGGGAATAGAAGGAATAGACAAATCAACATTCTGAAATCATGAAAATTGGCTAGGGAAAGTAAGTACCTATGGAAGTAAAACTATTGAATAACAACCTATGAATATTTAAATTCCTTTATTTAAATTATACCATTTCTCCTAGGCATGGAAAAACATACTTCTGGAATGGATGCTTGAAGCTGGTGCCGAAGAAAAGGCGATGGCAATTAGTAATGGCGATGTTAGTTCCACCGGAGTTCCATTCATCTCTGTAGTCGGGGATGGTCACATCGAAGTCATGGGCACAGGTATGCGGCGATTTCAGGAGTGGTCTGTATTGTCGGCTACAGAACTAAAAAACTGCTCTATGTGGACGTCAGAAATAAATATTGCAGCGTGTGTCAATATTTATGTAAGAATGGAAAGTCAATGACGCACGAGAATTGCTTCCGGAACTGGAGGGGATCATCTGGTGGCATGGAGGCTGACATGGTTGTCCATGCATTTAGATGCAGCGAGGAAATGCATGGTGTACAATACCATTTCCTCATAGCTGACGGTGATTCGAGTGTTTTCAAAAAGGTACGCGAATTAGTTCCCTATGGAAGGCAGGTGAAAAAATTAGTGTGTGCCAATCATGCGGTGAAAAATTATACTAAATCCCTGTATAAAATTGTGGTTGACCACCCAGAATTGAAACAAGTATTGAACAAAAACAAAATTATGAGGTTGAAACGATCCGCTCGAGGTGCAATTTTTTACAATGCCAAGATCATGGAAATGAGTCACTAGTTGATGATCTTAAAAATGGGCCGCTACATGTATTCAACAGCCACTTGCGATGTAAAGCATACTTTTGCAATGAATTAGACAGAGATGAGAAGATCTTTACTGGAAAGGAATTTTTTGGAAAGGCCAAAGATTCATTGAAACAATTGATAAGAAAATCGAAGATGTTAGTCACCAATGACACAAGTAACCTCATGGAGTCTTTGGTGGCTGAGTTTGTGGGTGGGAAACAAGTTAACCGCGGGAGAAGGGGTTCATACTCTCATCGAGTGCAGGGCTTGATTTCCAGTTGGGACCAATGTGGCATTATTCTGCGTGGAAAAGTATTTGCGGAAAAAGCCCTTTAAAAAGTGTGCATCCATTGGGTGAGCGAAGGGTCAGCAGTCAGTCAGTCAGCTAGGAGGTGCCTAGTGAAGAGGCCTAAGTGAAAAGTTCAGGCAGGCTGCGACTCAAATGAATCGAAGGACTATGGAGAGTTATGCCAAAGATTGGATCTGGACGAAGAGGAGATGGAAGAAGAAGGTAAAGCATTGTTAGATAAATTGAATATGGATGAGAAGGGAATGGAAGATGTAGAGGAGATACAGGGTCAAAGTGAGTGTGAAAAATGGTTCGATGAAAGACGAAATAGATTGACGGCTTCAAATTTTGGGCTTGTGCGTAGGAGAGGGAAAAATTCTAAATGGGCACCACTTGTAGAAAGACTTTTGTATGCTCAGGCGTTCGGCAATGAATCTACCAGATACGGTACCCTATATGAGCGTAACACAATCGAAAAATACGAAGAGCTAACGGGCAGAAACGTTTTTCCGTGTGGTCTTTTTATTGATCCTGAGAGCTGTTTTCTAGCAGCCTCACCGGACAGAAAAACCAGTGATGGTGGCATAATTGAAGTGAAATGCCCAAAATCATGCGAGAAAATTACTATAAAACAGGCAGCAGATCAAATAAAGTGCTTTTGTAAAAAATCATAATTACTATTATCAAATTCAGGGGCAACTCAATATTTCTAGCCACTCCTTTTGTGATTTAATTGTGTGGACTCCTATTGACTGCAAAATCCAACGAATTTACAGAGATGACGAGTTTTGGGTAAATCGTATGGAGAAGAAACTTATCAATTTCTATAATAATGCTATACTTTCGGAAATAGTAGACCCTAGAGTTTGTCGATCGATGGAAATAAGAGAACCTAATATATTAAGTTGATCGTTATATATAGTTTGGTTTACACCAGGAATTAATAAAAGTATTACGCAAAATCCAAAAATAGCTTAATTTACGGATAGAATGACTGTGATAGGCTATACAGCTATAGGCTTTTGAAACGGGAAAATAAAGGATAAAGGATGGGATAGTGGGATGTTTACGTTTACTTAGGTTTTGGATATTTGGATACATATTCATGTAATTTAAAATTTATTTTTATAATTAATGAAACTTTGTTTTTTACTCCCATTTTTTACCCAGCATGAGGGCTATTTTCTAAGCGCGTGAATCTTCCTGTTCATTCTAATGTAATTTCAGTGAAACTAGCTGCTTTCCTATTGCATACATTTTTGGTTTACTATTATAAACTAAAATAAAGGAATTTATCCCAAGACATCTTCGTTTCGAAAGCAATTTTGTGCATCTCTATCCCACTTCGATTTTTACCCGGATATGAGACTTCGCAGAGGAGAGTTACTTTTTGCCGTTGAACTTCAGAGATATTCTTCTTTTACGCCCCTTGTTAGTTTTCCCCACATCTTACTGTGTCGCATTCAATAGTTATCTTATGGTGTAGTTTATAGTCTTCAAATAAGTGCTTAATTTTTCCCTCAGTGTTCCCTATTCTCAGTGCAAGTTTACTTATTTCCCTCCCTATTCCATTTCTTTTGGTGTCCATTAGTGAGGTGATAGTGAAAGTGAATTTTTAGTGAGGATCTATCATTGTGTAAGTGAGAGTGTGTATCATCGTTTTCATAAAGGTTTTCTTAACTATTGATACCCCATAAAAATAGTGTTTCTTTGTCATGGTTACAATCGGTAGAAATAAGAACCCAGTGAAAATTGACTGAATAACTTTAAAGTGGACTTTAACACGAATAAGGTCAAATTATATTATCTGAAACATACTAACTTCATAGCAGTTAACTCTTCACCTTTTAGCCCTCACTATAGTTTTTCTCATTTTCTTAGAACGATGCAGTCTGATAACTATTCGCTGAACCCATATTCTCCTATTTCCATCCCTTCTCTCCATAGGAGGCCATCAGCAGTCAGAGTTTCCAAGCCAATTTCTCCCTAGCTTACAAATTAAGTTAAAAAAATGATGAGGAAACGTGATTCAATTTTCCGTAAATTTAAAACGACTAAAAACGCTTAATTTTAACTATTACAAAAATCTTAGAAATCTGCAATGGTCGCAGCAAGTAAAAAATATTTGTAAGAAAGTATACATGTCCCTTTAAAATCTCAGTTGCTTAGGATATTTTCTGCCTTCTTCTCTGAAAGCACAGCTGGTGAAGTCTCTAATTATGCCTCACGTTGATTACAGAGACATTATCTACCAAGACTTGTCCGGTGAACTAACTCACTACAGCGAGCTCAGAATGCAGCTGTGAGATTTATTTTGAATTTAAGAAAATACAACCATATATCTGAATCATCGGATAAATAAGGCTGGTTGAAGTTAGATTCTCGCAGAAAGCTACACATTCTTTGTTCATTCTACAACATCCTACACACACATACACATATTTCAAGAGAAAATGCCTTAATTACCTTCAGCTAGATAGACTTCCGAATTAAAAAGCCACACTACTCCTTTCTTTCAATATGCATTCACTTAATCGCCTTATTTTACTCCTCTATCCTTGCTTAAATCTTTCTTATAAATGCCCTGACATAAGCAATGAAAAGAAATCTCCTCTATCCTATACATACTTAACTGATTTTGCTCCTGTTCTTCCTCTCAACGCATAAGATGCTTTCTTTGTCTTTGTACGTAATTATTCTGTCTTTATACCTAATAATTCTCATCCATTTCTTTTTTTCTTACTTAGAGTTACCTAAATGTCTATGTTATATACAATTTTGACTAGTATATACTGTATGCATTATTTTGATACTGTTTTTTTTTAATATTCTGTTTTTTTCCTCATATTGTACTTAATTGAAGGAAATCCATGTACGTTTTCCTTATGAAAATGAACAGCAGGCTTTGTATTTTCCACAAGAAATATTTTATTACACGACCGTTTTCGGCCATACTGCCATCATCTGGTTGTAAGGCCAAAACCGGTTGTGTCATAAAATAGTTCTTGTGGAAAACACAAAGTCTGCTGTTCATTTTCATAAATGTCGTTCCACCAAGTATGGTCAGTTCATATCGATTTTATACGTTTTCCTTGTTTTTTCTGTTTTGTTTTTTATGTTATTTTGTATATTGCTATCTCTTTTTTAAATGTGAACTGATGCTTATTTATGTATTGCATGTAAGTACTTATTGGTAATGTATTTATTTATTTTTTAATGTTTGAAATTGAAATAGATTTCTACTTTTCCACTAAGGTTCCATTCAGGAACTACCGGTTTTGGTACATTACCATCGTCAGGTTCACACGCAACTGAATCATCAAAGTGCCGAGGCATAAATTGTAATTTGAGTGATTACAGATAAAATACAATGTAGAAGTTGGAAATATTAAATTAAGCTATCGTATATTTATGGATACCGTAAATTTTCTTCCCATAGAATACAGCTGGGAAGTAGTGTTGTCTTATTTTTTGAGTAGACTTATATGCTGAACATAGGCTAAATCCTAAAGCCGGATCGACTTGTAGACCGGAATATACGGCACCTTTAATATTAAACATCTCTTTTGCCTGTTTGCATGTTAAACTGATGTTAGTGGTCTTATGTTAAATTTTAGAATCTAAGTCCAGTTACAATTGATAAACTTTTCCATTGCATAGAATTGTGAAATTTTTAAGCTGATAAATCACTTCTTTATTGGATGACATTAGTGTTTGATTGTCAGAATTCTAATTGTACCTTTAATTAGTGCTTGATTACTTGAAGATTTCTACTCACTGACTAAACCAGACTTTAACCAGTCTGTTAAATTTATTATAAAAAATGCCTCCATTTAATACTCGTAGTACAAACCTTCATATTTTTACATTAGAGTAGAAATGAGGGTCCTAGAAGATCCACACCCTTGAATTTTTAGCAACAGTACTTGGCAACGGTATTTACAACTCAGATAAAGAATGAAGGAAAAAAGATAACAAAATAAAAAAGTAAAATGAAGTAAAAGCAAATTCTTTTTTATTAAGAATTACAAAAATGGAGTTCCAAATGACATGAAACAAAAGTAATTAAATAAGTACCTGATGATGGCTGTATAGCCTAAAACATTCGACCTAATAAATATGTCTGGGTGTTACCATGTATACCATACCTTTACTCCTTTTGCATGGCTTTCCAGCAAGTCTAGCCAAATAATTTAGTATTAACCTTTATCATCCTTTTTGAAATTTTCTGATTTTTCTCAAGTTCTTATCATTTGATCTTTTTGCTTGACTTGTAAATAATCTAGTTTTTGGACGGATTATGTATCAATCTAATTTTACACCACAGTTGATAGTACATCTATCAAAAATCCTTAATTATGTGCCATTTTTTTAAAACTCCGTGTAGCACCAAGTCACATTCCTGGCAAAACAAACTGCACACTGCCGACACGGCATTTATTTCTTTGTCTGTGGAATGTTTTCAGTGCCTTTCATTCAGTCGTGTTTTCAGTGAAGGCCTTCTGACCTTTTATTCTCTGTGTGGTACAAACGCCCGCAAAAATATCTTAAATTTTTCAGATATTAGTTTCGAGTTTTTCTGAGTTTTATGTTTTGCGTGAAATATAAGGTTAGGGATACATTATTTAAGAAAAGGGTTCGGGCGCAAATCTTGCAACACCGCCGTAGCCTAGTACCGTTACCTAGGCCTGAGCCTCTTATCCTTATCTTAATGAAACAAGAGGAACCCAATCCTTCCTGCTGGCATAAACACAAGGTTCCTATTCATGTTCTTCTTAAATCGAGCACCAGGAACTCTTCATACCTGTCACGCTTGGACTAAAAGCCGTCGAATACGTATTTTTACCACAACTCCAGCTTGAATACACGAGTAAAATGCTGCTTACATTCTGCAAGCAAAAGTTAAAGTTTTTGTAAAAATAAAGTAATTGGTCATCAGCATTGAGAGCAGTCATACATCTTAGCGTTAATAAACGAAAATTTAATTTCCGAATTTCTCAATCCAGGACCTTTTGAAATATATCCTTGCAAATAACGTTGAAAAAGATGAATTTTCAGCTAAGTGCAAAATTAATATGAAATATGAATCAGGTCTTTAACTACTTTTTAATACGTGCTTAATTTCCCATTTATTTGTTATAGGAGATCATTTGGTGTGGCCTGGTTTGAACCAAAGATAACTATGGTTAAAAATTAATTTTTTTGTATAACATAGTATAAATATTCATCAATGTGGCACCTCTATATCTTTATTTTTAACAGGAGAGTTTTGCACCAGCCTGATATCGAACCATGAATACTTAATGCAATAGTTTCAACTGTTTCTGTTAGATCTGAAAAATGTCTCTTAGCTCCTTTAATTTGAGTTCTATTTCTTAGCAAAAATATTTCTTTTTATCCCAAAAATTGGCGCAATGCATTTTTATCTGTCACATATTACACCGAATTTCGAGATTTAAAAAAATTCCCGGAATGACAAAGAATTGAAATTCAGGACTCTAACAGATGAAAAAATTATCTATTGAATCTTCTAAAGAGTTTTTCGAAAATGACCCTGATTTCCAATTTAGACTGGTGTAAATATATACTTCAAGGTGCTCAGAGATGTAGTCAATAAGAAACCCAATCTCTATATATCTCTAGGCACCTTGCTTTTGAATTCTATGTCTTTCCGGAAAGTATTTTTATGTAATAGTTGGCGCAATGCAATCTAACGGGAAAATTTGTGATTTTGGGGGCATCTAATTTCGAACCCATGATAGTTAGGAAGGATATCTGATTTTTCCTGGGGATATGAGTTTGGGCCATTTACAAAAATATAAGCTGCCCAATCCTTCCAGAAGTTTGGCCCCTGAATTTGAATCTTCCTACATATATGAATCATTGAATCAGGAAAAGCGTCGACACATAATAGATAGATGTATGCATATATTTATCCGAGGAAGGGATTATATCTAATAGTTATAAACGAGTAAGGTATGCTAATCGAATGGTATTTTTGAGCAAGTCATTTTGAGTAAAAAGCCTAAAAACTAATCATCACCATGCTAAATAATTGTTTATCTCATCGGTTAAGAGTTCATAATTACTTTTAAAATTTCTACAATGTATACCTTACGGAAAAATCGGGATAAACCTGGCGTCAACCTCAAGACGTTTTGGGTTACATTTCATCCATATAAAATAAGATGATAATATTCTATGTGCGAAATGTAAGGTCACAACCTACGCCCTCCTTTTCCTATATATTCACAACACACAAGATATTCTCCTAAAAAGGAGAATATCTTGTGTGCCCTGGTGTCGAATGCAGGATAGTTAAGGAAACATTTTAATGCTTTTCTTAATTATATGGATATCTATCGATATAAAAAGCGCGAACGCAATACCTTGCAGGTAATTTCTCCGTAAAAAATTCCTCCAATGTACTTTAAATTGGACATATTTTCACCGGTCTAGCAACAAACCGATGATTGAACAGTTGATACTTGTGAGCTATCGTAGCCGTTGGGAAATAACTATTTACGGTTCTTTTCTCAGGATGAATTGTATAAGCGACGTATGTTTTACCGACTGCTAAAATCGCATACACCATGTGTAAATAACTTTTTACCAAATAAGATTAACGGGCGTCATTAACGAAGCATTGCTTGTAATCAAGATCGGTAAGTTGAGTAAGATAATAGATTCCATCCAAGACACAAGTAAGCTCTGCGGAGGATCTGCTGCGGTACACAGAGCGAAGGTATTGTCTTCTTCTCATTATATCCTTCACCTGTTGGGCTACTATTTCCGCGTTAGACAATACCTCGTGCAGAGGACAAGAGGGACATCTTCATAGCAGGAGTTCAGGGAGATTCTCAGGTATTCTTTGTTTCACTATCTCTTTTTCCCAAAAGGGCATTTCTATAGGCATCAAATATGGCACGCTTCCGACATTTTTGTAGGCGAAGTCCTAGCCGCCAATGCCCCCCCCACTGCGTAGGTTCTCTCTCTGAAATGGAAGGGCTTGGAAAAACCCAGCAGATCTCCTGTGGATTTTTGTGTCCTGTATGAATTTGAGGAAAGGAACGGTTTGAGGCTCACTTGCGCTCTTGGATTAGGATTTCAATTTTAGCGTGTATTTTGAAAAGGGGAATAGCCGTTCTGAAATTTAGTTCTTCTCCATCTGCAAAGGACGAAGGTCGGTGTCGCTGTGATTTTCTCTTCTTGTTTTTTCCGAAGTGTGCTGATATTGCTAAGAAAAAAATTCATGATAATCTAACTTTTACTACACCACTAATTTATTATCCGAATTACATGACCCATGTTTCGCAGCGTCGCTACATCACCAGGTGACAAAATAATAACACACTTCCGAATATATACACTCAGTATTTCTTAAGCCAAAGATACACATTCATCTCTAAATGGCCTATTTGCCAGAATTTACGATAATAATTATGGTGAACTTGAAAATATTTCAGTAATAATCAACCCAATTAATAACTGCAACATTGATTATGCTGATACAGCCAAAATCTCATTGTATTAATCGATCACATTTCGATCACATCTCGATCAAATGACCACAATTAAGGCAACATAGAGGAAAAAAATATAAATTTCCTTTAAATTATCCGTTTTCGTAGATATTTTCAATCATATTCCGATAAAATTATCAAAATTAAAGGCAAAATAGAGGAAACAAATCGAAATTTCGCTTAAATTATCCGTTTTCGATTCTTCTTCCGATCATATCATGGCAAAAGGTCGAAAATTAAGGCAAAATAGAGGAAAAAATTAAAATATCGCTAATATAATCCATTTTAGTAGCTTCTATCGATCATATCTCGATAAAATGATGAAAAATAAAGGCAACGTTCAGGAAAAAATTGAAATTTCACTCAAATTATCTGTTTTCATTCCTTTTTTCGATCATATCTCAAGTAAATGACGAAATTTGAAATTTCACTAACATTTTCCGTTTTCGTTGCTTTTTCGATCAGATCTCGATAAAATGACGAAAATTAAGGCCAAATCGAGGAAAAAATCTAAATTTCGCTAAAATTATCCGTATTCGTTGCATTTTTCGATAATATCTCGAGAAAATGACGAAACCTAAGGCAAAATAAATGAAAAAATTTGAAATTTCGGTAGAATTATCCGTTTTCGTTGCCTTTTTCTTCATATCTCGATAGAATGACGAATTTTGTAGTCAAAATAGAGGAAAAAAATTAGAATTACGTTATAATTATCCGTTTTCTTTGCTTTTTACGATCATATCTTGATAAAATGAGGAAATGTAGGGCAAAATAGGGGGTAAAAAACCAAATATGCTAAAGTTTTCAATATACGTTGCTTTTTTCGATCATATCTCGATAAAATGATGAAAATTACGGCAAAATAGAGGAAAAAATTTGAAATTTCGCTGAAATTATTCGTTTTCGATGCTTTTTCGATTATATCTTGGCAAAGTCATGAAAAACTAAGGAAAAATAGAGTTGAAAGACATCAATATCGGTGAAATGATCCGTTTTCGATGCTTTTTCGATCATATCTTGGCAAAAACACGATAACATAGGCAAAAAATCTGATGCGGCCAGCACATGACTTTCTCCATATATAAGATGTAAGTATTTATCTACGACAGTAATTTCGAACTCTATATTCCATCTAAACTTCTAAGATGGGTGATTAAATTATATATTATTACCTTTGACGTCACAAACATTATAAATAATGTTTTTCGGGACATGATCGATGATAAACGATGAAATTGGCCTATCGCCCATAGAGGCCAGAGCGCCCTCAAAGTACAAAATCAGCAACTTCCGGTTTATCAGTATCTCATGAATAACTCCTACACAATCAGTGATACAAAAATATGTTTCAATCAAAAGTTATAGTAAATTACATTTTCTAAAACTTTTACAAATAATAGTATATACCTAAATATCATATTTATGGAGATATTTTGAAAACAGGAAATGAGCTATGAAGAATGAAGCTCGACTTCCGGTTTACCGATTTACTTCAAAAACTAATCAACTCTTAGAAAACCAACCAAAGTACTATATATGAAATTTGGTGTTGATACAATGAATGGTTTTCATGTTAGAGCACCCACAAAGTACATAACAGCTACTTCCGGTTTATCGGTATTTCACGAATAACTCCTAATCAACCGGTGATAAAAAAATATGTTAAATACAAAAGTTATAGTAAATTACATAATCTAAAACTTTTATAAGTATAACAATATACGTATATATCATATTTATTGAGATATTCTCAAAACCGGAAATGAGCTTTGCTGGATGAAGCTCGACTTCCGGTAAACCGATTTACTCCAAAAACTAATCATCTCTGACAGCACACACAAGAGTACTATACATGAAGTTTGGTATTGATACGATCGCTAGTTTTCACGTTAGAGCGCCCACTAACACACACACACATACAGACACACACACACACACACATACACACAGACATCATTCCGAAATTGGTCAAAACGTGTTCTAGGGACCCCAAAACATGTGTTTCCGTTGAAATCTCGAAGTCGAATTTTTTCATGAAAACAATACTTTCTCTATACTTCGTATATGGAGAAAGTAAAAAGGGGAAAAAGATTGAGATTTTGGTAAAATCATCCGTTGTCAATGCTTTTTTACTTTCTCCATATACGAAGTATAGAGAAAGTATTGTTTTCATGATAAAATTCGACTTCGAGATTTCAACGGAAATACATGTTTTGGGGTCCCTAGAACACGTTTTGACCATTTTCGGAATGATGTCTGTGTGTATGTGTGTGAGTGTGTGTGTGTGTGTGTGTGTGTGTGTGTATGTGTGTGTGTGATAGTGGACGCTCTAACGTGAAAACCATTGGTCGTATCAACACCAAACTTCATATATATAACTGTGGTGTGTGCTGTCAGAGTTGATTAGTTTTTGGAGTAAATCGGTCAACCGGAAGTCGAGCTTTATTCATTAAAGCTCATTTCCGGTTTTCAAAATATCTCCATAAATATGATATATACGTATATTGTATTACTTATAAAAGTTTTAGATAATGTAATTTACTATAACTTTTGTATTTAACATATTTTTGTATCACCGGTTGATTAGGAGTTATTCGTGAAACACTGATAAACCGGAAGAAGATGATTATGTACTTTGTGGGCGCTCTAACATGAAAACTATTTGGCGGATCAACACCAAATTCCATATGTAGTTCTTCTATTACAGTGTTTAGAGTTGATTAGTTTTTGGAGTAAATCGATCAACCGGAAGTTGAGCTTCATTCTTCAAAGCTCATTTCCGGTTTTCAAAATATCTCCATAAATATGATATTTAGGTATATACTATTATTTATAAAGGTTTTAGAAAATAAAATTTACTATAACTTTTGTATGAAACATATTTTCGTATAACTGATTGTTTAGGAGTTATTCCTGAAATACTGATAAACCGGAAGTTGCTGATTATGTACTTTGTGGGCGCTCTGGGCTCTTTGGGCGAAAGGCCAGTTTCATCGTTTTTCATCCAGCATGTCCCGAACAACATTATTTATAATGTTTAGAGTTCGAAATTACTGTCGTAGATAAGTATTTACATCTTATATATGGAGAAAGTCATGTGCTGGCCACATCAGATTTTTTGATCATGTCTTTGCTAAATCACGAAAACTAAGGCAAAATAGAGGAAAAAGGTTGAAATTTTGGTGAAATAAGCCGATGTGGATGCTTTTTCCGATCATATCTTGGTAAAATCACGAAAACTAACCCAAAATAGAGGAAAAGGATTGTCATTTCGGTGAAATTATCCGTTTTCGATGCTTTTTCGATCATACATTGGCAAAATCACGAAGAGTAAGGCAAAATAGTCGAAAAATGAGTGAAATTTCGTTGAAATTATCCGTTTTTGTTGCTTTTTTCCATCTCATCTCGTTAAAATGGCGAAAATTAAGGTAAAATAATGGGAAAAAATTGAAATTTCGGTGAAATTATCAGTTTTCGATGCTTTTTCCGATCATATTTTGGCAAAAGCACGAAAATTAAGGCAACAAAGAGGTAAAAAATTGAAATTTTACTATAATTATCCGTTTTCGTTGCGTTTTTCGATCAAACCACGATAAAATGACGAAAATTAAGGAAAAATAATGGAAAAAATTTACATTTCTCTAATATTATCGGTTTTCGTTGTTTTTTACGATTATATCTCGATAAAATGATGAACATTAAGGGCAAAATTTAGGAAAAAATTGAAATTTCGCTTAAATTGTCAGTTTTCGTTCTGTTGTCGAATATATTTCGAGAAAATGACGAATATTGAAATTTCGCTAAAATTATCCCTTTTCGTTGCTTTTTTCGATCATATCTCGTTAAAATGACGAAAATCTAGGCAAAATAGTGTGAAAAAAATTGAAAATACCTAAAATTATCCCTTTTCGTTACTTTTTCCGATCATATCTCGATAAATTTATCAAAATTAAAGGCAAAATAGAGGGAAAAAATTGAAAATTCGCTATAATTATCCGTTTTCGTTGCGTTTTTGATCATACCACGATAAAATGACGAAAATTAAGGTAAAATAATGGAAAAAATTCAAATTTCGCTAAAATAATCCATTTTAGTCGCTTCTATCGATCATATCTCGAAAATAATGAAAATTAAAGGCAACATTGAGGAAAAATTTCAAATTTCACTCAAATTATCTGTTTTCGTTCCTTTTTTCGATCATATCTCAAGTAAATGACGAAATTTGAAATTTCACTAACATTATCCGTTTTCGTTGCTTTTTCGATCAGATCTCGATAAAATGAACAAAATTAAGGCCAAATCGAGGAAAAAATCTAAATTTCGCTAAAATTATCCGTATTCGTTGCATTTTTTGATAATATTTCGAGAAAATGACGAAACCTAAGGCAAAATAAATGAAAAAATTAGAAATTTCGGTAGAATTATCCGTTTTCGTTGCCTTTTTCTTCATATCTTGATAAAATGAGGACATTTAGGGCAAAATAGGTGGTAAAAAACACAATGTGCTAAAGTTTTCAATATACGTTGCTATTTCGATCATATCTCGATAAAATGATGAAAATTAAGGCAAAATAGAGGAAAAAATTTGAAATTTCGCTGAAATTATTCGATTTCGATGCTTTTTCGATTATATCTTGGGAAAGTCATGAAAAACTAAGGAAAACTAGAGTTGAAAGACATAAATATCGGCGTAATGATCCGTTTTCGATGCTTTTTCGATCATATCTTGGCAAAATCACGATAACATAGGCAAAATAGAGGAAAAAGATTGGGATTTTGGTAAAATAACCCTTGTCAATGCTTTTTTTTGATCATGTCTTTGCTAAATCGCGAAAACTAAGGCAAAATAGAAGAAAAAGATAGAAATTTCGGTGAAATACGCCGATGTGGATGCTTTTTCCGATCATATCTTGGTAAAATCACGAAAACTAACGCAAAATAGAGGAAAAGGATTGTCATTTCGGTGAAATTATCCGTTTTCGATGCTTTTTCGATCATACATTGGCAAAATCACGAAGAGTAAGGCAAAATAGTCGAAAAAGAGTGAAATTTCGTTGAAATTATCC
The DNA here is from genome assembly GCA_947579665.1 of Sympetrum striolatum. Taxonomy (NCBI): domain Eukaryota; kingdom Metazoa; phylum Arthropoda; class Insecta; order Odonata; family Libellulidae; genus Sympetrum; species Sympetrum striolatum. The sequence goes on from OX388352.1 coordinate 4,321,801, forward strand.
GTTTTCGTTGCTTTTTTCGATCAAATCTCGTTAAAATGGCGAAAATTAAGGTAAAATAATGGGAAAAAATTGAAATTTCGGTGAAATTAATAGTTTTCGATGCTTTTTCCGATCATATTTTGGCAATAGCACGAAAATTAAGGCAACAAAGAGGAAAAAAATTGAAATTTTGCTATAATTATTAGTTTTCCTTGCGTTTTCCGATCAAACCTCGATAAAATGACTAAAATTAAAGAAAAATAATGGAAAAAATATAAATAATCGCTGAAATTATCCGTTTTCTTTGCTTTTTTCGATCATATCTCGATACAATTATGAAAATTAAGGGCAACATTGAGGAAAAAATTGAAATTTCTCTAAGATTATTCGTTTTCATTGCTTTTTTCGATCATATCTCTATAAAATGACGAAAATAAAGGAGAAATAGAGGAAAAAAATACAAACTTCGTTGAAATTATCCGTTTTCGTTGCTTTTTTCGATCATATCTCGATAAATTGAAGATATTTTTGGCAAAATAGAGAAAAAATTAGAAAATATCGCTACAGTCATCCGTTTTCGTTGCTTTATTCGAATATATCTGGATAAATTGTTCATAATTAAAGGCAAAATAGAGGAGAAAAATGAAATTTCGCTCAAATTATCGGTTTTCTTTGATTTTTGTGAACATATCTCGATAAAATCATCAAAATTCAAGGCAAAATAGAGGAAAAAATAGGATATTTCGCTAAAATTATCCGTTTTCGTTGCTTTTTACGATCATACCTCGATAAAATGATGAACATTAAGGGCTAAATTTAGGAAAAAATTGAAATTTCGCTTAAATTGTCTGTTTTTGTTCTGTTGTGGAATATATTTCGAGTAAATGACGAATATTGAAATTTCGCTAAAATTATCCCTTTTCTTTGCTTTTTTCGATCATATCTCGATAAAATGACGAAAATCTAGGCAAAATAGTGTGAAAAAAATTAAAGATACCTAAGATTATCCGTTTTCGTTGCTTTTTCGATCATATCTCGATAAAATGAGGAAAATTATGGCAAAATAGGAGAAAAAATTGAAATTTCGCTAAAATTATCCCTTTTCATTACTTTTTCCGATCATATCTCGATAAATTTATCAAAAATAAAGGCAAAATAGAGGAAAAATTTGAAAATTCACTATAATTATCCGTTTTCGTTGCGTTTTTGTTCATACCACGATAAAATGTCGAAAATTAAGGTAAAATAACGGAAAAAATTAAAATTTCGCTAAAATAATCCATTTTTGTCGCTTCTATCGATCATATCTCAATAAATAATGAAAATTAAAGGCAACATTAAGGAAAACATTGAAATTTCGCTCAAATTATCGGTTTTCGTTCCTTTTTTCGATCATATCTCAAGAAAATGACGAAATTTGAAATTTCGCTAAAATTATCCATTTTCGTTGCTTATTTCGATCAAATCTCAATTAAATGACGACAATTAACCTAAAATAGAAAAAATATAAATTTCTTTGAAATTATCGTTTTCGTTGCTTTTTTTGATCATATCTAGATAAAATGACGAAAATATAGGCAAAATAGAGAAAAACAATGAATTTTTCGCTCAAATTATCGGTTTTAGTTGCTTTTAGATCATATTTCGATAAAATGACGAAAACTAAAGGCAAAATATAGGATGAAAATTCAATTTCGCTAAAATTATCCGTTTTCGTTCCTTTATTCGATCAGATCTCGATAAAATGACGAAAATTAAGGCCAAATCGAGGAAAAAAAATTAAATTATGCTAAAATTATCAATATTCGTTGATTTTTTCAATCAGATCTAGCTAAAATTACGAAAATTAAGGCTAAATAGAAGAAGATATTTATATCACTAAAATTATTCGTTTTCGATGCCTTTTATGATCATATCTCGCTAAAATGACGACAATTAAGGCAAAATAAAGGAAAAAATGATGTATTACTAAAATTTTCCGTTTTCATTGCAATTTTCGATCATATCTCGACAAAATGACGAAAATCTAGGCACAATAGTGTGAAAAAAATTGAAATTACCTAGGATTATCTGTTTCGTAGCTTTTTTAGATCACATCTCGATAAAATGACCACAAATAAGGCAACATAGAGGAAAAAAATATAAATTTCCTTGACATTTTCCCTTTTCGTTGCTTTTTTCGATCACATCTCGATCAAATGACCACAATTAAGGCAACATAAAGGAAAAAAATATAAATTTCCTTTAAAATATCCTTTTTCGTAGCTATTTTCAATCATATTCCGATAAAATTATCAAAATTAAAGGCAAAATAGAGGAAACAAATCGAAATTTCGCTTAAATTATCCGTTTTCGATTCTTCTTCCGATCATATCATGGCAAAAGGTCGAAAATTAAGGCAAAATAGAGGAAAAATTTAAAATATCGCTAATATAATCCATTTTAGTCGCTTCTATCGATCATATCTCGATAAAATGATGAAAACTAAAGGCAACATTCAGGAAAAAATTGAAATTTCACTCAAATTATCTGTTTTCATTCCTTTTTTCGATCATATCTCAAGTAAATTACGAAATTTGAAATTACACTAACATTTTCCGTTTTCGTTGCTTTTTCGATCAGATCTCGATAAATGACGAAAATTAAGGCCAAATCAAGGAAAAAATCTAAATTTCGCTAAAATTATCCGTTTTCGTTGCATTTTTCGATAATATCTCGACGAAATGACGAAACCTAAGGAAAAATAGATGAAAAAATTTGAAATTACGTTATAATTAGCCGTTTTCTATTCTTTTTTCGATCATATTTTGATAAAATGAGGAAATTTAGGGCAAAATAGGGGGAAAAAAACAAAATGTGCTAAAGTTTTCAATATTCGTTGCTTTTTTCGATCATATCTCGATAAAATGATGAAAATTACGGCAAAATAGAGGAAAAAATTTGAAATTTCGCTGAAATTATTCGTTTTCGATGCTTTTTCCGATCATATTTTGGCAAAAGCACGAAAATTAAGGCAACAAAGAGGTAAAAAATTGAAATTTTGCTATAATTATCCGTTTTCGTTGCGTTTTTCGATCAACCACGATAAAATGACGAAAATTAAGGTAAAATAATGGAAAAAATTTACATTTCTCTAATATTATCGGTTTTCGTTGTTTTTTACGATCATATCTCGATAAAATGATGAACATTAAGGGCAAAATTTAGGAAAAAATTGAAATTTCGCTTAAATTGTCTGTTTTCGTTCTGTTGTCGAATATATTTCGAGAAAATGACGAACATTGAAATTTCGCTAAAATTATCCCTTTTCGTTGCTTTTTTCGATCATATCTCGATAAAATGACGAAAATCTAGGCAGAATAGTGTGAAAAAAATTGAAAATACCTAAAATTATCCCTTTTCGTTACTTTTTCCGATCATATCTCGATAAATTTATCAAAATTAAAGGCAAAATAGAGGGAAAAAATTGAAAATTCGCTATACTTATCCGTTTTCGTTGCGTTTTTGATCATACCACGATATAATGACGAAAATTAAGGTAAAATAATGGAAAAAATTCAAATTTCGCAAAAATAATCCATTTTAGTCGCTTCTATCGATCATATCTCGATAAATAATGAAAATTAAAGGCAACATTGAGGAAAAATTTCAAATTTCACTCAAATTATCTGTTTTCGTTCCTTTTTTCGATCATATCGCAAGAAAATGACGAAATTTAAATTTCACTAAAATTATCCGTTTTCGTTGCTTTTTCGATCAGATCTCGATAAAATGACGAAAATATAGGCAAAATAGAGGGAAAAAATTGAAATTTCGCTCAAATTATCAGTTTTAGTTGCTTTTAGATCATATTTCGATAAAATGACGAAACCTAAAGGCAAAATATAGGAAGAAAATTCAATTTCGCTAAAATTATCCGATTTCGTTGCATTTTTCGATAATATTTCGATAGGATGACGAATTGTCAGGTCAAAATAAAGGAATTAATTGAAATAACGTTAAAATTATCCGTTTTCTTCCCTTTTTGATCATATCTCGATAAAATGAGGAAAATTAGGGCAAAATAGGAGAAAAAAATTGAAATTATGCTAAAATTATCAATATTCGTTGATTTTTTCAATCAGATCTAGCTAAAATTACGACAATTAAGGCAAAATAAAGGAAAAAATTGATATATCACTTAAAGTTTCCGTTTTCGATGTCTTTTTTGATCATATCTCGCTAAAATGACGACAATTAAGGCAAAATAAAGGAAAAAATTGATGTATCACTAAATTTTTCTAAAATTGAAATTTCGCTCAAATTATCAGTTTTAGTTGCTTTTAGATCATATTTCGATAAAATGACGAAACCTAAAGGCAAAATATAGGAAGAAAATTCAATTTCGCTAAAATCATACGTTTTCTTTGCTTTATTCGATCTGATCTCGATAAAATGACGAAAATTAAGGCCAAATCGAGGAAAAAAATTGAAATTTCGCTAAAATTATCCGATTTCGTAGCATTTTTCGATAATATTTCGATAGAATGACGAATTGTAAGGTCAAAATAAAGGGATTAATTGAAATTACGTTAACATTATCCGTTTTCTTCCCTTTTTGATCTCATCTCGATAAAATGAGGAAAATTAGGGCAAAATAGGAGAAAAAAATTGAAATTATGCTAAAATTATCAATATTCGTTGATTTTTTCAATCAGATCTATCTAAAATTACGACAATTAAATCAAAATAAAGGAAAAAATTGATGTATCACTAAAATTTTCCGTTTTCCTTGCAATTTTCGATCATATCTCGACAAAATGACGAAAATCTAGGCACAATAGTGTGAAAAAAATTGAAATTACCTAGGATTATCTGTTTCGTAGCTTTTTTCGATCATATCTCGATAAAATGCCGAAAATAAAGGTAAAATTGAGGAAACAAATTAAATATTTCACTAAAATTATCCGTTTTCGTTTCTTTTTTCGATCACATCTCGATCAAATGACCACAATTAAGGCAACATAGAGGAAAAAAATATAAATTTCCTTTAAAATATCCGTTTTCGTAGCTATTTTCAATCATATTCCGATAAAATTATCAAAATTAAAGGCAAAATAGAGGAAACAAATCGAAATTTCGCTTAAATTATCCGTTTTCGATTCTTCTTCCGATCATATCATGGCAAAAGGTCGAAAATTAAGGCAAAATAGAGGAAAAAATTAAAATATCGCTAATATAATCCATTTTAGTCGCTTCTATCGATCATATCTCGATAAAATGATGAAAACTAAAGGCAACATTCAGGAAAAAATTGAAATTTCACTCAAATTATCTGTTTTCATTCCTTTTTTCGATCATATCTCAAGTAAATTACGAAATTTGAAATTACACTAACATTTTCCGTTTTCGTTGCTTTTTCGATCAGATCTCGATAAATGACGAAAATTAAGGCCAAATCAAGGAAAAAATCTAAATTTCGCTAAAATTATCCGTTTTCGTTGCATTTTTCGATAATATCTCGACGAAATGACGAAACCTAAGGAAAAATAGATGAAAAAATTTGAAATTTCGATACAATTGTCCGTTTTCGTTGCCTTTTACGTTCATATCTCGATAGAATGACGAATTTTAAAGTCAAAATAGAGGAAAAAAATTGAAATTACGTTATAATTAGCCGTTTTCTATTCTTTTTTCGATCATATTTTGATAAAATGAGGAAATTTAGGGCAAAATAGGGGGATAAATTTGAAATTTCGCTGAAATTATTCGTTTTCGATGCTTTTTCGATAATATCTTGGCAAAGTCATGAAAAACTAAGGAAAAATAGAGTTGAAAGACATCAATATCGGTGATATGATCCGTTTTCGATGCTTTTTCGATCATATCTTGGCAAAAACACGATAACATAGGCAAAAAAGGGGAAAAAGATTGAGATTTTGGTAAAATCATCCGTCGTCAATGCTTTTTTTGATCATGTCTTTGCTAAATCACGAAAACTAAGGCAAAATTGAGGGAAAAGGATTGTCATTTCGGTGAAATTATCCGTTTTCGATGCTTTTTCGATCATACATTGGCAAAATCACGAAGAGTAAGGCAATATAGTCGAAAAATGAGTGAAATTTCGTTGAAATTATCCGTTTTTGTTGCTTTTTTCGATCTCATCTCGTTAAAATGTCGAAAATTAAGGTAAAATAATGGGAAAAAATTGAAATTTCGGTGAAATTATCAGTTTTCGATGCTTTTTCCGATCATATTTTGGCAAAAGCACGAAAATTAAGGCAACAAAGAGGTAAAAAATTGAAATTTTGCTATAATTATCCGTTTTCGTTGCGTTTTTGATCAAACCACGATAAAATGACGAAAATTAAGGTAAAATAATGGAAAAAATTTACATTTCTCTAATATTATCGGTTTTCGTTGTTTTTTACGATCATATCTCGATAAAATGATGAACATTAAGGGCAAAATTTAGGAAAAAATTGAAATTTCGCTTAAATTGTCTGTTTTCGTTCTGTTGTCGAATATATTTCGAGAAAATGACGAATATTGAAATTTCGCTAAAATTATCCCTTTTCGTTGCTTTTTTCGATCATATCTCGATAAAATGACGAAAATCTAGGCAAAATAGTGTGAAAAAAATTGAAAATACCTAAAATTATCCCTTTTCGTTACTTTTTCCGATCATATCTCGATAAATTTATCAAAATTAAAGGCAAAATAGAGGGAAAAAATTGAAAATTCGCTATACTTATCCGTTTTCGTTGCGTTTTTGATCATACCACGATATAATGACGAAAATTAAGGTAAAATAATGGAAAAAATTCAAATTTCGCAAAAATAATCCATTTTAGTCGCTTCTATCGATCATATCTCGATAAATAATGAAAATTAAAGGCAACATTGAGGAAAAATTTCAAATTTCACTCAAATTATCTGTTTTCGTTCCTTTTTTCGATCATATCGCAAGAAAATGACGAAATTTAAATTTCACTAAAATTATCCGTTTTCGTTGCTTTTAGATCATATTTCGATAAAATGACGAAACCTAAAGGCAAAATATAGGAAGAAAATTCAATTTCGCTAAAATTATCCGATTTCGTTGCATTTTTCGATAATATTTCGATAGGATGACGAATTGTAAGGTCAAAATAAAGGAATTAATTGAAATTACGTTAAAATTATCCGTTTTCTTCCCTTTTTGATCATATCTCGATAAAATGAGGAAAATTAGGGCAAAATAGGAGAAAAAAATTGAAATTATGCTAAAATTATCAATATTCGTTGATTTTTTCAATCAGATCTAGCTAAAATGACGACAATTAAGGCAAAATAAAGGAAAAAATTGATGTATCACTAAAATTTTCTAAAATTGAAATTTCGCTCAAATTATCAGTTTTAGTTGCTTTTAGATCATATTTCGATAAAATGACGAAACCTAAAGGCAAAATATAGGAAGAAAATTCAATTTCGCTAAAATCATACGTTTTCTTTGCTTTATTCGATCTGATCTCGATAAAATGACGAAAATTAAGGCCAAATCGAGGAAAAAAATTGAAATTTCACTAAAATTATACGATTTCGTAGCATTTTTCGATAATATTTCGATAGAATGACGAATTGTAAGGTCAAAATAAAGGGATTAATTGAAATTACGTTAACATTATCCGTTTTCTTCCCTTTTTGATCTCATCTCGATAAAATGAGGAAAATTAGGGCAAAATAGGAGAAAAAAATTGAAATTATGCTAAAATTATCAATATTCGTTGATTTGTTCAATCAGATCTATCTAAAATTACGACAATTAAATCAAAATAAAGGAAAAAATTGATGTATCACTAAAAGTTTCCGTTTTAGATGCCTTTTTTGATCATATCTCGCTAAAATGACGACAATTAAGGCAAAATAAAGGAAAAAATTGATGTATCACTAAAATTTTCCGTTTTCTTTGCAATTTTCGATCATATCTCGACAAAACGACGAAAATCTAGGCACAATAGTGGGAAAAAATTGTAATTACCTAGGATTATCTGTTTCGTAGCTTTTTTCGACCATATCCCGATAAAATGCCGAAAATAAAGGTAAAATAGAGGAAAAAAATTAAACATTTCACTAAAATTATCCGTTTTCGTTTCTTTTTTCGATCACATCTCGATCAAATGACCACAATTAAGGCAACATAGAGGAAAAAATCTAAATTTCCTTGAAACTTTCCGTTATCGTTGCTTTTTTCGATCATATTCCGATAAAATGATCAAAATTAAAGGCAAAATAGAGGAAACAAATCGAAATTTCGCTTAAATTATCCGTTTTCGATTCTTCTTCCGATCATATCATGGCAAAAGATCGAAAATTAAGGCAAAATAGAGGTAAAAATTAAAATTTCGCTAAAATAATCCATTTTAGACGCTTCTATCGATCATACCTCGATAAAATGATGATAACTAAAGGCAACATTAAGGGAAAAATTGAAATTTCAATCAAATTATCTGTTTCCGTTCCTTTTTTCGATCATATCTCAAGTAAATGACGAAATTTGAAATTTCACTTACATTATCCGTTTTCGTTGCTTTTTCGATCAGATCTCGATAAAATGACGAAAATTAAGACCAAATCGAGGAAAAAATCTAAATTTCGCTAAAATTATCCGTATTCGTTGCATTTTTTGATAATATTTCGAGAAAATGACGAAACCTTAGGCAAAATAAATGAAAAAATTTGAAATTTCGGTAGAATTATCCGTTTTCGTTGCCTTTTTCTTCATATCTTGATAAAATGAGGAAATTTAGGGCAAAATAGGTGGTAAAAAACAAAATGTGCTAAAGTTTTCAATATACGTTGCTTTTTTCGATCATATCTCGATAAAATGATGAAAATTAAGGCAAAATAGAGGAAAAAATTTGAAATTTCGCTGAAATTATTCGATTTCGATGCTTTTTCGATTATATCTTGGGAAAGTCATGAAAAACTAAGGAAAACTAGAGTTGAAAGACATAAATATCGGCGTAATGATCCGTTTTCGATGCTTTTTCGATCATATCTTGGCAAAATCACGATAACATAGGCAAAATAGAGGAAAAAGATTGGGATTTTGGTAAAATAACCCTTGTCAATGCTTTTTTTGATCATGTCTTTGCTAAATCGCGAAAACTAAGGCAAAATAGAGGAAAAAGATAGAAATTTCGGTGAAATACGCCGATGTGGATGCTTTTTCCGATCATATCTTGGTAAAATCACGAAAACTAACGCAAAATAGACGAAAAGGATTGTCATTTCGGTGAAATTATCCGTTTTCGATGCTTTTTTCGATCAAAACTCGTTAAAATGGCGAAAATTAAGGTAAAATAATGGGAAAAAATTGAAATTTCGGTGAAATTAATAGTTTTCGATGCTTTTTCCGATCATATTTTGGCAATAGCACGAAAATTAAGGCAACAAAGAGGAAAAAAATTGAAATTTTGCTATAATTATTAGTTTTCCTTGCGTTTTCCGATCAAACCTCGATAAAATGACTAAAATTAAAGAAAAATAATGGAAAAAATATGAATAATCGCTGAAATTATCCGTTTTCTTTGCTTTTTTCGATCATATCTCGATACAATTATGAAAATTAAGGGCAACATTGAGGAAAAAATTGAAATTTCTCTAAGATTATTCGTTTTCATTGCAATTTTCGATCATATCTCTATAAAATGACGAAAATAAAGGAGAAATAGAGGAAAAAAATACAAACTTCGTTGAAATTATCCGTTTTCGTTGCTTTTTTCGATCATATCTCGATAAATTGAAGATATTTTTGGCAAAATAGAAAAAAAATTAGAAAATATCGCTACAGTCATCCGTTTTCGTTGCTTTATTCGAATATATCTGGATAAATTGTTCATAATTAAAGGCAAAATAGAGGAGAAAAATGAAATTTCGCTCAAATTATCGGTTTTCTTTGATTTTTGTGAACATATCTCGATAAAATCATCAAAATTCAAGGCAAAATAGAGGAAAAAATAGGATATTTCGCTAAAATTATCCGTTTTCGTTGCTTTTCACGATCATACCTCGATAAAATGATGAACATTAAGGGCTAAATTTAGGAAAAAATTGAAATTTCGCTTAAATTGTCTGTTTTTGTTCTGTTGTGGAATATATTTCGAGTAAATGACGAATATTGAAATTTCGCTAAAATTATCCCTTTTCTTTGCTTTTTTCGATCATATCTCGATAAAATGACGAAAATCTAGGCAAAAATAGTGTGAAAAAAATTGAAGATACCTAAGATTATCCGTTTTCGTTGCTTTTTCGATCATATCTCGATAAAATGAGGAAAATTATGGCAAAATAGGAGAAAAAAATTGAAATTTCGCTAAAATTATCCCTTTTCATTACTTTTTCCGATCATATCTCGATAAATTTATCAAAATTAAAGGCAAAAATAGAGGAAAAATTTGAAAATTCACTATAATTATCCGTTTTCGTTGCGTTTTTGTTCATACCACGATAAAATGTCGAAAATTAAGGTACAATAACGGAAAATATTAAAATTTCGCTAAAATAATCCATTTTTGTCGCTTCTATCGATCATATCTCGATAAATAATGAAAATTAAAGGCAACATTGAGGAAAACATTGAAATTTCGCTCAAATTATCGGTTTTCGTTCCTTTTTTCGATCATATCTCAAGAAAATGACGAAATTTGAAATTTCGCTAAAATTATCCATTTTCGTTGCTTATTTCGATCAAATCTCAATTAAATGACGACAATTAACCTAAAATAGAAAAAATATAAATTTCCTTGAAATTATCGTTTTCGTTGCTTTTTTTGATCATATCTAGATAAAATGACGAAAATATAGGCAAAATAGAGGAAAACAATGAATTTTTCGCTCAAATTATCGGTTTTATTTGCTTTTAGATCATATTTCAATAAAATGACGAAAACTAAAGGCAAAATATAGGATGAAAATTCAATTTCGCTAAAATTATCCGTTTTCGTTCCTTTATTCGATCAGATCTCGATAAAATGACGAAAATTAAGGCCAAATCGAGGAAAAAAAATTAAATTATGCTAAAATTATCAATATTCGTTGATTTTTTCAATCAGATCTAGCTAAAATTACGAAAATTAAGGCTAAATAGAAGAAGATATTTATATCACTAAAATTATTCGTTTTCGATGCCTTTTATGATCATATCTCGCTAAAATGACGACAATTAAGGCAAAATAAAGGAAAAAATGATGTATTACTAAAATTTTCCGTTTTCATTGCAATTTTCGATCATATCTCGACAAAATGACGAAAATCTAGGCACAATAGTGTGAAAAAAATTGAAATTACCTAGGATTATCTGTTTCGTAGCTTTTTTAGATCACATCTCGATAAAATGACCACAAATAAGGCAACATAGAGGAAAAAATATAAATTTCCTTGAAATTTTCCCTTTTCGTTGCTTTTTTCGATCACATCTCGATCAAATGACCACAATTAAGGCAACATAGAGGAAAAAAATATAAATTTCCTTTAAAATATCCGTTTTCGTAGCTATTTTCAATCATATTCCGATAAAATTATCAAAATTAAAGGCAAAATAGAGGAAACAAATCGAAATTTCGCTTAAATTATCCGTTTTCGATTCTTCTTCCGATCATATCATGGCAAAAGGTCGAAAATTAAGGCAAAATAGAGGAAAAAATTAAAATATCGCTAATATAATCCATTTTAGTCGCTTCTATCGATCATATCTCGATAAAATGATGAAAACTAAAGGCAACATTCAGGAAAAAATTGAAATTTCACTCAAATTATCTGTTTTCATTCCTTTTTTCGATCATATCTCAAGTAAATTACGAAATTTGAAATTACACTAACATTTTCCGTTTTCGTTGCTTTTTCGATCAGATCTCGATAAATGACGAAAATTAAGGCCAAATCAAGGAAAAAATCTAAATTTCGCTAAAATTATCCGTTTTCGTTGCATTTTTCGATAATATCTCGACGAAATGACGAAACCAAAGGAAAAATAGATGAAAAAATTTGAAATTTCGATACAATTGTCCGTTTTCGTTGCCTTTTACGTTCATATCTCGATAGAATGACGAATTTTAAAGTCAAAATAGAGGAAAAAAATTGAAATTACGTTATAATTAGCCGTTTTCTATTCTTTTTTCGATCATATTTTGATAAAATGAGGACATTTAGGGCAAAATAGGGGGAAAAAAACAAAATGTGCTAAAGTTTTCAATATTCGTTGCTTTTTTCGATCATATCTCGATAAAATGATGAAAATTACGGCAAAATAGAGGAAAAAATTTGAAATTTCGCTGAAATTATTCGTTTTCGATGCCTTTTCAATTATTTCTTGGCAAAGTCATGAAAAACTAAGGAAAAATAGAGTTGAAAGACATCAATATCGGTGAAATGATCCGTTTTCGATGCTTTTTCGATCATATCTTGGCTAAAACACGAAGAGTAAGGCAAAATAGTTGAAAAAGGAGTGAAATTTCGTTGAAATTATCCGTTTTTGTTGCTTTTTTCGATCATATCTCGATAAAATGACGAAAATCTAGGCAAAATAGTGTGAAAAAAATTGAAGATACCTAAGATTATCCGTTTTCGTTGCTTTTTTCGATCATATCTCGATAAAATGACGAAAATCTAGGCAAAATAGTGTGAAAAAAATTGAAAATACCTAAAATTATCCCTTTTCGTTACTTTTTCCGATCATATCTCGATAAATTTATCAAAATTAAAGGCAAAATAGAGGGAAAAAATTGAAAATTCGCTATACTTATCCGTTTTCGTTGCGTTTTTGATCATACCACGATATAATGACGAAAATTAAGGTAAAATAATGGAAAAAATTCAAATTTCGCAAAAATAATCCATTTTAGTCGCTTCTATCGATCATATCTCGATAAATAATGAAAATTAAAGGCAACATTGAGGAAAAATTTCAAATTTCACTCAAATTATCTGTTTTCGTTCCTTTTTTCGATCATATCGCAAGAAAATGACGAAATTTAAATTTCACTAAAATTATCCGTTTTCGTTGCTTTTTCGATCAGATCTCGATAAAATGACGAAAATATAGGCAAAATAGAGGGAAAAAATTGAAATTTCGCTCAAATTATCAGTTTTAGTTGCTTTTAGATCATATTTCGATAAAATGACGAAACCTAAAGGCAAAATATAGGAAGAAAATTCAATTTCGCTAAAATTATCCGATTTCGTTGCATTTTTCGATAATATTTCGATAGGATGACGAATTGTAAGGTCAAAATAAAGGAATTAATTGAAATTACGTTAAAATTATCCGTTTTCTTCCCTTTTTGATCATATCTCGATAAAATGAGGAAAATTAGGGCAAAATAGGAGAAAAAAATTGAAATTATGCTAAAATTATCAATATTCGTTGATTTTTTCAATCAGATCTAGCTAAAATGACGACAATTAAGGCAAAATAAAGGAAAAAATTGATATATCACTTAAAGTTTCCGTTTTCGATGCCTTTTTTGATTATATCTCGCTAAAATGACGACAATTAAGGCAAAATAAAGGAAAAAATTGATGTACCACTAAAATTTTCTAAAATTGAAATTTCGCTCAAATTATCAGTTTTAGTTGCTTTTAGATCATATTTCGATAAAATGACGAAACCTAAAGGCAAAATATAGGAAGAAAATTCAATTTCGCTAAAATCATACGTTTTCTTTGCTTTATTCGATCTGATCTCGATAAAATGACGAAAATTAAGGCCAAATCGAGGAAAAAAATTGAAATTTCGCTAAAATTATCCGATTTCGTAGCATTTTTCGATAATATTTCGTTAGAATGACGAATTGTAAGGTCAAAATAAAGGGATTAATTGAAATTACGTTAACATTATCCGTTTTCTTCCCTTTTTGATCTCATCTCGATAAAATGAGGAAAATTAGGGCAAAATAGGAGAAAAAAATTGAAATTATGCTAAAATTATCAATATTCGTTGATTTTTTCAATCAGATCTATCTAAAATTACGACAATTAAATCAAAATAAAGCAAAAAATTGATGTATCACCAAAAGTTTCCGTTTTAGATGCCTTTTTTGATCATATCTCGCTAAAATGACGACAATTAAGGCAAAATAAAGGAAAAAATTGATGTATCACTAAAATTTTCCGTTTTCTTTGCAATTTTCGATCATATCACGACAAAACGACGAAAATCTAGGCACAATAGTGTGAAAAAAATTGAAATTACCTAGGATTATCTGTTTCGTAGCTTTTTTCGATCATATCTCGATAAAATGCCGAAAATAAAGGTAAAATTGAGGAAACAAATTAAAAATTTCACTAAAATTATCCGTTTTCGTTTCTTTTTTCGATCACATCTCGATAAAATGACCACAATTAAGTCAACATAGAGGAAAAAAATATAAATTTCCTTTAAATTATCCGTTTTCGTAGCTATTTTCAATCATATTCCGATAAAATTATCAAAATTAAAGGCAAAATAGAGGAAACTAATCTAAATTTCGCTTAAATTATCCGTTTTCGATTCTTCTTCCGATCATATCATGGCAAAAGATCGAAAATTAAGGCAAAATAGAGGTAAAAATTAAAATTTCGCTAAAATAATCCATTTCAGTCGCTTCTATCGATCATATCTCGATAAAATGATGATAACTATAGGCAACATTGAGGGGAAAATTGAAATTTCAATCAAATTATCTGTTTTCGTTCCTTTTTTCGATCATATCTCAAGTAAATGACGAAATTTTAAATTTCACTAACATTATCCGTTTTTGTTGCTTTTTCGATCAGATCTCGATAAAATGACGAAAATTAAGGCCAAATCGAGGAAAAAATCTAAATTTCGCTAAAATTATCCGTATTCGTTGCATTTTTCGATAATATCTCGAGAAAATGACGAAACCTAAGGCAAAATAAATGAAAAAATTTGAAATTTCGGTAGAATTATCCGTTTTCGTTGCCTTTTTTTTCATATCTCGATAGAATGGCGAATTTTGTAGTCAAAATAGAGGAAAAAAATTGAAATTACGTTATAATTATCCGTTTTCTTTGCTTTTTACGATCATATCTTGATAAAATGAGGAAATTTAGGGCAAAATAGGGGGTAAAAAACAAAATGTGCTAAAGTTTTCAATATACGTTGCTGTTTTCGATCATATCTCGATAAAATGATGAAAATTACGGCAAAATAGAGGAAAAAATTTGAAATTTCGCTGAAATTATTCGTTTTCGATGCTTTTTCGATAATATCTTGGCAAAAACACGATAACATAGGCAAAATAGAGGAAAAAGGTTAAAAATTTTGGTGAAATAAGCCGATGTGGATGCTTTTTCCGATCATATCTTGGTAAAATCACGAAAACTAGCCCAAAATAGAGGAAAAGGATTGTCATTTCGGTATAATTATCAGTTTTCGATGCTTTTTCGATCATACATTGGCAAAATCACGAAGAGTAAGGCAAAATAGTCGAAAAATGAGTGAAATTTCGTTGAAATTATCCGTTTTTGTTGCTTTTTTCGATCTCATCTCAGTAAAATGGCGAAAATTAAGGTAAAATAATGGGAAAAAATTGAAATTTCGGTTAAATTGTCTGTTTTGGCAAAAGTACGAAAATTAAGGCAACAAAGAGGTAAAAAATTGAAATTTTTCTATCATAATCCGTTTTCGTTGCGTTTTTCGATCAAACCACGATAAAATGACGAAAATTAAGGTAAAATAATGGAAAAAATTTACATTTCTCTAATATTATCGGTTTTCGTTGTTTTTTACGATCATATCTCGATAAAATGATGAACATTAAGGGCAAAATTTAGGAAAAAATTGAAATTTCGCTTAAATTGTCTGTTTTGTTCTGTTGTCGAATATATTTCGAGAAAATGACGAATATTGAAATTAAGCTAAAATTATCCCTTTTCGTTGCTTTTTTTGATCAGATCTCGATAAAATGACGAAAAACTATTCAAAATAGTGTGAAAAAAATTGAAGATACCTAAGATTATCCGTTTTCGTTGCTTTTTCGATCATATCTCGATAAATTTATCAAAATTAAATGCAAAATAGAGGAAAAAAATTGAAAATTCGCTATAATTATCCGTTTTTGTTGCGTTTTTGATCATACCACGATAAAATGACGAAAATTAAGGTAAAATAATGGAAAAAATTAAAATTTCGCTAAAATAATCCATTTTAGTCGCTTCTATCGATCATATCTCGGTAAAAAATGAAAATTAAAGGCAACATTGAGGAAAACATTGAAATTTCACTCAAATTATCTGTTTTCGTTCCTATTTTCGATCATATCGCAAGAAAATGACGAAATTTAAATTTCGCTAATATAATCCATTTTAGTCGCTTCTATCGATCATATCTCGATAAAATGATGAAAACTAAAGGCAACATTCAGGAAAAAATTGAAATTTCACTCAAATTATCTGTTTTCATTCCTTTTTTCGATCATATCTCAAGTAAATTACGAAATTTGAAATTACACTAACATTTTCCGTTTTCGTTGCTTTTTCGATCAGATCTCGATAAATGACGAAAATTAAGGCCAAATCAAGGAAAAAATCTAAATTTCGCTAAAATTATCCGTTTTCGTTGCATTTTTCGATAATATCTCGACGAAATGACGAAACCAAAGGAAAAATAGATGAAAAAATTTGAAATTTCGATACAATTGTCCGTTTTCGTTGCCTTTTACGTTCATATCTCGATAGAATGACGAATTTTAAAGTCAAAATAGAGGAAAAAAATTGAAATTACGTTATAATTAGCCGTTTTCTATTCTTTTTTCGATCATATTTTGATAAAATGAGGACATTTAGGGCAAAATAGGGGGAAAAAAACAAAATGTGCTAAAGTTTTCAATATTCGTTGCTTTTTTCGATCATATCTCGATAAAATGATGAAAATTACGGCAAAATAGAGGAAAAAATTTGAAATTTCGCTGAAATTATTCGTTTTCGATGCCTTTTCAATTATTTCTTGGCAAAGTCATGAAAAACTAAGGAAAAATAGAGTTGAAAGACATCAATATCGGTGAAATGATCCGTTTTCGATGCTTTTTCGATCATATCTTGGCTAAAACACGAAGAGTAAGGCAAAATAGTTGAAAAAGGAGTGAAATTTCGTTGAAATTATCCGTTTTTGTTGCTTTTTTCGATCATATCTCGATAAAATGACGAAAATCTAGGCAAAATAGTGTGAAAAAAATTGAAGATACCTAAGATTATCCGTTTTCGTTGCTTTTTTCGATCATATCTCGATAAAATGACGAAAATCTAGGCAAAATAGTGTGAAAAAAATTGAAAATACCTAAAATTATCCCTTTTCGTTACTTTTTCCGATCATATCTCGATAAATTTATCAAAATTAAAGGCAAAATAGAGGGAAAAAATTGAAAATTCGCTATACTTATCCGTTTTCGTTGCGTTTTTGATCATACCACGATATAATGACGAAAATTAAGGTAAAATAATGGAAAAAATTCAAATTTCGCAAAAATAATCCATTTTAGTCGCTTCTATCGATCATATCTCGATAAATAATGAAAATTAAAGGCAACATTGAGGAAAAATTTCAAATTTCACTCAAATTATCTGTTTTCGTTCCTTTTTTCGATCATATCGCAAGAAAATGACGAAATTTAAATTTCACTAAAATTATCCGTTTTCGTTGCTTTTTCGATCAGATCTCGATAAAATGACGAAAATATAGGCAAAATAGAGGGAAAAAATTGAAATTTCGCTCAAATTATCAGTTTTAGTTGCTTTTAGATCATATTTCGATAAAATGACGAAACCTAAAGGCAAAATATAGGAAGAAAATTCAATTTCGCTAAAATTATCCGATTTCGTTGCATTTTTCGATAATATTTCGATAGGATGACGAATTGTAAGGTCAAAATAAAGGAATTAATTGAAATTACGTTAAAATTATCCGTTTTCTTCCCTTTTTGATCATATCTCGATAAAATGAGGAAAATTAGGGCAAAATAGGAGAAAAAAATTGAAATTATGCTAAAATTATCAATATTCGTTGATTTTTTCAATCAGATCTAGCTAAAATGACGACAATTAAGGCAAAATAAAGGAAAAAATTGATATATCACTTAAAGTTTCCGTTTTCGATGCCTTTTTTGATTATATCTCGCTAAAATGACGACAATTAAGGCAAAATAAAGGAAAAAATTGATGTACCACTAAAATTTTCTAAAATTGAAATTTCGCTCAAATTATCAGTTTTAGTTGCTTTTAGATCATATTTCGATAAAATGACGAAACCTAAAGGCAAAATATAGGAAGAAAATTCAATTTCGCTAAAATCATACGTTTTCTTTGCTTTATTCGATCTGATCTCGATAAAATGACGAAAATTAAGGCCAAATCGAGGAAAAAAATTGAAATTTCGCTAAAATTATCCGATTTCGTAGCATTTTTCGATAATATTTCGTTAGAATGACGAATTGTAAGGTCAAAATAAAGGGATTAATTGAAATTACGTTAACATTATCCGTTTTCTTCCCTTTTTGATCTCATCTCGATAAAATGAGGAAAATTAGGGCAAAATAGGAGAAAAAAATTGAAATTATGCTAAAATTATCAATATTCGTTGATTTTTTCAATCAGATCTATCTAAAATTACGACAATTAAATCAAAATAAAGCAAAAAATTGATGTATCACCAAAAGTTTCCGTTTTAGATGCCTTTTTTGATCATATCTCGCTAAAATGACGACAATTAAGGCAAAATAAAGGAAAAAATTGATGTATCACTAAAATTTTCCGTTTTCTTTGCAATTTTCGATCATATCACGACAAAACGACGAAAATCTAGGCACAATAGTGTGAAAAAAATTGAAATTACCTAGGATTATCTGTTTCGTAGCTTTTTTCGATCATATCTCGATAAAATGCCGAAAATAAAGGTAAAATTGAGGAAACAAATTAAAAATTTCACTAAAATTATCCGTTTTCGTTTCTTTTTTCGATCACATCTCGATAAAATGACCACAATTAAGTCAACATAGAGGAAAAAAATATAAATTTCCTTTAAATTATCCGTTTTCGTAGCTATTTTCAATCATATTCCGATAAAATTATCAAAATTAAAGGCAAAATAGAGGAAACTAATCTAAATTTCGCTTAAATTATCCGTTTTCGATTCTTCTTCCGATCATATCATGGCAAAAGATCGAAAATTAAGGCAAAATAGAGGTAAAAATTAAAATTTCGCTAAAATAATCCATTTCAGTCGCTTCTATCGATCATATCTCGATAAAATGATGATAACTATAGGCAACATTGAGGGGAAAATTGAAATTTCAATCAAATTATCTGTTTTCGTTCCTTTTTTCGATCATATCTCAAGTAAATGACGAAATTTTAAATTTCACTAACATTATCCGTTTTTGTTGCTTTTTCGATCAGATCTCGATAAAATGACGAAAATTAAGGCCAAATCGAGGAAAAAATCTAAATTTCGCTAAAATTATCCGTATTCGTTGCATTTTTCGATAATATCTCGAGAAAATGACGAAACCTAAGGCAAAATAAATGAAAAAATTTGAAATTTCGGTAGAATTATCCGTTTTCGTTGCCTTTTTTTTCATATCTCGATAGAATGGCGAATTTTGTAGTCAAAATAGAGGAAAAAAATTGAAATTACGTTATAATTATCCGTTTTCTTTGCTTTTTACGATCATATCTTGATAAAATGAGGAAATTTAGGGCAAAATAGGGGGTAAAAAACAAAATGTGCTAAAGTTTTCAATATACGTTGCTGTTTTCGATCATATCTCGATAAAATGATGAAAATTACGGCAAAATAGAGGAAAAAATTTGAAATTTCGCTGAAATTATTCGTTTTCGATGCTTTTTCGATAATATCTTGGCAAAAACACGATAACATAGGCAAAATAGAGGAAAAAGGTTAAAAATTTTGGTGAAATAAGCCGATGTGGATGCTTTTTCCGATCATATCTTGGTAAAATCACGAAAACTAGCCCAAAATAGAGGAAAAGGATTGTCATTTCGGTATAATTATCAGTTTTCGATGCTTTTTCGATCATACATTGGCAAAATCACGAAGAGTAAGGCAAAATAGTCGAAAAATGAGTGAAATTTCGTTGAAATTATCCGTTTTTGTTGCTTTTTTCGATCTCATCTCAGTAAAATGGCGAAAATTAAGGTAAAATAATGGGAAAAAATTGAAATTTCGGTTAAATTGTCTGTTTTGGCAAAAGTACGAAAATTAAGGCAACAAAGAGGTAAAAAATTGAAATTTTTCTATCATAATCCGTTTTCGTTGCGTTTTTCGATCAAACCACGATAAAATGACGAAAATTAAGGTAAAATAATGGAAAAAATTTACATTTCTCTAATATTATCGGTTTTCGTTGTTTTTTACGATCATATCTCGATAAAATGATGAACATTAAGGGCAAAATTTAGGAAAAAATTGAAATTTCGCTTAAATTGTCTGTTTTGTTCTGTTGTCGAATATATTTCGAGAAAATGACGAATATTGAAATTAAGCTAAAATTATCCCTTTTCGTTGCTTTTTTTGATCAGATCTCGATAAAATGACGAAAAACTATTCAAAATAGTGTGAAAAAAATTGAAGATACCTAAGATTATCCGTTTTCGTTGCTTTTTCGATCATATCTCGATAAATTTATCAAAATTAAATGCAAAATAGAGGAAAAAAATTGAAAATTCGCTATAATTATCCGTTTTTGTTGCGTTTTTGATCATACCACGATAAAATGACGAAAATTAAGGTAAAATAATGGAAAAAATTAAAATTTCGCTAAAATAATCCATTTTAGTCGCTTCTATCGATCATATCTCGGTAAAAAATGAAAATTAAAGGCAACATTGAGGAAAACATTGAAATTTCACTCAAATTATCTGTTTTCGTTCCTATTTTCGATCATATCGCAAGAAAATGACGAAATTTAAATTTCGCTAATATAATCCATTTTAGTCGCTTCTATCGATCATATCTCGATAAAATGATGAAAACTAAAGGCAACATTCAGGAAAAAATTGAAATTTCACTCAAATTATCTGTTTTCATTCCTTTTTTCGATCATATCTCAAGTAAATTACGAAATTTGAAATTACACTAACATTTTCCGTTTTCGTTGCTTTTTCGATCAGATCTCGATAAATGACGAAAATTAAGGCCAAATCAAGGAAAAAATCTAAATTTCGCTAAAATTATCCGTTTTCGTTGCATTTTTCGATAATATCTCGACGAAATGACGAAACCAAAGGAAAAATAGATGAAAAAATTTGAAATTTCGATACAATTGTCCGTTTTCGTTGCCTTTTACGTTCATATCTCGATAGAATGACGAATTTTAAAGTCAAAATAGAGGAAAAAAATTGAAATTACGTTATAATTAGCCGTTTTCTATTCTTTTTTCGATCATATTTTGATAAAATGAGGACATTTAGGGCAAAATAGGGGGAAAAAAACAAAATGTGCTAAAGTTTTCAATATTCGTTGCTTTTTTCGATCATATCTCGATAAAATGATGAAAATTACGGCAAAATAGAGGAAAAAATTTGAAATTTCGCTGAAATTATTCGTTTTCGATGCCTTTTCAATTATTTCTTGGCAAAGTCATGAAAAACTAAGGAAAAATAGAGTTGAAAGACATCAATATCGGTGAAATGATCCGTTTTCGATGCTTTTTCGATCATATCTTGGCTAAAACACGAAGAGTAAGGCAAAATAGTTGAAAAAGGAGTGAAATTTCGTTGAAATTATCCGTTTTTGTTGCTTTTTTCGATCATATCTCGATAAAATGACGAAAATCTAGGCAAAATAGTGTGAAAAAAATTGAAGATACCTAAGATTATCCGTTTTCGTTGCTTTTTTCGATCATATCTCGATAAAATGACGAAAATCTAGGCAAAATAGTGTGAAAAAAATTGAAAATACCTAAAATTATCCCTTTTCGTTACTTTTTCCGATCATATCTCGATAAATTTATCAAAATTAAAGGCAAAATAGAGGGAAAAAATTGAAAATTCGCTATACTTATCCGTTTTCGTTGCGTTTTTGATCATACCACGATATAATGACGAAAATTAAGGTAAAATAATGGAAAAAATTCAAATTTCGCAAAAATAATCCATTTTAGTCGCTTCTATCGATCATATCTCGATAAATAATGAAAATTAAAGGCAACATTGAGGAAAAATTTCAAATTTCACTCAAATTATCTGTTTTCGTTCCTTTTTTCGATCATATCGCAAGAAAATGACGAAATTTAAATTTCACTAAAATTATCCGTTTTCGTTGCTTTTTCGATCAGATCTCGATAAAATGACGAAAATATAGGCAAAATAGAGGGAAAAAATTGAAATTTCGCTCAAATTATCAGTTTTAGTTGCTTTTAGATCATATTTCGATAAAATGACGAAACCTAAAGGCAAAATATAGGAAGAAAATTCAATTTCGCTAAAATTATCCGATTTCGTTGCATTTTTCGATAATATTTCGATAGGATGACGAATTGTAAGGTCAAAATAAAGGAATTAATTGAAATTACGTTAAAATTATCCGTTTTCTTCCCTTTTTGATCATATCTCGATAAAATGAGGAAAATTAGGGCAAAATAGGAGAAAAAAATTGAAATTATGCTAAAATTATCAATATTCGTTGATTTTTTCAATCAGATCTAGCTAAAATGACGACAATTAAGGCAAAATAAAGGAAAAAATTGATATATCACTTAAAGTTTCCGTTTTCGATGCCTTTTTTGATTATATCTCGCTAAAATGACGACAATTAAGGCAAAATAAAGGAAAAAATTGATGTACCACTAAAATTTTCTAAAATTGAAATTTCGCTCAAATTATCAGTTTTAGTTGCTTTTAGATCATATTTCGATAAAATGACGAAACCTAAAGGCAAAATATAGGAAGAAAATTCAATTTCGCTAAAATCATACGTTTTCTTTGCTTTATTCGATCTGATCTCGATAAAATGACGAAAATTAAGGCCAAATCGAGGAAAAAAATTGAAATTTCGCTAAAATTATCCGATTTCGTAGCATTTTTCGATAATATTTCGTTAGAATGACGAATTGTAAGGTCAAAATAAAGGGATTAATTGAAATTACGTTAACATTATCCGTTTTCTTCCCTTTTTGATCTCATCTCGATAAAATGAGGAAAATTAGGGCAAAATAGGAGAAAAAAATTGAAATTATGCTAAAATTATCAATATTCGTTGATTTTTTCAATCAGATCTATCTAAAATTACGACAATTAAATCAAAATAAAGCAAAAAATTGATGTATCACCAAAAGTTTCCGTTTTAGATGCCTTTTTTGATCATATCTCGCTAAAATGACGACAATTAAGGCAAAATAAAGGAAAAAATTGATGTATCACTAAAATTTTCCGTTTTCTTTGCAATTTTCGATCATATCTCGACAAAACGACGAAAATCTAGGCACAATAGTGGGAAAAAAATTGAAATTACCTAGGATTATCTGTTTCGTAGCTTTTTTCGATCATATCCCGATCAAATGCCGAAAATAAAGGTAAAATAGAGGAAAAAAATTAAACATTTCACTAAAATTATCCGTTCTCGTTTCTTTTTTCGATCACATCTCGATCAAATGACCACAATTAAGGCAACATAGAGGAAAAAATCTAAATTTCCTTGAAATTTTCCGTTATCGTTGCTTTTTTCGATCATATTCCGATAAAAAGATCAAAATTAAAGGCAAAATAGAGGAAACAAATCGAAATTTCGCTTAAATTATCCGTTTTCGATTCTTCTTCCGATCATATCATGGCAAAAGATCGAAAATTAAGGCAAAATAGAGGTAAAAATTAAAATTTCGCTAAAATAATCCATTTTAGACGCTTCTATCGATCATACCTCGATAAAATGATGATAACTAAAGGCAACATTAAGGGAAAAATTGAAATTTCAATCAAATTATCTGTTTCCGTTCCTTTTTTCGATCATATCTCAAGAAAATGACGAAAATTGAAATTTCGCTAAAATTATCCCTTTTCATTGCTTATTTCGATCAAATCTCAATTAAATACGAAAATTAAGCTAAAATAGAGGAAAAAATCTAAATTTCCTTGAAATTTTCCGCTATCGTTGCTTTTTTCGATCATATCTCGATAAAATGAGGATATTTTTCGCAAAATAGAGGAACAAATTAGAAATATCACTTAAATTATCCGTTTTCGTTTCTTTTTTAGATCACATCTCGATCAAATGACCACAATTAAGGCAACATAGAGGAAAAAAATATAAATTTCCTTTAAAATATCCGTTTTCGTAGCTATTTTCAATCATATTCCGATAAAATTATCAAAATTAAAGGCAAAATAGAGGAAACAAATCGAAATTTCGCTTAAATTATCCGTTTTCGATTCTTCTTCCGATTGTATCATGGCAAAAGGTCGAAAATTAAGGCAAATTAGAGGAAAAAATTAAAATATCGCTAATATAATCCATTTTAGTCGCTTCTATCGATCATATCTCGATAAAATGATAAAAACTAAAGGCAACATTCAGGAAAAAATTGAAATTTCACTCAAATTATCTGTTTTCATTCCTTTTTTCGATCATATCTCAAGTAAATTACGAAATTTGAAATTACACTAACATTATCCGTTTTCGTTGCTTTTTCGATCAGATCTCGATAAATGACGAAAATTATGGCCATATCAAGGAAAAAATCTAAATTTCGCTAAAATTATCCGTTTTCGTTGCATTTTTCGATAATATCTCGACGAAATGACGAAACCTAAGGAAAAATAGATGAAAAAATTTGAAATTTCGATACAATTGTCCATTTTCGTTGCCTTTTACGTTCATATCTCGATAGAATGACGAATTTTAAAGTCAAAATAGAGGAAAAAAATTGAAATTACGTTATAATTAGCCGTTTTCTATTCTTTTTTCGATCATATTTTGATAAAATGAGGAAATTTAGGGCAAAAAAGGGGGAAAAAAACAAAATGTGCTAAAGTTTTTAATATTCGTTGCTTTTTTCGATCATATCTCGATAAAATGATGAAAATAATGGCAAAATAGAGGAAAAAATTTGAAATTTCGCTGAAATTATTCGTTTTCGATGCTTTTTCAATTATATCTTGGCAAAGACATGAAAAACTAAGGAAAAATAGAGTTGAAAGACATCAATATCGGTGAAATGATCCGTTTTCGATGCTTTTTCGATCATATCTTGGCTAAAACACGAAGAGTAAGGCAAAATAGTTGAAAAAGGAGTGAAATTTCGTTGAAATTATCCGTTTTTGTTGTTTTTTTCGATCATATCTCGTAAAAATGGCGAAAATTAAGGTAAAATAATGGGAAAAAATTGAAATTTCGGTTAAATTGTCTGTTTTGGCAAAAGTACGAAAATTAAGGCAACAAAGAGGTAAAAAATTGAAATTTTTCTATCATAATCCGTTTTTGTTGCGTTTTTCGATCAAACCACGACAAAATGACGAAAATTAAGGTAAAATAATGGAAAAAATTTACATTTCTCTAATATTATCGGTTTTCGTTGTTTTTTACGATCATATCTCGATAAAATGATGAACATTAAGGGCAAAATTTAGGAAAAAATTGAAATTTCGCTTAAATTGTCTGTTTTCGTTCTGTTGTCGAATATATTTCGAGAAAATGACGAATATTGAAATTAAGCTAAAATTATCCCTTTTCGTTGCTTTTTTTGATCAGATCTCGATAAAATGACGAAAATCTAGGCAAAATAGTGTGAAAAAAATTGAAGATACCTAAGATTATCCGTTTTCGTTGTTTTTTCGATCATATCTCGATAAATTTATCAAAATTAAATGCAAAATAGAGGAAAAAAATTGAAAATTCGCTATAATTATCCGTTATTGTTGCGTTTTTGATCATACCACGATAAAATGACGAAAATTAAGGTAAAATAATGGAAAAAATTAAAATTTCGCTAAAATAATCCATTTTAGTCGCTTCTATCGATCATATCTCGGTAAATAATGAAAATTAAAGGCAACATTGAGGAAAACATTGAAATTTCACTCAAATTATCTGTTTTCGTTCCTTTTTTCGATCATATCGCAAGAAAATGACGAAATTTAAATTTCGCTAAAATTATTTCCTTTTCGTTGCTTATTTCGATCAAATCTCAATTAAATGACGACAATTAAGCTAAAATAGAAAAAATATAAATTTCCTTGAAATTATCGTTTTCGTTGCTTTTTTCGATCATAACTAGATGAAATGACGAAAATATAGGCAAAATAGAGGGAAAAAATTGAAATTTCGCTCAAATTATCAGTTTTAGTTGCTTTAGATCATATTTCGATAAAATGACGAAACCTAAAGGCAAAATATAGGAAGAAAATTCAATTTCGATAAAATCATCCGTTTTCTTTGCTTTATTCGATCATATCTCGATAAATTTATCAAAATTAAAGGCAAAATAGAGCAAAAAAATTGAAAATTCGCTATAATTATCCGTTTTCGTTGCGTTTTTGATCATACCACGATAAAATTTCGAAAATTAAGGTAAAGTAATGGAAAAAATTTAAATTTCGCTAAAATAATCCATTTTAGTCGCTTCTATCGATCATATCTCGATAAATAATGAAAATTAAAGGCAACATTGAGGAAAAAATTGAAATTTCACTCAAATTATCTGTTTTCATTCCTTTTTTCGATCATATCTCAAGTAAATTACGAAATTTGAAATTACACTAACATTATCCGTTTTCGTTGCTTTTTCGATCAGATCTCGATAAATGACGAAAATTATGGCCAAATCAAGTAAAAAATCTAAATTTCGCTAAAATTATCCGTTTTCGTTGCATTTTTCGATAATATCTCGACGAAATGACGAAACCTAAGGAAAAATAGATGAAAAAATTTGAAATTTCGATACAATTGTCCATTTTCGTTGCCTTTTACGTTCATATCTCGATAGAATGACGAATTTTAAAGTCAAAATAGAGGAAAAAAATTGAAATTACGTTATAATTAGCCGTTTTCTATTCTTTTTTCGATCATATTTTGATAAAATGAGGAAATTTAGGGCAAAAAAGGGGGAAAAAAACATAATGTGCTAAAGGGTTTTTTAATATTCGTTGCTTTTTTCGATCATATCTCGATAAAATGATGAAAATTATGGCAAAATAGAGGAAAAAATTTGAAATTTCGCTGAAATTATTCGTTTTCGATGCTTTTTCAATTATATCTTGGCAAAGACATGAAAAACTAAGGAAAAATAGAGTTGAAAGACATCAATATCGGTGAAATGATCCGTTTTCGATGCTTTTTCGATCATATCTTGGCTAAAACACGAAGAGTAAGGCAAAATAGTTGAAAAAGGAGTGAAATTTCGTTGAAATTATCCGTTTTTGTTGCTTTATTCGATCATATCTCGTAAAAATGGCGAAAATTAAGGTAAAATAATGGGAAAAAATTGAAATTTCGGTTAAATTGTCTGTTTTGGCAAAAGTACGAAAATTAAGGCAACAAAGAGGTAAAAAATTGAAATTTTTCTATCATAATCCGTTTTTGTTGCGTTTTTCGATCAAACCACGACAAAATGACGAAAATTAAGGTAAAATAATGGAAAAAATTTACATTTCTCTAATATTATCGGTTTTCGTTGTTTTTTACGATCATATCTCGATAAAATGATGAACATTAAGGGCAAAATTTAGGAAAAAATTGAAATTTCGCTTAAATTGTCTGTTTTCGTTCTGTTGTCGAATATATTTCGAGAAAATGACGAATATTGAAATTAAGCTAAAATTATCCCTTTTCGTTGCTTTTTTTGATCAGATCTCGATAAAATGACGAAAATCTATTCAAAATAGTGTGAAAAAAATTGAAGATACCTAAGATTATCCGTTTTCGTTGCTTTTTCGATCATATCTCGATAAATTTATCAAAATTAAATGCAAAATAGAGGAAAAAAATTGAAAATTCGCTATAATTATCCGTTTTTGTTGCGTTTTTGATCATACCACGATAAAATGACGAAAATTAAGGTAAAATAATGGAAAAAATTAAAATTTCGCTAAAATAATCCATTTTAGTCGCTTCTATCGATCATATCTCGGTAAAAATGAAAATTAAAGGCAACATTGAGGAAAACATTGAAATTTCACTCAAATTATCTGTTTTCGTTCCTATTTTCGATCATATCGCAAGAAAATGACGAAATTTAAATTTCGCTAAAATTATTTCCTTTTCGTTGCTTATTTCGATCAAATCTCAATTAAATGACGACAATTAAGCTAATATAGAAAAAATATAAATTTCCTTGAAATTATCGTTTTCGTTGCTTTTTTCGATCATATCTAGATGAAATGACGAAAATATAGGCAAAATAGAGGGAAAAAATTGAAATTTCGCTCAAATTATCAGTTTTAGTTGCTTTAGATCATATTTCGATAAAATGACGAAACCTAAAGGCAAAATATAGGAAGAAAATTCAATTTCGATAAAATCATCCGTTTTCTTTACTTTATTCGATCTGATCTCGATAAAATGACGAAAATTAAGGCCAAATCGAGGAAAAAAATTGAAATTTCGCTAAAATTATCCGATTTCGTTGCATTTTCGATAATATTTTCGATAGAATGACGAATTGTAAGGTCAAAATAAAGGGATTAATTGAAATTACGTTAACATTATCCGTTTTCTTCCCTTTTTGATCTCATCTCGATAAAATAAGGAAAATTAGGGCAAAATAGCAGAAAAAAATTGAAATTATGCTAAAATTATCAATATTCATTGATTTTTTCAATCAGATCTATCTAAAATTACGACAATTAAGGCAAAATAAAGGAAAAATTGATGTATCACTAAAAGTTTCCGTTTTCGATGCCTTTTTTGATCATATCTCGCTAAAATGACGACAATTAAGGCAAAATAAAGGAAAAAATTGATGTATCACTAAAATTTTCCGTTTTCTTTGCAATTTTCGATCATATCTCGACAAAACGACGAAATCTAGGCACAATAGTGGGAAAAAAATTGAAATTACCTAGGATTATCTGTTTCGTAGCTTTTTTCGATCATATCCCGATAAAATGCCGAAAATAAAGGTAAAATAGAGGAAAAAAATTAAACATTTCACTAAAATTATCCGTTCTCGTTTCTTTTTTCGATCACATCTCGATCAAATGACCACAATAAAGGCAACATAGAGGAAAAAAATATAAATTTCCTTTAAATTATCCGTTTTCGTAGATATTTTCAATCATATTCCGATAAAATGATCAAAATTAAAGGCAAAATAGAGGAAACAAATCGAAATTTCGCTTAAATTATCCGTTTTCGATTCTTCTTCCGATCATATCATGGCAAAGATCGAAATTAAGGCAAAATAGAGGTAAAAATTAAAATTTCGCTAAAATAATCCATTTTAGACGCTTCTATCGATCATACCTCGATAAAATGATGATAACTAAGGGCAACATTAAGGGAAAATTGAAATTTCAATCAAATTATCTGTTTCCGTTCCTTTTTTCGATCATATCTCAAGAAAATGACGAAAATTGAAATTTCGCTAAAATTATCCCTTTTCATTGCTTATTTCGATCAAATCTCAATTAAATACGAAAATTAAGCTAAAATAGAGGAAAAAATAAAATTTCCTTGAAATTATCGTTTTCGTTGCTTTTTTCGATCATATCTCGAGAAAAAAACAAAAATTGAAATTTGCTAAACTTATCCCTTTTCGTTGCTTTTTTCGATCATATCTCGATAAAATGACAAAAATCTAGGCAAAATAGAGGAAGCAAATTAAAATTTCACTAAAATTATCCGTTTTCGTTTCTTTATTCGATCACATCTCGATAAAATGACCACAATTAAGGCAACATAGAGGAAAAAATCTAAATTTCCTTGAAATTTTCCGTTATCGTTGCTTTTTTCGATCATATCTCGATAAAATGAGGATATTTTTCGCAAAATAGAGGAAACAAATTAGAAATATCACTTAAATTATCCGTTTTCGTTTCTTATTTCGATCACATCTCGATAAAATGACCACAATTAAGGCAACATAGAGGAAAAAAATATAAATTTCCTTGAAATTTTCCCTTTTCGTTGCTTTTTTCGATCACATCTCGATCAAATGACCACAATAAAGGTAACATAGAGGAAAAAAATATAAATTTCCTTTAAATTATCCGTTTTCGTAGATATTTTCAATCATATTCCGATAAAATGATCAAAATTAAAGGCAAAATAGAGGAAACAAATCGAAATTTCGCTTAAATTATCCGTTTTCGATTCTTCTTCCGATCATATCATGGCAAAAGATCGAAAATTAAGGCAAAATAGAGGTAAAAATTAAAATTTCGCTAAAATAATCCATTTTAGACGCTTCTATCGATCATA